>JANQDE010000395.1:14307-25237 GCA_037157785.1 Cephalotes varians | reverse complement strand
GGGGGGGGGAAAGAGACCAACCAATAAATTGTTAACACAACGGAAGAGAGTCGATGATTGGCTGGTACACCTCAGGCAGTAAATCAGTGTCACTTTGTTTATTCAAACTAATTTACTCAAACTAATCTTCTACTGTCTTGTTCAAACTGTTCAGTTACTTATGTGATAAAATCTTCATTATGTTTGTTTTGGGAGTGTCTCGTTTGGCCACGGTCCCGATTGACCACAGCCACTCACAGCAGCCGGTGCCTAGAGGCTTTCCCCTTTTCAAGCGCTGTGAGTGGCTGGTGGTCAATCGGGACGTGGCCAAACGGACCTCACCCTTTGTTTTTCTCCATGAATACTTAGCATGCAGAGACTACTAATTATAGATTTTGACATTGTTGAGCGTAGCCATGTCTTAACTCGCCGCAAGGTACTGAAGGATCTTTCAATTGTGACTGTTGTTACTGGAAAAGATATTGATTTGAAATATTGATTTGATTTGTGTAACGTCTCTCTTTATGAACGGGCGGTTAAATTATGTTAGAATTAAAGAGTGATCTCTTCAGTCAGATTCTAGCTTTTTTAATTCTTTAGATTTCGGGGGGCGGGAGGGCAATTGCTTCTTTCAGAGAAAATTACAAGGAGAATATTAAAATTTTCATAATTTCTGATTCCAGGGGGGGGGGCAACTGCTCCTCCTTGCCTTCCTCTGCAGATGCCTTTGTTAATACATATGCTTTAATTCTGGAAAAGGATTTTCGAATCTGAAAGCATTACAGAGAAGATTTGTTACAAAAATTATTGTGTTCTGCCGGTAAAACAGACACTACTAGCATCGCTTTAAGGGGATGCTGGACAGACGGCCGAACTGGAATGATATCGATAATACAGATATTATCTGATTCAAAACTAAAACTGAAATGACAAGGATAACACGATTGTCGATAATGAAAATGGCAAGGATAATATGCTTTATATTGCTCTACTATATCGATATCGCACACACCATTCGCACAAGTTTTCGTGATCGCACAGTTGATCGTACTTCTATGGTTGTGTTCCAAAATTGACTATCAGCACTAAAAATTTATAGTTACATTACGTAAACTATAGATTTTCAGCACTGGCAGTCAATTTTGGAACACATTCTCTGTTTATTTTTCTTATAAGCTTCAAAATCATAAATTCAAGGTCTCATAATGTTCTTCTGCGTTTATATTTTTGAAATGTATAACAAGTCGTTTACATTTTATTATATATAATTTTAATAATTGTAACAATTGCAATTATATATGATATATTATTATTCTGTTCATTTCATTAGTTTTATATTTTTAATTAATAATAATTAAAAAATATATAGTCTCGCGCCAAGTTCGACAAGAAACGCGGCGAGGTGGCGAGACAAATCTAAGCACTCTGTCCAAGCTAGCATTTACGACACTGGCAATGTAGCTATAGCTATAGTTTGCGAAGAAAGAGAGCGACGATTGTCCGCGCTCTTCTACTGCTCGGCGTGAAAAATCACTCTAAGGTCGGTATTCATAGTCGGATCTTATATTTATCTTAAGTACAGTCTTAAGATGTCATAAGCCAATCACAGAGCCGTATTAGTGTCTTAAGACATTACTTAAGCCAATCTTAAAATAAGAATCGACTATGAATACCTCGTTTGTGAAAACAATTTGATAAGAGAAGATGGCCGGACATCTATTAATGCCATCATTCTTTCACAGAAACGTATATGACGCTTCTCATCTCGGTTTTGCAATTCTTGAACATATTGCAATTTATATGGATGGAACTTTCACCTTAACGGGAGAAGTTAGCCTGGATCCTCATGCAGATATTGGCGCTTTAACACCGAGCGCTGATTGGGTAAAGTGTTGTTTTAGTAAAAATTTTCTAGAAAGTTTCTAGTAAAAACAACACTTTACCCAATCAGCGCTCGGTGTCAAAGCGCCAGTGTCTGCATGAGGATTCAGGCTTAATAATCAAAATTTTCGTTTCTGATATAATGAGAATCCGAATTGGGTGCGGAAAACTCACACACAACATCCACAAAAAATAAATGTATGGTGCGGAATAATAGATGGCTATTTAATAGGGACGTTTTTTTTTTTGAAGAAAATTTGAACGCTCAAAGGTATGAGAGACTACTTGTAGATCGGACTTGGTTAGGTGGCGTAGTAGTGAGTGATTGCGTGAGTAGAGAGTGCTGAGAAAAGAGTGTATTAGAAGTAAACGGAGAGCGTGTAGTTGCGAATTGAATAGAGAATAAAGTAGGAGAGGATGCAAAGTCGAAGGGAAAGTGGAGGAGAAAAGAGAGGAATTAAGAAAGAGGAGCTTAGCAGGAAACTAGGAAGAAGGTTGGGGAAAGGTTGTAGCGGGAAAGGAAGGGAAAAACGTCGGTAAGGTAGGAAGGTCGAGTCGGGAAGACAAACAGAAAAAGTTAACGACGGAAGGAAAAGAACGGGAAAAAAAAGTTATGTTCAAATTTAACGAGGAGAGTTTGGAGAAAGAGGAAAAAAGGAGAGTAACAGAGATTTGTAGGGAAATTATAGAGATAGAATTAAAAGATTTGGAAGAGGAAAGGAGAATTATAAAGGAAGAGTTGAAGGGATTGAGAGAGAAGATCGAAGTATACGAGAAGAGAATGAGTAGAATAGAGATAAGGTTGGAAGAGATTGTGGAATGGACAAAAAAGAAGGAAGAAGAGGAACAAGTAGAGGAAAGGGACAGAGGAGAAGATACGAGAAGTGTAAGTAGTGTAGGTAGCGTAAGAGAAAACAGTAGCATAAGAAGTGAGGGAGGAGAAAGTGTGGGAAACAGTTTAAGTGCAAGAGAAGTAGAAAAGATTAGGAGATGGGTAATAGACAAGGATAGAGAGGATAGAAAAAGAAACAATAGGCCTGTTCTTTTTCGCTGCACTGCTGCACTAGTGCAATAAGTTAAAGTGAGACAAATATACTTTCTTTCACTCTAACTTATTGCACTAGTGCAGCAGTGCAGCGAAAAAGAACAGGCCTATAGTGATCAAGAAGTTAAGAATACCAAGAGAGGTAGAAAGTGACAGAAAGAAATGTGTAGAGTGGGCGACAAGACTGATTAAGGATAAGTTGTGTGTAGATGCGAAGGTAGTGGGATGCAGGGAAAGTGGAGCGGTAGTGGTGATAAGATTGGAAAACGAAGAAGAGAAGAAGGAAGTAATGCAAAATAAATTCAGGTTGAAAGGGGAGAGTATATTCATAGAGAACGATTTAAGCTGGGAGGACAGGAACGTGCAAGTGAGAATAAATAGATGGGTGAAGGAACAAAAAGGGAAAGGTTTGGAGGTTAAGATAGGAGTATGTAGAGTGAGAGTGAAGGGAATATGGAGAACATGGGCGGATATAGAAAGGGAAGGGTTAGATGGAGAGAAAATGAGGGAAGAGGAAGGCAGGAGGAATGAGGCAGAGGGGTTGGGGGAGGACGAGGGAGAGGAGAAGGGAAAAACGAAATTTTTTAAAAGCCAAGAAGGGGAATAGGAGGGGCAAGGGAAAAAGAATAGGGGAAAGGAGAAAAGAAGAAAATACTGTTTTGGAACGTGGCAGAGATAGGAAACAAGGATAGGGATTAGTGGAGGTAATAAGTTACGATTTTATAAGTTTGAGTGAAACGTGGGTGGATGAAAAGGGATGGAAAATATGGAAGAAAAGATTACCTAGGTCCCATGAATGGGAGTGTGGTTTCGCGGTAAAGAATAAGAATAAAAGGAAGGCGAAGGGTGGTTTCATAATTGGGAAGAAAAAAGAATGGAAGTTAGGCAAATGTAATCTGATAGCAAGAAAAAGGGAAGGGATGATAAGACTTGAAATGGAAGTGGATAACCCGTAAGTATCATTTCAGGAAAATATGGAGAACAAGAAAGGAAAAATTTGATAGAAAGTTTGGAGGCTGACGGAGGATGAAAGAGAGGAGAATGTAATAATAGGGGGTATTTTAATCTGAGATTAGGAAATTTAGGGAAAAAGGGGTAGGGGAGAGGGAAACAGACAGATATAGCAAGGATAGCTGCATAGGAAATGGAGGAAGGATATTTATGGAATGGATAAATGAAAAGGGTTGGGAGATATTAAATGGCTGCACGGAAGGAGATTGGAAAGGAGAATTTACATATATAGGGGGTGTTCAATAATAGATTATGTAATGGTAAATGAGCGTATAGGTAATAGTATAAGCGGATTTAGAATAGAAGACAGGGTGGACTCGGATCACATGCCACTGGAGCTGACTATGGAAGTAAGGCGAAGAAAAGGACAAAGGAAGAGGATACAGGAGTAAGAAGGAAGGAAGATGAAGATGATAGAAAAGATTATTTGGAACAAGGACGCCAAAGAGAGATATGTAGAGAAAGTGGATGAGCTGTGCAGAAAGGAAGGTGTGGCAAGTATGAAGTTGGCGACAGCGGAGGAAAAATGGAAAAGGATCAAAAGTATAGTGCAAAGGGCAATGGTAAAGAAGAGGATAAAGATAAAGGAAAAGGAAATAGGCTACAGAGATTGATGGGACAGAAGATATACAAAGGGTAGGAAAGTAGGATGAAAAAATGTATTGAAGGTGAAGAAAAGGGAAGGTAGGAAGAAGTAGATACTTAGAAGAAAGAAGAAAATTCAAGAATATATTGGAAGAGGTACAAAAGAAAAAAAGAACATTGGAAGAGGAAGAGATTGAAGAACATGAAAAGAGAGACAGATGTATGGAAATTTATTAACAAAAAAGGGGAATGAGAAAATGGAACGATAATGATATTGGAGAGGAAGAATGGAGGAGACATTTCATGGAATTATTAGAGGGTGAAGAGATGGAAGTAAAACAGGGGAAAAGGACGGAAAAGGTAAGAAAAGATGGTAGAAGAGATCGAGGTAGGAGAAGTCCGAAGAGCGATCAAGAAGTTAAAGGTGAAGAAAGCAGCGGGAGTAGACGGGATTCCAATGGAGGCATGGAAATATGTTGGCTCGGAACTAGTGAAAGAACTGGATCTAGTGAACAATTTGAAAACAAGGAATATTAACCGAGCGACTGGAGAAAGAGTATTGTAGTGCCGTTGTATAAGAGAGGAGAAAAGGACATAGTGGGCAATTATAGAGAGATATCCTTGCTGTGTACGGCATATAAGGTATACGCGGAGGTTTTTTGAATAATAGACTGGAAATGGAAGGGAAAGATATGATCCCTGAGAGTTAGGCTGGATTCAGGAAAGGGAGATCCATTGTGGACAATGTATTTGTGTCGAATCATGTGATGCAGAGAGAAAAAAGGCAAAGAGGAGAAGCTGGCAAAGTATATTTGTTTTTTGTGGATCTAAAGGCGGCTTTTGACAAGGTGGACAGAAGCAGGTTATGGAAGGAGCTACGAAGGAAAGGAAGATCTAGTCAGAGGAGTGGAAAAAGTTTACGAAGAGACAGAAGTGACGAACGGGACAAGGGTTTTCACGGAGCTTCAGGACGACGAAAGGATTGCGACAAGGATGTGTGATGAGTCCACTCCTGTTTAATATGTACATGGCGGAATTAGAAGAAAGATTAGAAAAGAGAGGAGTAGGGGGAATAGATAGTCAAAGGATTTGGAACTTGTCGTATGTGGACGACATAGTATTAGTTGCGAAAAATAGGGAAGCGATGATGGATATGATATTGATGATATTGATGCTGAAGGTTTTCCTTAAAGATAGGAGAATGGAACTGAATACAGTTAAATCAAAGATTTTAGTTTTTAATAGGAAAGGGAAAAGAAGAAATGGGTCTGGAATAAGAAAGAAATAGAAGAAGTACAAGTGTTTAAATATTTAGATTTCGTGATAAGTAGCAATAGTAATTTTAAGAAACACTTAAAAGAATTAGTTAAGAAAGGTAGATTGGCGGCGAAAAAGGTATGGGGTTTAGGAGAGAGGATATGTAAAAATGACTTTAAGAGAAGATGAAATTTATTTAGATACCTGATACAGAGTGTGATGGAATATGGCGTGGAAATCTGGGGTTGAGAGGAGAAAATAGATTTAGAAAGGATTATGTATGATTACATAAGATGGATGTTTGGTTTAGACTTTTGTACACCGAGATATTTAATATCCAGGGAATTGGGGTTGTTAAAATTGAGTGTGGGGCTTAAGAGCAAGTAGGTCTGAAGAGACAATACAGATAGGAAGAGCAGGAAAGATCGCTAGAGAATGCTGTTTAGAAAAGAAGCGATATGGGTGGAAAGATAAATATAGGAAGTAAAAAGAAAAATATTTAATTAGAATAGGATGGGACACAGATGCGAAGGAAAGGATAGAATGAAATAGAGAAGAAATGGAGAAAGAGATAATAGAAAGAGAAAGGTACAAACTGAGGAATGAGGAGAAAGAAAAAATAAAGAAAGCGAGATATAACCCGAGATATAAAGAATTAAGGTTTTAGAGGGATGTCCGAGATATTTAAAGGAAGGAAATTTAGAAGAAATAGATAAAGGAGAGAAGGTGAGGGCCTTAGTAAAGCTAAGATGTGGTAATTTGGAGAATGCAAATAAATATTGGCTAAAAAAAGAACTATGGAAATATGCGTTTTGCGAGAAAGCAAAGGATAATCTAAAGCATTATGTAGGAGAGTGCGAGAAGACAAAAACATGGTTTATGGAATTGGAAATCAAAGATAGGGAAATATTAGATAGGGAATAAGAACAACTCTGGGGTGAGAATCTGGATAGTTGTAAAGGAAAGATACTTAGGAAACTATGTAGGGAAAGAGAAAAAAGAATAAAGGACAAAAAAATAAAAGGTAAAGAAGGAGGCAGGAAGGATGAGTTAGGATGGAAGGAAGATATTAATTAAGAAATGGAATAGTAGCAAGGTAAACCGTTTTGGACAGAATGATCTATAATAGGATACGGGTAGGAAGATTAGAAATGATAGGAGATATGAGAAGGTACGAGATAAAATAAATATGTGATAGGAGAAAAGGCGAATGATACGTGATATGTATTAGCTGGTAATAAATAGATAAAAAGATTGTATAAAGATAAGAATAGGAAAAAGTATGGATGGATGTGTGTGATTTAGTAATTGTGTAAACCAAGTCCCCTTCTTGGCTATATATATTGTATATTTTACTTATCTTGTATTGTATATAGTATATACATTTTGGCTGAAGGAAATAAAGCTATTCTTCTTCTTCTACTTGTAGTTCAAATAATTCCAGCCATACAAAATACTTTTCTAAATAATTTCGAAAAAATATGGTTTTAACATGATGCAGCTCCTGCTCATTTTGGTAGGACGTCGTATTTTAAATGAGACTTTTCCGCTACGGTAGGTAGGAAGAAGGAACAGAAATGAAAAAGGGGAGAATTGGCCATCTCGGTCACTAGATCTAACTCCTCTTGATTATTATCTATGGAGATATCTGAAGAGTAAGGTTTACAGAACAAACCCTGAAAGCATCCACGAATTGATACAGCGAATAAGGGATAAAATGGCTTTAATACCTTTTGAAACAAATCATAGAGCCATTTCTGCATTCTATCAAAAATTGGCATGATGTCAGGAAGTAAATGGCAGCCACTTTCAGCATTTACTTTAACACATTAAAACACAGAGCAAAAGATTTTGAACTTAGGTTTTGAATTAAGGAGAAGAGATGGCAATCTTCAATCGTCTGGTACAATCTAACTTGACCACTGTATACACACGCGCGCGCGCGCGCGCGCACACACACACACACACACACACACACACACACACACACATAAGAGTTCAGATTCATGCCATTTCCACGCAGTTGATGGATAACGCTAAGACCAATTAAAATTTCGGCATTTGAACGGCCACCATTTTGAATGGGGGTGTCGTAACGACTTGAAATTTTAGGAGTGTATTTGTTATCAAAAGACCTTTCAAATGAGCTTTCATTCGACCCTTAGTCCAATTTAAAATTTTCAACCCCTTTCTACCCCTCCGTACCTGGGGGTGAGGGATGATCGGTATTCATATCAAATGGTAGCTTTTTTGATAACTCAAAATACGTTTAATATTTTACCGTTTTTTGATATTTTCATTTTTACAAAAGTTATATATATATATTTAGGGATTTCCACACTTTTGGTAAACCCTGTATATTAAAATATCTTTCCATTTATGTTTATATATATAATTATGTAAGAGTATATATTTATATATTTGTTTCGTTATATATCTTTTTTTCAAACTTCAGAAAATACTAATTGCAGATACATATAGAATGCAAATGTAACTGTAAATTTGCCTCATTCATAATAAATTAAATCCTGGTTTTCATTAATTTATTTACATAATATGTTTGTTTTGCTAATTTTAATAATTAGTTTTTATAATCGTAGTAGTTTAGCCGTAATATAAAATATTTCATAAATGTGTACCAACTTTAATATTATATTAAGTAAAGCATGTGCACTTTTTCCATTTTAACGTAGAAGTACCAAATCATTTTTAATCATTTTGATTTTTTTAAATTAACGTCTTTGTTTTTTTATTTTAACAGAATAGAATTCTGAAATATTTTATTTTTATATTACTATTTATTTATAATAATTATTTTCATTCTAAAACCCGGATAATTCTATCAAATTCCGATTTTTAATGACGAAATAGAATAATAGTTTAAAAAATCGAAATGATCAAAAATGATTGAATACTTCTAGTGTAAAGGCCATTTTAGATAATTTATAATTTGTAATAGAATAAGAATATGATTTTATTTATAATATTGTGTTTTGTGCAATACAGAAAACATTAGATGATTTAAAAACATATGTACAACAATCGGAAAGATAATGATTCTATATATAAGTTTAAACTAATGATTTCAATTATGTAAAATCTGTAAAAATACATAAATTTATTTTTCTTTACTGATTACACCATTTAATGACAGATAAAATATAAAAAAAGTATCAAGTATAAAAAATGTCAAATATAAATGACCTCTTTGTACACGAAAAGCTGCTTAACAAAATGCATGATATCATTACAAAATTACCTTAAGAAAAGGTAAAAAAAAAGGATATTAAGTATATAAGTCAAGGAAATAAGTGTAATCAAGGATATAAGTGTAATTTAACATTTACATGTATTTTTAACAATATATTTTAAGAATACATATAAATGTTATATCCCATATTATTATATCCTTATATCACAAAAGATAATTTTATTGTAGTTTTGCCATCAACCGCGAGGGAATGGCTGCCTTCAGCAGAAAAAGCAGCTTAGTAAACCTTTTGCGCTGATTGGATTATACTTTTAAATCCGAAATATTTCTCTAGTCCAAAAAATATTTATTATACCAATCAAGCTGTCTCGCAATTGGTGGTAAAACAATAAAATTATCTTTTGTGATAATAAGAATATAACAATATCCTTGTCATATGAGTTGTTAGGAATACATATAAATGTTAAACATATTAATCGCTTTATTAGAATACAAATATCATCCTTTATTATTTCATAAGCAATGTAGCACATAAAGAGTGCATTCAGCGGATCCAACAGTTGAGTAAACGCTCAGTAATTATTGTCTGTGATTGGAGTAGGCTTTTAGATCCTTGATAAATCTAGAAGAATATACCAATAGCAACGAACGCCCACTCAACTGTCGAATTCGCTGAACGCTGATACACGGTCCAGTCTAGCCGCTCGTGCGTCGCTGGCGCATCCAATTAGCGCAAGATATTACCGTGTATCTTAATTAATTAATAAAATTAAATCATAATACAAATAAAGCTAAATAATAATCTCGATTCGATAATCGTATTGTGTCATTACATAAAAACGGACGTGAATGACGTACTCATGAATGACATAATAGACTACAAAATGCATGATATCATTACAAAATTTACCTTTTAAAAAAAAAGGTAAAATAAGGGTGTCAAGTATTGACGCTCCTCAAAAAAATTAATGTATTAAATTAAAAAATAAAACCTAAGTGGTATGAATTATTGTACTAAAAAAAAACTGATGTATCAAATTAAAAAATAGAACCTAAGTGATAGTCAAATACAAATATCATAGAAGGCTAAATGTCGGTCTTGCAGTATACACTGCGGCGGATCTTGGTGCCTAATTATAATTTGTGAATCCTTTTCTTACATTTCCTGCTCATGCGAACTGCGCGCCGACAACTCACCCTGTATTTTCATTGATTCTTCTTAAAAATCACAAAATTGCATTACCTAACTTAAAGTACAAAATAAAAAAATATTATTTAAATAAAAAAAATTTTTATGTAAAAACACTTGGCGCTGCTGGGGGGACCAAATAATAAAAATTGCGCGCGCGCGCTTACACACACGCGCGCGGGTTAATTAATATTTTTACTCCTGTAATTCAATTGTTATATATTCATGTTTTTATTGTTGTTGTATATCGAAGTCCAGCAGCGCCAAGTGTTTTTACATAAAAATTTTTTAAATTTAAATAATATTTTTTTATTTTGTACTTTGAGTTAGGTAATGCAATTTTGTGATTTTTAAGAAGAATCAATAAAAATACAAAAATGCATATCACTTTTATTATATAAAATTTAAGATAGTACAACTTGGGTTTTATTTTTTAATTTGATACAATTTTTTTTTCAAGATACATATCACTTGAGTCGAGTAAGATAACTCAATAAAATTATTACAATTATAATAAAATTATAACTTGATGCCTGTTATTGATACCAATTGTAATATTTGAATAAGATAACACAATTTTAATCAGATTATAACTTGACGCCAGTTATTAATATCGAATCTTTTATACAAATAATACGTATCACTTGGATTAAATGAGGCAATGCAATTTTTGTATCTCACGACAAGCACCCCGACGTGAGAGGCAAGGGAACTCACGATAATCAAGCACCCCGACGTGAGAGGCAAGGGGACTCACGATAATCAAGCACCC
>JANQDE010000395.1:0-13872 GCA_037157785.1 Cephalotes varians | reverse complement strand
TTCAAAATTGACCTCAAGGTCAAAACCAATGGTACAATTAAACGACCCCCTCTGTCCTGGTCAACTTTTATCTAAACCATTTTTTTGTAGATACCGTAATTTGGAAGATATTCGGGTCCATAGATTAAAATGACTCACCCTGTATAAAGATGCATACCATTTAGTTTTTATTATATAAAATTTAAGATAGTACAACTTGGGTTTTATTTTTTAATTTGATACAATTTTTTTCTTCAAAATACATATCACTTGAGTCGAGTAAGATAATTCAATAAAATTATTACAATTTTAATAAGATTATAACTTGATGTTTATTATTGATACCAAATTTAATAATTAGGTAATACAATTTTAATCAGATTATAACTTGACGCCAGTTATTAATATCAAATCTTTTATCAAATGATACGTATCACTTGGATTAAATGAGGTAATGCAATTTTTGTAGGATTATAACTTGGCGCCAGTTAGTGATAACAAATCTTTTATACGAATGATTAACTTTGGTATGATAATTTCAAAACAAATAATTTTTTTAAAAATAAAAACTAGCACTTGAGTTAAAACAGGAAGATTCTTTAAATGAAAATACAAAGATACTATCACTTAGGTTCTATTTTTTAATTTGATACATCAATTTTTTTCGGATACAATAATTCATTCCACTTAGGTTTTATTTTTTAATTTTATACATTAGTTTTTTTGAGAAGCACGCCAATACTTGACACCCTTTTTTTATCTTTTTTTAACAGAATGAACGAAAAGTGAAAAGTGAAAAATTTCGCTCAAAATTACGTGATCACTGTCCAGAATTTGAAAATTTAAAATGGCAGATGCAGTAGAATAATAAGATAATCCATGGCGCTATTCCAAAATTGACTATCAATAAAAATCTACAATAACGTAAATTATATATTTTTAGCACTGACAGTGAATTTTGGAATACAGTCCTCGATCCAACCAACCAAGGCAAGATAGGTCAGTGTTCTAACTAAGGCAAGATAAGCTACTGATCTATATTCTCAATTTTGACTTAGCAAAAACTGTGAAGATGTGAGTTGAAGTAGAAGAACTTTTTCATCACGATATTTAATTAATATAAAGAATGAATTTAAAAAGACGTCGTTTAGTAACTTTTATAATGATTTGTAGAATCTTTTCCTTTTCTGTTCGAAAGTCCGAGAATTGGAACGTCTTTTGTGAGAGATATTGGGTTCATTTCATTGCAAGCATCAGCAATAATCAGTTAGCATGGCTGAATTCCATGATTTTCCTTGATTTCTTCGTTTTATTTCCTTAATATCCTGATAAAAACGTTCGCTTTGCTCCTCACTCACGTCTCCAAGATTAACAGAGAAAAAGTTTAGATGGGAGTACAGAAAGTGAATTTTAAGACTCATGTTGCATCCTAAATTTTTGAAGTTGTTTAACATATTTATTTAACAAGAACCTTGTAATTTTTTCTTTTTCGTTTCCTCAAAAACCTTTAATCACTTTCTTGAAACTTATCCACGCGTTTTTTCAAGGTCTGTTGATTTAACAAAATCATCGTCCTTCATAAGCTTATTTCTAATATCAGGATCAACAAAACCCCTTCTTCAATTTTATCTTTACTTAACGATGAAAATTTTTTATGAAAGTGCTGAAAGCATTCACTTCTACGCTTAGTGCTTTAACAAACTTCATTAGTCCTAATTTTATGTGCAAGGGTGATAACAGTACAGCTTTCGGATCAATTAATGGTTGTTCTAAAATGTTTTGAGAACCTGATTCTAATGATTTTCTGTGTGACCAATTTTTCTGTTTTTAATGTAAATCTCTCACTATGCTATCCCACTCACACAAAAAAAGTAAGAAAATTTTGTGTAACAACCTTGCTACCAAGAATCATGCAAATTGCTTTTAGATTATCGCAAACTTTCTACTTATGATTTTTATACTATAATTCCTGTAATAATTCCAGTTTCATATTGGTGTAAAACTCGCGTAGATGCATCGAATGAAATATGGGAAGTAATGTATATTTTCCATTATGTAAGAATACTCTTTAGACTTCTTTTAGAATGAATCTACAAGAAATCTCCAGGATTGCATTATTCCAAATTTTTGTAATAAGTCGGATGTTATTGCAAAACACCACAGAATCATGCTTGGAAAAAATTTCAAAAATTCTTTTTCGCGAAACCTATACCGATAGAAGGTTGTTCCTGGAGCAAGAAGATTCCTTTCTTGTAATCGAGAGCCTAAAAATTCGGTTTTTCTTTTTGGTAATCTAAATCTCTAATTAAATCACGTAGAGCAGTTTGATTAAACAGTTTATGGATTAGTAATCATAATCATACGTAACGAAGTTCTCATCATTAGATGCATCTTCAAATATAGGTTCTTCTTCATATTTATTTATCATTGCTGGAGGAGTTGGAAAATCATTTAATAACGTTACGAGAAGAGGACAAATACAGATCGTAACAAATGCTACATTTGGATAGTTTATAAGATGTTTATTTTTACTATTGTAACCAAGTAAGTTACATAAACAAAAGTATTCTTTGTGATAGGTTCTTTTGAGTTCTATCAATTGATAGGTTCTCGCCAAATTGGTACATTAAAAGGCAAATGTTTTGGTTTACTTTTAACCCAATGTCTCAGAACTGTATAACAAGATGTGCACGCTTTATGCGGAACCCAATTTTTATTTTGGTGCTGAATTTTACGGTTGAAATAATGAAAGTACGACTTTTTAATTGCGTCATTAATATTACATCTTTGTTTTGCTGTGACATACTGACCGCAAACGTAGCAGAATTTATCCGAATGATTTACACAAATTCTGTTCGACATTGTGACATGAAAAAAAAAAAATTAAAACTGAATTGTGAGCGTCGACGATACAATACGAAATTAAATAGGAAATAATGATCAGTGTGGCCAGATTGTGGAACGTGGAACGTGTTTCTCCACCAGTGCTGTGTCTTCATCACGCGTATTAAAAAAAAAAAAAAATCGGTCTAAAATGTTTGATACTTATCTAAAGAACATAGAAATTGTTATATTGTTAATATAATTTATTCCAGCAGTTATAAATATTTGATTATTTCGGAAAACACATATATGCATTCCGTAGATTTTTTTCATCAGAATTGAAATCTATTTGTCAAATCAACGAATATCCTCACGTTTTAAAAGTTATCGTAATCTGAGAAGAAATGTCAAAAAACGATCTTTTTGCATTTTAAGTTAGAATATCTCGAAATCTTGACGTGCTAGGCAAATTCTGCAGATTCGGATTCAGTGTAAAAAATTATCTCGGAAACCACTCCTACATCTCAGTAGACCAAACCTCGCAGGTCTGTGTTATTTGTGAGACATATCAAAATGTTATAATTTAAAACGTGCGAATTAAGTGATTAAAAATGGTGAATATAATGATATGAGTGACAAATGCTCCCCGAATACCTTGCAGTTTTGGAAGAGGACGAATTGCGGAAAAAGTCGTGGAAAACGATAGAAAATACTTCGATTAATTTATATTATATCGATTTTCTTATTGTAATAAAAAAAAATTGTAAAAAGTTGACAAGAATTTTTTCACACACCAATTTAATAGATTAAATTATTATTATAATTATTATTATATGTCATTAAAAGTGGTTATTAATATTATGTATACACATTACATATATGTATATAATGCCAAAGCTAGAGTCTACTGTCCTCAGAGATCTTCAATATGAACCAAATGTGAAGGACATATTTTGAAGTTAGATTGACCAAAGCACCAAAGCAGATCTGACTAATTGCTATATCTTTTATTCTATCTTATATAATTTTTTACTTACGAGAAGATAAAACTCCATCGCATCTGATGGCAGTGAGCAACTAATCGATATAGATACAGTTTACCATTTAGATCTTCGATTTCTGTCGTCAATCAATCGTTAACACATTTGATAAACTTACTCGCTGTTGACTGCCAATCTATTGTATTTTGACCAAAAGTTGTTGCATTCTTGCGTAACGAATGCACTTTCGCAACAACAAAACTGCTTGATGTCTGTCATTAACCTATCATCAATGTATTCAACAAACTGTTCATTTTTTACTATCGCTTTATCATATATTTTGCGAACAGAGATTGATGCATACTCCCCAAAAAAAATCACAATGCTGCTCTGTGATGATCAATCATGGCAGTGTTCAACTTGCTATGCGGATATTGTAGAATCATTTTGCGTTCACGTGCTAACATGTTGAAGTTTCGATTGCACGCTGTGACAGCGCCATGTAAATCACCTACTGATATAAGACGCAGTGATTGCGTATGATTGCATAATGTGTTAAATATAACATGCTGATATGCTTGGTCGAGGTACTAAAAGTGTGCTAACAATATTGGGAATAACAATTCAGATAACAAAATGATAGCAGATTGGCAGCAAATTTGATGAGATTTCCACTGCAGATCTATAGCAATCTGTATCCGCATTAAACTCAGGATCTATCTGTCGACAGGAACCTGCTAACATGCTATGCCAGCAGATTGGTGGCTGTAATCAAGCAGGATGCGCACGCGGGCAATCTGACGACAGATTGGCAGCAGAAACTGAGTAGAAGCTACAAATTCTGCTTGATTTCTTGATAATATATCAGCAAGCTTTGTCGACTGTAGTTTGCCGACATTGTTAGATATTACAGACTGTGTGAAATTTATTTTTTTGCCATCAAAAATTGGTAGCATGCTTTGCTCAAAATCTGCCTCTACTTGGCTATCTGAGAAAGTATGTTTCTTGCGTTAGTTGGCGATCTTTTGGCAAATATAATCTATTGCCAACATCTGCAATTGCAGAAAATATGTTTTTTAGAAGTTATTATCTAAATTATATTACCGATCGACACATGCTAAAAACGACTTTAAATAATTTTTAAAGACATTTTAATACAATGTCCTTCAAATGTATATCAAAAATCGAGATAAACTCTCTTAAAAACATCATGTAACTTTTAAATTTTTGATAGTTTCACAAGATGTTTTCGAAGTTTGAAAGTAATTTCAAGACGTTCTGGAGAAACTAGAAATTTCCGTCGAATATCGACGTCATTTGATAGAGAGACATTCAAAAGCGAAACATACAGAAGAGATGTGAGCACCAATACGGCATCTTCAAAAGTGAGGAAATTCAGTGAAAGAGTCACTTATCCAGTGACAGTACTTTCGAGGTTAGTAGACCGCGCACACAGGTACTTGCGTGTGTGCGCACGGCGGGTCCCGCCGTAAACCTTATATTTATGACCATTCCAACGTCTTTTTGTCCAGAGGCGTAGATTGTTTCTTTTTGCCAAGGAACCAATGTTACTGATTTTGTTGTGCTTCTGGATTCACGCGATAATGATGACAACGATGTCGTCTATGAGACTGCAAAATTACCGCGATAAGACTAAAGCCTTCCCTTTCGCGTTGAAAGAGGTTTCAAAAGGGCTCGTCTTTTCGCGCAAAATTATTATATAATTAGCAATCTTAAGATTTTCCAGGATTTTTAAAATATTTAGAAATATCGCGTGTTGCTTCGGATAATGCATGCGAGATATCGAGGTTCTTTCCGTTACAGAACTAATTGAGTTGGTACCCAGAGGCTACGTCACTGGCAGGGTCCCCGTGACACAGATCAGCGACGGCAACTATAACGGTACCCACTGGCGTGACCTACTCTCGACGAAGTGCTCTTTCGATCTTTCCTCTTTCGTCCTCTCTTCGTTTCATGTCTTTCCTGGGGATTCTCCTTTCATTCAGGGCCGAATATCCAGTTGGATTTGAGTGCAAAGCACTATTCGGTAGTTATCAAATATATAGAGTTCGCGAAGACCAGTCCCGCACTCGCATATTTCTCTATTTTCGATGGAGAATGATTCCATTATCTTTCTCGTAAAATCCAAATAAAATAAGAGTTGATTTTTAGAGAGATTGCATTATCTTCAATATTCCACTAAACTAATTCACTTTTTTGTCACAGTTATCTAAGCGAGATCTCCCATTTTCGGATTGTTTCTGCAAAATTAAGAGACCAATCTCCTTGTTCGAATAATCGCGTTCGATTTGATTAAAAATCTGGAAAGTCAGGGCGAGGCAAGGTGATCGGCCGCCACTGCCGCGCGTATAGCATCTTCTCTCCCGTACACTGACGGGCTACACTTTTTCTTCCACGTGAAGAGCATCGCCACGGGTCGCTTGGTCGCATGGGCGGACGGCCGACCGGGCCGCGGCTGATTACGAGCAGTAATGAAAGCGGCCTGCTTATATGCAGTAGGTAGGCAGGTGCGCGCCGTCTGTCATGTAGCCTTCCCTCCGTCGTTTTCATCGCATGTTTTATCGCATTTGTCACAGTTGAGGCCATCAATGAGATCGACAGTCACTGTCATCATTGTCGTTGTTGTTTCTTCGCGCATCTTAGCAGGGTGATTACGCGTGAGTGCGGGAACAATTGATAACACCGAGGAATAGTTGAGCGTTAGTCGTCAGCTATCACGAATCATTCGCAGGTCCAGCCGCTGGATCAGCGAGTCAAAAGTCCCGCGAGTTATGAGAGCGATCGCACTCTTTGTTCTTCAGGTGAGTGCTTGATTGAACAGTGAATAAATTTTTGTTTTCTTTGTCGAACGCGAATGTTGTACAACTTCCTCATGAAAAATTAAATTGGAAGAGAAAATGACAAATATTTATTTTAGAAATTATTTAAGCTTGGAGAATTTGATTCTTGATTACTCTTTCTCTCTTACTCTCTTTCTCTCTTTCTCTCTCTCTCTTTCTCTCTCTATCTTTATTCTAAACTATATATCATTTAAACTGAAATATGTGAAATATAAAACTTTTTGTGAAAATTACCAATAAGTATATCAATAAGTATATCAATAGATATTACTAATAAGTATGTGCATTTTAGTTTTAAATTCACAAGGGATATGTCAGAGAACTGTTCACAACCGATTTGATTCTTTTTGAAACATTCATTGTTAATGAAAATCTAAGAGACTCACACAGAAGAAATATAATTTTATAAAAATATCAATGGGGGTAAAATTGGAAAATATTAAATTAAAAAAAAAACAGTTATAAAGTATCCGGTAAAAAACTTTTCATATAAGAATATATATAAATATATATAAACATATATACTTGTATATAAAATGTCCATATATCTGTTCATATATCTGTCTTTTTTTTGTAAAATTACTGCTTGATACAAGAAAAATAATAATAATAATTAGAAAGCATAAAAAAATAATTAAAAGTATAATTTTTACATTGTTTCTTTTACAAAAAGTTAAGTTCGAAAAAATAAGAAAAAATTGTTCTTATATAATTACATATAATTATGTATTATTATAATTATATATTATTGTATATGAGTAATTTTTTCTTATTTTTTTTAATTTGACTTTTTTTAAAAGAAACAATGTAAAAATTATTCTTTTAATTATTTTTTGTGTTCTCATTATACTATTATTTTTCTTGTACTAGACAGTAATTTTACAAAACAAAAAAAAATATATAAATATTTATGGACATATTTCGTATATATATTATAATTATATATATTTATATATATTTTTATATATTCTTATATAAAAAATTTTTTACCGAGTATACAATTATAAAAAATCATAAGTTTTCTCTAAAATATTTTTTTATGTTAAAAATAGATAGTTCGAGCTTAACAGATTAAAATCAAATAAATAAATAGAGAGAACCAAGCTGATTATTCGTGCTATTATAATTTATTTAAAATTTTAAATATCATAAATATATAAATTAATTATAAACATTTCGATGTTGAATGTGGTCATCATCAGTGAATATTTAAGGGAATCCAAAATCGCCTGTTTTACCAACATTTTTTAAAATCTCTTTTCTTCTAATTGCCTTTATAGATTAAAAAATTCTTTTCCACAATTAAAGTGTAGACAATAACGCAGCCGTAAAATTACATTTGAATATGAAAAACGAAAAGAAATTTATTGACTTCTGGCGTCGACTCGTAACATTTGCTTTATATAAAAGTTTTATACGTGTACAAAAAGTAGCTAAGCAGCTAGGGATTACATGAAAGAACAATACTATGTTTTTAGAAATTGGCTAGAAACTTTAGTATAAGAGAAAAGAGATTAAAAAGATTTCGTGTGTGCGAGCGCGTGTTGATGTATTAGTATATAGTGAGATGTGTCTTGTCGCGTAAATCGTATGTGCGTGCGTCGGTCTTTGGTTTAGCATCTTCTTGAATCGATTAAATCGGCAACGAACCCGTTGAACGTACAGCAACGTCTAGCACTAAAATTTTTCATAGATATCTCAGAAATATTTCAACTGAAAAGTGAAACATTTCATAAAAGTTGAAAAATATGTCTGCAATATTTCTTCAATATGAGACAGCTCTATAGCAAAATGTCCACGATTCTTGCACTTGAAATCTTATAGAAAGATTGGTGAAAGGTTATCGGGAAAAATTTGCAAATTTTCTAAAATATTGTCAAAAGATTTTTGAAATAGCTAATCTGAAGTTTTACTAAATTAAACGAAATTGTTCAACATACATTTTTATTTACTTTCATCTTGAAGTCTAAGAGCTCCCGTACACATATTTTCGTAAGCAATAAGTTATAAACAATAAACAAATCAACATTTTTAATTTGCTACTACTTATTGCCTTACTTTCTCGAATATGAATTGACCCATTTGCTTATTGCTTATATCTTACTGCTTACGTTTTCCTGCTATGAGCTTAATTTTGAAGACTTAATTTCGAGAAATTATCTCATTAAAACACATAAAAAATCTCATCATGCCTTTTATTCTATTCTGTATAATTTTTCGTTTACAATAAATAAGAATTCCATCGCGTCCATCTCATGGTGATGCCGCGTGCTCAACTAAAAAATTTTCAAGTTAATTATGTGAAAAGTTCCAAAAACATTTCTGTTGCAATATTTCATATGACATATTGCAAAATTCTTTCAGAATAGTTTACACATAAAATGTGAAAGGTTGAAATAATTTTGAAATTTTTTGAAAGCTTTTTGCAACAATCGGTGAATGTATGAATACAGAAATAATTTTGATAAGTTATTTTTAAACGCATAATGATGGGATATAGCTAATTGTTGTCCGAATTTGATGAAAAATCATGTTGTGTACATGCATAATGTGAATGAGAATCTTTTGCGTTTTCTTACGTTGAGCTATCCGTAATCAGATTTATCATTTTAACACATATAGCACCGATTGTTATGGAAGTTTTCAGAAAAATTTCACATTTTATATGTAACAATTCTGGAAAAATTCTGCAAAATCTCATGAAATGTTGCTACAGAAATATCTCTATAATCTATCATATGCCGTAAATTTTTATATAAAATTACATGTATGTTTCTGAAATATTCATTTCGCCACATATCATCAATGTTTCCTTTGGGATGTTAACTTTTATACATTCAAAACTATTGCAACCACGTAGTATATTCGATATTTCTGAAACGTTAACTCTCCAACGTTACGTAAATATTTCGTTTGAAACGTTAACTTTGAAATATTTTATAACATCGCATTAACATTATTAATATGTCATTGAAAAGTTTAAATTTGCTAAGCTCCACAGCAGCAATAATTATATCCACGCATGCGCAATATTCAACTTCACTAGAATATGCTGGAATGGACAACTCGCAAAAGATTCATGATTCGGAACAAAATGAAAAACAGTTTAAAGGACAATGTTTTTTGGTAGTGTTTTATGTGACATCAAGTTTTAAACCATGCAGACTGTTATTGATGCTAGCGATCAGACGTTATTGTGTGATGTAAGTTAAAGATACAATTAACATATACAGGGTGTCCCATTTTAAATGATCCAGCCCAATATCTCGGAAACTAAATCTAATAGACAAAAATATTTCAAACAAAAGTTGTTTGGCTCGAAGGAGAACATAAGATAGTACCATTGATTTGACCTTGGATGGTCCTCTAAAGGTTACGTGAAGATTGTCTTCAATTTTTTAAATAGAACCCCCTATTTTTCATTACTTATTTTTATAGCTCATCTCGAGAGCTTTTCAAAACACTATAACTAAGTTACTTTTCGTTATGTACTTGTTAAGTTATAAGGCAAGATCGCGCAGAACTGATCCGGCCAATCCGATCTATGTCAGAATCTAGTTTTCATATGAAAGGATTATGATCTTAATAAGTGTTCAAATATCTGTCCATTATTATCCACACATAATTGAATTCGACGTTCAAAATTGTCAACTGTCGATAAAAGTACATTGACGTTGCCGTTGACGCAATACAAGCCTGGAAATCATACAATGATTTAGATGTCTATGAAATCGATTATGATACAATATCGCTGCTTGTCGATAATTATTATAGCACTCTCCAAATACCAGAATAATATCAACAATTTCGTTCGAAGTATAATCCGGCATATTGCGTACATTAAGTTACAAAATAAAGTAAGAGACGATAGATTTATTATCCTGATTGATATTGGACGTCTAAGACAAATTTAAGTGTTTACGGATCATTCTTTGCCATCACGGATCAGTCTCGGTTAGATGGACCGATTAAGATAGAAAATGTTGCGTGAGTATAAAAAATTGAGTAATCCATTTGGAGGTAGTTACTCTGCTGATGAGATATCAATCTCAAATTCTTGGTAATTCGTGAGAGAAAAATTGCAATAAAGATAAATTTATAAAAAAACTATGATTATTACAAGAATGAGAATATGCAAAGGAGCGCACTGTCGGCGTGATTGTGTTGAGGTAATCAATTGTGTTATGATGAATGAGTGCTCTGGGGGAAAAAAAGTTAATTGATAATTTCAAAACAAGTGTTGTATGTTTAATTTGAAATCATTGTTACAGATCGCTGATTTTGAATAGTCAAATTGAAATCAGAATTGTAACTCAAACTTTTCCACAAGGTATATTCGAGTTAACAAGTACAATTCAATTCCACTATCCTAATTTTTTAATTTTATATCTACTATACATCTACTAAATTTTTAGGTTATAATTTTTAGGTTATGTATGTATAAATGATTATTCAAATGACAATCCACTATATTGCAACTTTCAAGCCTTATAACTTAATAAACTTAACGAAAAGTTAATTATAGTGTTTTGGAAAACTTTCGAGATGAGCTATAATATGAAAAGTGTCCCGTTTGCCCCACATTGCGATTGATCACAGCCACTCACAGCAGCCGGTGCTTAGAGGTTTTCCACTGTTCAAGCGTTGTGAGTGGCTGGTGGTCAATTGCAATGTGGGCAAACGGACGCCACTCAAGAATATGTAAGAATATGAGAAATAGGGAATTCCATTTAAAAAATTGAAAGTGACCTTCACGTGACCTTCAGAGGACTGAAGGTCCTCCAAGGTCGAATCAATGACACTGTCTTATGTCCTCCTTCGAGTTAAACAACTTTTGTATGAAACATTTTTGCCTGGGTTTAGTTTTCGAGATATTGGGCTGGATCATTTAAAATGGAACACCCTGTACCTCAATAAATCGCAATGAGTGAATACAGTATAAAATGGGCAAAATACAAAAGTGTTTCGTGACAAAAAGGCACATACGTAGAATTGTTAAAAAAGAATTGATGGAACATTTAGCAAGTAATCAACACTTACATAAAATATGTGATTGTTCACAACACCTCAGATATCTGCATTACAATCAATACAAAAAGAAAACAATGATCAATTTGCAGAAAATCAGTCTACGTTAGTACTTCCATTAAAGGAAATTATTGCAGAATCTATAAAATACATAAAAACGCTTGATAACAGCGATTGTTCATATATATCCGCAGAGTTTAAAAAAGTTTCATGTATGACTGAAGATTTTGTACTTCACGCTATCAATCAATGGTTTCTTAAATATAGATACTTACTACTTAGATATTTACTCAACGCGTCATTAACGACTTGTTGCAAATTCTACGAGTGTCGTATCCAAAGTCTTCTGCAGGTAATTATTTCATTTAAATAAATTATTCGGAGGGAATAAGGGATTGAGATGCTTATTAGCATCGTTGTTATTAAATTAATTATCAATTTAATAGTGTGATTTACTATCCTTGTTCATCTTAAGACTGTGTTTTAAGACCGAAAATTTATTCGGCGCGCAGTTGAACTTGAGATATGTATACAAATTCACATAAGAAATTTTCAGCATGAAGACCTAGCTTTGACCGTTTGGCGCTTTAGTTAATTAATGTTGTGTTTTCATATATCGGTCATGAATCTATATTTATTAAAATAAATTATATTTTCATATAACGTTCATATATTTTTTCTTGTTTTAAGTAAAACTATAAAAAGTAAAATCGGAATAAATAACTACCAGAGTGCATAAATGATTTTAAATTCAATGTTTTATGAAAGGGTACATGTATGTATATATGTGTATATAAATAATATAATATACAAGATATTATAGTTGATACTTGCGCATTAAATGTAAAGCCTACTTTGTAAGAAAAGAAATATAAATTTGAATTGGAATGTTTGCATTGTCTCTTTATTTTAATTCTATATGTATGTTTTCCTTACTGCATGTATCAGTATATTATCTTGATATTATATTAAGGCATTAATGATGCGGACTATATATATATATATATATATATATATATATATAATAATACGATTAGCAAAGAACATTTATAATGTCCGTAAATTCTTTCTTACGAAAAGATCTGTCATCTCGCAGAGGCGCCTCGTACACCAATTTTTGAATTTCCGATTTTCAGCGAAATTCTGGGACTTTCAGACACTTAGAAATGATTTTTACAGAAATCCCTGAAAGTCTTTGAATTTCCGTGAAAAAATCTCTGAATGTAACTGAAAATCCTTAAAAAATGTTTTCGAACATTTTCAGATAAATTTTCAGAAATATTTTTTTCACCAAGGTAGACGGTATTTAGTCGGTATTTATTATAACATATTTTTATTTTTAAAGCATTTTTAAGATAATATTTAATTATACATACTTTCTCATTTTTCTTAAACTTAGTATTATTACATGAATATATGTACACTTAAATGTTTTTATTATTTAACTTGGTTGTACATTTTTGGAATTAAAGTTAAACAATAGTATGGCATTATGCTAATATATAACTTTATAGATAGATAACTTTATTTCCTTCAGTTGACATATACAAAAATTGAACAAATATAAACCATATGTAAGATATATATACAGTACACAGTCAAGAAGGGGACTTGGTTTACAAAAAATTGCACTTAACCCACTCATCCATCCATACTCTAACCTATGCCTATCCCTATACTATTCTTATAAAACTAGATATTTATACCAAATACACATCTCTCTACGTCTCGTTTGCTCTCTTGTCTTATCCTTTTTTATCTCCTCTCCTTTTCAATCCCTCCGAGGTTCCCTAGTTGTTTCATTCTGCCTATACTTAGATTACAATGTATCCTACGCCTATCCTTATTTTTGACCTGCTACCGACTCCCTGCCTTCCTTTTTGTTTCTTTCTCTTTAGCCTTTATTCTTTTTTCTCTTCTTTCCATAATTTCTTAATTAACCTTCCTTTAACCCTATCCAAATCCTTCCCCCAGATACGTTTTAAAATTTCTTTCCTCTCCTTCCAATCCTCTAAACCATTTTTTCGTTTTGCCACACTCTCTGACATAATGCTCCATACTATCTTCTCCTATTCCGCAGAAAACACATTCCCTCAACTTTTCCTCCAACCAATATTTGTTTGCGTTTTCTAAGTTGCCACATCTCAGTTTTACTAAGGCCCGTATCTCGTCCCCTTTGCTTGCTTCCTCCAAACTCTCTG
>JANQDE010000394.1:55192-71275 GCA_037157785.1 Cephalotes varians | reverse complement strand
GATTTTGAAACATAAGAAAATCATATATGGTTGAATTCAGCGTAAAAAATGCTACAATTTTTCCTTACAAAAATTTTGAAAATTGAAAAAAAAATTGACGGGTGGGGGTAAATAAAAAAAATGTTGAATGAAAAATAAATCCAACTACGCGGTTGTAAAGCCTATAAAATACTATGCAACTTTTATTTGAAACATTTTTTTATATCTCTTACCGTTTTGATGATACTTGCATAAAACAAAAAAACCGGTTTTTTTCGAAGGGGTATATCACTTCCCAAACGTGCAAGAAAGCACATAAAAAAATACGGGTCTCTTATTTTTAGCTACTTTACAACATATTCAAAGTTCATCAAAATCGGAGAGGGACACTTGCGTCACTTCCCTTGTTAATATTGTTATAGATGACACATTATGGTTAACACATTAACGACGGGGCATTTTTATTAAAACTTTCCTATACGACGGGTGATTTTAATGATATAGAATTCCTTCAACATGTACTAAAATGTGATAAGTATTTTTGTAATTAATATATTTTATTGAAATTTTCAGGAGTTATATGTGGATAATATTTCAATAAAACGAGAATTCTCGTTTCCCGTCGGTAATGTGTTAATATAAGGATAGATCAAAGAAGTTTTATATTATTTTAATTTTTAACTCTCTCACCGATCTCGTATTTGTGCCGCTTGCCTCTGCTGTTGATGAATGTTCACAACAATCTACCATAAACCACACGTTCGCGAGCGACTATGAATATTTCTATGTTTTCCAAATCGTTTGCACATTTACTGTAAGTTGTATCACTGAAGATGGCTTGATGTAAGCCGAAACGTTTGACTTTATGTATTTTGAAATATAGATTCTATTTATTGTAGCATTTATGTTCTGTTTGGCTCATTATCCCTTTGTTTAATTTTTAAAATAGGATACTCTGTATATATATATATATATATATATATATATATATATATATATACAGTCAATATATATGGGTACTGCCAATTCTTTGAGATTACATTTATTCATTATTCTAATTGTTGGACGGATATCTGATGAACTCTTTTATTCTTTAGTCTTTATTTAATTACTTAAAATAATGACAAAATTTTCATGACAAAAAGAGAAGAAGACATAAAAAGTAACGAAAGGAAACGCTTAAGATAATGTCTACTTAAGTAAAACAAGGTTGAACTAATGAAAATAAGATGAAAACAAGCAATAATAGGTTCAATTCATTCTACAGCGTAATTATTACAGGCGACCGTCCACCAAGTGCGAGAAATTGTACATAGAATCGAATTATATCTTTTTCATTTATTAGACAACTTGAACTTATTACTTGTTAATTTTAAAACGTATCGAAAAAGAATTAGATTTACATTTGATTATGTTATATTTTTTATTTTGTACTTACAGAAATTCGATTGAATTAATATTTACACTTGATTATGTTATGTTTTTTATTTTGTACTTACAGAAATTCGATTGAATTACGCATTGAATTACGCACTTTTTCGTTCATAACTTTCATTTTACAATATTGGATTACTCTTGAATTAAGAAAAAAATTACATGGCTTCTTCGGTTGCACTTTTTACACGCTATCAAGTTGAGAAATAAAATTATTTGCAGTAAAAGTTTGTTAGTAGATTTACTATATTAAATATTCATAACTATTGTTTGAATAGCTCTTCTTCTTTTCCCTTTTTATTAATTTATAGGTTATTATCATAAGATTAAAGAACATATTTCGACTGATGCAAAGTGCAGGCAAGAAGTATCATCACAGCGATGTAAAGCAGTCTCATAGCGGAAGTGGCCGTTGCAGAATTGCACAAATCACTGCTGCAGATGTGGCAGGATTCGATTACATCACGTCCTGGCTGTGTCATGGAATTGCCGCACTGGCCGTCAACGACGTCAATTTCATCATGATATGGAGTGGAGCATTGGCGTATCACAATTCGCTCGCTATATTCTAAACATAAATTAATTATTTAATAAGCAATCGGAGTTCTCGGCTCATTCATATAAAGCCTATGTTAAGATAGTATTCTATTTATAATTTCGTATACAAAATGATAAAACATTTGAGAGAATCAGGTATACAAATATATATATATATATATATATATATATATATATATATATATATATATAAGATGTATGTCAAAAGGGCTTTCATTTATAACAAAGCAAGGACTAATCGCTTATAACAAAATGATTAACAGGAATGAATGGGGGAAGTCCAAGTGTATAAGTATTGGAATCAATTCATGGAGGGCATTGGACATAGCTTCCGTTTTACTATTTATTTTTAATTTTTTTAAAAAAGAAGAAAAAATATCCATTAGTGCACCGGACTTTTTACATATTTTAAATTTTGATCTCTATCTTGATTCCACTGCTTCTCGCCCTCCAACGATGAATTGGTTCCGATACTTATATACTTCCCCCTTTGATTCTGGACTTCTATTTCTTCACATCGCTCTTATAATTATTTAATATCGCAATGTGTCTTATGTACCAACGTTTTTTATTTTTTAACTTCTTTTTCCTTTTTCCTTTTTTTTCTTTTTTTTAACTTTAAGTTTAACCAATATTGTAATATTTATTTATTTATTGTATAATTCATTCATATTCATATTTATTTATTGTATAATTCATTCGGCTGAAGATGACTAAGTATAGTCGAAACGTTCCGGATACATTATATTAATTATGTTTATTTAACGTTTATTAAATTAAATTATTAATTTATATTGTCAACTTATTGTGCTCGTTCTTTTGACCTATTACATTTAATAATAATAATATACAATAACTATCGTTCCAAAAATCTAAAAATAAAATAAATAATTAATTGCCAATGAGAGCTTCAGCGAATGTTGAGCGTAGAAGTCAAATGAAATGTTGTCATGTTATTTTTGAACGTATGGACGTATGTTCACAAATGTTTCAATTTTAATTCAAGTCCTCTTCAGTGCCGCAGGAAAAATTATAAAGATGGTGAGGATAACGGATCACTCTTCCAAACGTGATCGAGAAGATAAAATAATGTAATCAAATAGATCAAAGAATCATTAAACTGTGAGTTCAAATTAAAACTGTTATAAATAAATTAAATTGAAAACTATTAAAGTATAAATTCTAAACTAAAAAATAATAAATAAAATTGATATAAAAATAAATAAAATTAAAAATTAATAAATTAGTATAATTTAATATTAATTTTATTAGTAAAAATTAATAAATTAGTATTATTATCATGAGTATGGGAAAACGTGAAGAAGCGCCTTCCTCGTGCCGTTGCTGTTGGCATCGCGGTGCAGCTCGCCGAGGAAGGACGCCCCGACACTTATGCCGAAGTTTTGAGAAGGTTCCCTCCGCTAGGGATCTCCTGCTTGTCCTAAAAGGATAGCCTCCGATGATCCCTCTCCTGGAGATCCCAGGGGCCGACTCAGTCCCAAAGGTGGACGCCTTGGCAGCCCGCCTGAGGAAACTTTTTGAGAGAGATTCCAGCATCCGGATCTCTCGCCGGTACGGAGGGTGGACCTTCGCGTGTCCATTAGAATTTGACGAGTTCGTGACACCAGAGGAGATCGCCGAGATGATCCTCAATTACGATTCCAGCGCCGATGTGCGGATTAAAGTGATTCACCGGAACAACTTTGCAACGGGGACCGGAACAACTTTGCATCATATGGGTGCAGATGCATAGCAATAGCAGGAATTTCTGCCGTCGAAGCGGGGCAACTTTGCTTCGGCTGGGTAGTGGCTCAAAAGCAGATCATTGCGGTGTTTCCGCTGCTTGATCACGTTCAGCAGCGATGTCCTAGTCAGCAAAACAGAGTCTGTTGCTGTTTCAATTACCCGGTAGCCCGCCGGGTCATACAGCAGTCTGTGATTTTAAGCCACGAAAGATGTGAAGAAAAAAGACAATCATCCTCTCATAAGTCTGAGAGGACTGAATGCGCCTTATGTTCCCCGCGTAGAGACGCGGGTCATGCGCCCCTTGTTCGGAACGATGTTCCTGAGCCTCCACCAAGTAGGACAGAGAGCGCTACTGTGCCGAATCTTCCATGCCCGAGAGGCAGAGCTCGGCGACCGCTTCGAGCGCCTTATCAAAGAGTCATCCAGACAAGAAGGTGCGCGCGGTTTTACCAGAGCGCGTTGCGGCGCGTTTCGCTCCGGTCTTCGCTCGCAGACTCGTTGCCATTCCGTGGACGAGAGTATGGATATCGACCAGAGTTGGTCTGCCGAGGAAATCAATTCATTTCTTTGTCTTGTATTGGAGGGTTTGTCCGGGCCGGGTTCCTCTTCCAGTTGTTTTGTGTCCTTGGTGCAAGATGGGGCTCAATCACTCGGATCTCGCCCGTTAAAGATACGCTGAGGTAATGTTACATACGATTCCGGGATGCCCCCTATTTGAGCAAGTCGAACTGGAGATTTTTTAATGTAGAGCTATCGACACAACATGGCGCGACACAGAGTTCCACAGCTCGGAGCACCTCTCTCAAAAAAGTCTTAAGATCTATATAAAGCATTTTTCTTTCACAAAAAAAAGAACGTGACGACTTTAAAATTTGTTAATTTTTCCTAATTTCTATGATGACGTAAAAATAATATTTTTTTTAGATTTATTAAATTCTTACAATTAAAAATTAAAATTAAAAATTGTTAAATAAATTAAATTTTTTAAAATGTAAATTTTAAATTTAAAAAACATACGATATCATCTGTATGTGTGTGTGTGTGTGTGTGTGTGTGTGTGTGTGTGTGTGTGTGTACTAAAAAATATTTATCTTTTTTAAAATTTTTAATAAGATTTATTTAGTTATTTTAAAATTATCTTTTTTTAATTGGAGAAAAATTAATATTAAAAATATATTTTTTATCAAATATATAAAACTGGTTTAAAAAAATATTAAAAAATATCATTATATACATAGAAATAATATAGATAAAGAAATTTACTAATATATCCAGAAGTATTCATTATGTTGCTTAACTCCGTTGGAATTGGTTTATTGGTAGATGTATTATTTGGTTCATAAATGCTCAAATTCGTAATTAGAGTATTATGACGAATTAATAACTCGTAAGGAACATTGCCATTATTGTAATTTGACATTTTTGATCCTCGTGCTTGTACGCCATCCAAATGAATTATCTAAATTTATTTTAATAAAATATTGTAAATAAGTTATAATGAGACGTTTTTTATCGCATATTTTATATGAAAAAAGTGGCTTCGTCAAATTGCCATAAATTTAAATATGTTTTAGTTTGAGTGTTATTAATCATTTTATCGAAGTCACTTTTTTCATATAAATGCGAGATTCTTTATATTGATATAAATTTATAATTATAAGGAAAAAATGAAATAGGAAAAAAATTTACGTAATTTGGTAGTATTTGGCAAAATAGGATCGATGACATCATTCCAAGTAACGATTTGAACACGCTTTCCTTTTCTATTGTTTAAAAAGAATTTGAAGAATTTATATTGTCTTTCATTTCCAATAATACGAGGAGTAATAATTTCGTCATTTGCGGCTATTATTACTCACTAAAAGGAGCCGAAAGTTTCGATGATTTAAAAATTGTCAATAGAGAAGTATGTCAATCATTTTCTGCGGCCTGTCTAACTTTAGGTTTGGTTGAAGATGATGACGAATGGAGACGAGCTATGAATGAAGCTGTTGGATGGATGATGCCACAACAATTACGTAGACTCTTTGTACGTATATTATTACATTGTCAACCATTATATCCAGAAGAACTTTGGGAAAATTTTAAAGTAGCAATGTCGAAAGATTATGTTCAACATTTTGGATCATTACAAGGACAAAAAAAAGAATATACGCAAATTAATGCTATGCTTTGTGTCGAAGGTAAGAGTCTTATCAATTTTCCACAAATGGAACAATTAATAGAAAACGAAGAAGATAATTATATGATATTTGAGGAAATCTATGGAAGTTAGTACTAGACAATATAAACAGTTAAATGTCAAGCAGAAAGAAATAATCGATCTTGTATTAAATAGATTACATAATAATAATCACAATTGTTTTTATATCGATGTTCAGGTGGTTCAGGTGGTTCAGGTAAAACATTTATATATACAACTATATATCATTTGGCCAAAATTTGTAATAAACGTGTATGTACGAGTGGCTTTTACGGGTATTGCGGTGACGTTATTACTGGCAGGAAAAACAGTTCATAAAACATTTGGATTGCCAATTCCGTTATTTGTTTCATCATCTAACATTAAAATCCAATCCAAAGAAGCTCATTATTTGAAAGAAACAGATGTTTTTATTTGGGATGAAGCGCCAATGTCACCACGATATGCTCTAGAGATTATAGATCGAACGTTGCGTGACATCATGAATAACGATTTACCTTTTAGAGGAAAAATTATTGTATTAGGTGGTGATTTTAGACAATTTCTCCCTATTAAAATACATAGTATTCGAAGTGAAATCGTGAATCTTTCGATCAAATTTAGTTCTACTTGGAGACATTTTTTAAATTTTTTTTTAACCGAAAATATCCGAGTTCTCCCTGAGGAAACTGAACTTGCAAAGTTTCTATTGGATACGGGAGATGACGTATGAAATGATTCTAACGATAATATACAACTTTTTTCCGGATTGTTGTGTTGCATCTATTAATGCCGATATTATAGAAGATACATATAGTGATATAATACAAAATAAAGAATTTAATAAATTGGCTAAGTGTGCGATACTTTTTGTAAGAAATGCTGATGTAGATTAAATTAATAAACGAGTTGTTGAAGTATTAGACACGTTTGAAGAACGAATTTATACAAGTATACAAGTATACAGATAGTATTGAAAACTGCGGCAATAATGATGATATTGGTAAGGGTGCGGCTATATTATGCGCGTATTCGCGATTCGTGATTCGTGATTCGCGATTCGTACAGAGTGGTAAATATTCTTGCGAATTAAGAAATTTTTTTCTGCTGCATTGTTTCCGTAACGTTTCTGTGGACGATTTTCAAATCGGGCCATACTTTCTTCCGGCACATCTTAATGGGCGACGCCCATTTTATAGAGAATCAGTTGCCGTATCTTAGAGAATATTCCTCTCCGACAGCGGAAACGCTGATTTTTCAACACGATGGAGCTCCCGCACATTATTCTCGCAGAGCACGGGAAATTCTGGATACCCGTTTTCCAGACAGATGGATTGGTCGGGGTAGTGCCGATCGTTCGACCGGCACGATCACCAGATTTGAACGTGCTCAATTACTTTGTCTGGGGCTATATCAAAGCTTTTGTCGAGCACAGACGTGACAGTACCCACGTGACACGTGAAGATAGAAGTACGTAATGAGATTATAGCGGCGTTTCAAACGATTACTTCGGATGGCGCACCGTGCAACACGACAAATTTCTCGAAGACCCAAACTTTGTTTGCAAATGCAAGAAAGGCACTTCGAGCAATTACTTCATTAGAAGTATAAGGAGAGTGGATTAGGCCTACTGGGGAAACCACTTTAAAAAGAATCAAGCTATTTCAAGGTGGTAGGAAAACGATAGCGTTTCCTTGCATTATAAAAAAATTTGGAAAATGTACACCAAAGACATGTAAAACTAACATAATCGTGTAAATCTAAAAAATCAATGCATAAATACAAAATGACTTATCTAAAAGTCTAATTTTTTATCTTATCATGTCTTTATCGTAAATTCGTGATTGATCCTCCATTGTTTCCTTCTGTAAGTATATTGTAATATTTGCAACATCAAATTTTTTTATCATTCCTTATCGTTTCCTTTTCCACGAAACGTGAAAGTCTGTCATAATTAATATTCATGATTAATTCTTTATACGTTCTCTTTTCGTATCTTATTAGAGAATTATGATGCTTGAAATACTTATCCATAGTATGCTACGCTTTTTGTAATAATACGGTAGAAAAACATTTACTCTTCTTCGATTTCATAATAGATTACGATGCGCTTGAAATGAACCAGGTTTTCGATAGCGCGGTCTAGCTCGCGGGTTGTGTTCAGGGATCAAAAGCGGTCGGAGGAAAAAGAAAGAAGTCTTAGAAGCGGTTACGTAACACAAAGATAAATTTATTTAAAAGAAACGCGAGAAGGACGTAGATTACAGGCAGGCGGCGAATATATTACAAAGTGATCGAATGCATTATAAGACACAGTAAGCGTTTATTACAAGACGACGCGCGAGAAGACAAGTATGATATGATTTACAAAAAGTAGCTCGCATAGGACGATACAAGATAGAGATAAATGCGCTACTATTTACAAGAAAAGAAACGGAACGTATCCTAATGACGGTGTGATGATGAAAACCGGCGCGGTATCTTAGCAAGCGGTGTAGCGAGAATTCTAGCGCGAGATATTTACAGCGGTCTAACGACGACGAGAAGAAAATCTAGCGCGGAATATTTACAGTGGTCTAACGGCGGCGAGGAGAAAATCTAGCGCGGAATATTTACAACGGTCTAGCGCGAAATCGCGAGGCGCGGAATCTACAGATTCGGAATAGGCGGAATGCAGGAGAGCACAGCTGCCGAGAACGCTCGGTGGAGGTAGAGAACGCTCTACCCCCTTGTCCCGTCGGAGGCTCGGAGATCGAGAAACGGCTTGAGCGGTCGACTGTCGAAAACTCTCGACAGAGGCAGAGAACGCTCTACCCCTTGGTCTCGTCGAAGGCTCTTGTCGCACTAGGAAGCGGAGCAGGCTCGGTTTCGCAGACTCAGCGGATCAGGATGCTGGCCGGCGAGCGAAGTGTCGTTTCGTTAAAAAGAGCGTCTTTTTATATAAAAGAAAACGCGTGTTCGATGATCTCCGGCGCTTTTCGGATTAACTCGTTGATTATTTATCCTCACGCGGTGTTTGTTATTCCGGAGCGGGGGTCTCGGTGATCGAGATACTGATCGGCGGTGTTCGGAGTCTCTCGGGCGCTTTCGTATCCTGATTAATTTTTAAAGCGGCAAAAGTTATGTTGGGCGCACTGCGCCGTAACATCTAACGGGCAAGACGTTCTTCTAGCTGGTGGTCGGCTAGGAACGATGCTATTTTGGGGTGCATCGTTACACGCTTTTTACGATAATTATATCTAGAGACAATGTTATGTCAAATATCATTGGTACGATTAACAATGAAAAGTTTTTTTTTGTGATTATACGATAGAGAACTTAGAATTTTTTCTGTCATATATACACTATTAATTACGACAGATTTTCAGTGATTTATTTAGGATAGATTCCAAAAAAACGATAAAACATTACATCTTTATTGATACTTCATGATATTTCGATAAAATCATACTCTTCTAACAGGAAATGGATAGAGAATTTCTTTCGGATATATTTTTTTTCGATTTAAAGAAGCGACGGATTACGATAAAAATCAATTAGATTTTTTGTAGGTTCCACAGGTTTCTATCGCTTTTTCTCTTTCAACATTGTTATTCACGGAAGTTCGTTATGGTTTTTATTTAGCCTACTTTTGCAGTGTTATTATTATGTATTGTAATCGCGATTGTGCGTAGCGGTCATCGATGCGAATTCCGTGACGCGGTAAAGACGTGTGAGCGGGCGCCGAGCAACGGCGCGCCTTTCCTCTTGCCTCTCCTACGCGCCGCTCGCAGCCAATGTTTGATAAACTGGGCTGGGCTACACCTCGAGCGGTTGGAACGCTTCTCTCGGTATGCTCTCATTAGTACAATTTCAAAAATTAATATCTCGATTATTATTGCGAATATCGCTAAACGATATGGGACTTTTATGTTCATCTCGATTCCATCTACCTTCCTATGTGCAGTGTCGAAATTCTCGTGGCACACCCTGTATATACAGGGTGTTCAAAAACGATGGATCGAAAATTCGTGGAATGGTTGATGACGCCAAAATAATGTCGGAAAATGTCAAAGGAACTAAGATCCAAAATTCTACCGTTTTCGAACTGGAGGCACTAACTAACATTTGCCGATCAACGTTGCCAAATTGCGCCTATATAAGATCATTCATTTCACTCTCCACTTCATTCACTACCCCGATATTTTCCGTCTAATGAGTAGCACACGTCGTAGTGTAGATGGTAAAGTGGTTACTTTTGGAACCGCAGCCTCCTGTTCGATTCTCAACTAGACTTACAGAAGGGGTAATTTTTTAACGGTCGCTTCTTTTGCATCTTTCCCCTCACCTGTTGATACCAACCAATCATCTTCTAGATTGACAAACATTGTTTCGTTTGACTATTGCGGTGGCTATTTTTTCAACCTCCAGCTCGAAAACGGTAGGATTTAGGATCTTAGTTTCATTTTCCGTTTATTTTGGCGTCACCAACCACGAATTTTCGACCCATCGTTTTTGAACACCCTGTGTATATATATATATATATATATATATATATATAAAACATCTCTTTTTTACATTTTTATAGAGATAGTTTATAAGGTTACTTTTTGTCATAATAATATGTTTGTATAATATATTCAAAATATACAATGCTAAGAAACAATTGGCGCGCGCGCACACGCGCACACGCACACACACACACACACACACACACACACACACACACACACACACACACACACACACACACGAGGTATAATCCGGCCACGCGTGCGTGCGTATGTGTATGTGTGTGTGACACTATCGTGTTTCACTATTCAGCTTCAATTTTGATAACATAGTTGATGCTAGTGTGTCTGATGAATATAAAAACTTGTAATTAAGTCACAAATTTTATTCACTTAAAATTTTTATATTAAAAAAATATTTATTCATGTATTCATTCAAAGCAGTGGGTTTTTTAAAATATTTTTATGAACACTTTATTATTATTTAACGAATATTCAGATTCATTCAAACAAAATGTAAAAAACGTTTCAATAAGCAATCGTTACTTCTAAACTGTGACACATTATTTAATATATTCTCCAAAAAAATATCAGTAACAGTTTTTATTTTCTTCTTGATACTTTTCTACTTGATTAATCATTTCTTAAATTTTAACCAAGCTCGAAGGCAGAATGTAATTTTACGACCTGTATCAGCAGTTAAGCGATTACGATTGCTTATAAGAATCAAATTACGATTACGATTGCTTATAAGAATCAAAATCATAAGAAAATACGCTATAAGTACCAGAAGTTTCAGGTCCTTGCTAAAAGTAGAGCCGAATGGAAATGAATGCGAAATCAAAAATATTCATAATCATATTATTCATTGTATATGTAAACATTATATTGTATACGTAAAATTTGTATATATTGTATACATAAAAAAGTACAGCATGGCATTTAGAAAAGTGGAGGTGACCTTGAAATTTCCGAAATGTCTCCATCTAGAAAAATTGTTATTAGCATATGTTACTAGCACTAATCCTCTTGATGCCCTATAACTTTTGTAATCACAATATTTTCATATCTCTAAAAATAGCATTGATATTCAAGATGGACAAAATTATGGCCCTATCCTGTATATCTCTTAAGAAGATGCTGGAATTGTCTGTATTACCGACCAAATGCACATTTTGTATTTCTCTATTTTCTTCGTTTTCTTTATACAGAATAAAAAATCCTTCTCCAGAATAAGAAGAAAAATGCAAACAAATATGGGTAAATAAAAAACAATACGAAAAATAAAAAAAAATTTTTGAATTACAGTTTCCTGTTATTATTTAGGTTAATTCATTGCATGATATAAATGATTCCAAATATATAACAAAAATAAGAGCATTTGCCCATATTTTAATAATGCAGAAGAACATTATGAGACCTTGAATTTATGATTTTGAAGTTTACAAGAGAAATAAACAGAGAAGTACGATCAATTGTATGATCATGAAAATTTGTGCGAATGTGCGTGTGTGATATCGGTATAGTAGAGCAATACAAAGCGCGTTGTCCTTGTCACTTTCATTATCGACTATCGTGTTATCCTTGTCATTTCATTTTTAGTTTTGAATTAGATATGTTTGTATTATCGACATCGTTCAAGTTCGGCCGTCTGTCCAACATCCCCTTAACCGCATTTAGAAGTGCTGGCTACTCCAACTAAAGTTTTGACTGAATTTTTCTGTTTATTTTCTGTTACTGTTCAATTTTTTTAATTATTTTAAAATTAAAATTTTTTAATGAGACTGTTGCATCTTATTTTTGAAGGTTTGAAGAATACCCAATAATTTTTTTACATATTAGAAAATGAAAATGTATCGTCGCATACATACACATACATATATACATATCAGACTCTCTCTCTCTCTCTCTCTCTCTCTCTCTCTCTCTCTGAGTAGAGAAGACGTGTCAAACATCGCTCCGTAAAAATCATAGGTTTTTTAGTGAATAAATACTCAAGGAGAGTGTTAAAAAGTGGTTTAACTTATAGAGCCATAGAAAAAGAATAGCTATGAGTGTTATCTAGCCGGGATATGCTCAATTGTGGCAGTGAGAAGTGCAGTTCTTGTTCGGATCATCAAAGTATCGCAAGACATTTTACGTGGACACAAGAGTGCTGACGTGTGAAAGTGGGTCATAGATGACTGATTGCTTACGAGCGGTAATTATCGACATGAACGATGAATATGCAGAATACCGATGTTCGGCATGTAAGAAGGCAATAAAAAACAAAGTTGTTAAATGCAAGTTTGTGTTAAACTTTTTTACCACCTGGGATGTGTTATTAAACATAAAGTTTATGATACAAACCGGGAATTAGTCCCATGTGCTGATTCATTTGAAGAGTTCTTCGTTGAAAACAGCCAAAAAGCAAATATGAAGAAAGCGCCGGCGTAGGGAGCAGCAGGGAAAGGACAGGATCTACAGGATCTATAGGTTCTACAGGATCGTTCACGACACCGAGTAGTGGAAATAAATCATCAGGAATAAGTGGATCAACTGGTATTGGTATAAAAATAGATTATTATTATCTTATAAGAACTGTAAAAGAAATCAAAGATGAAACAGCCTGTAAGAAAGAAGTTAAAATGATGATTAAAGAGGTAGTTCGAGAAGAATTGGGAAACATTAAACAAGAACTGGAACAACTAAGAAGAATGATACAGGGARTAACAYGCGRACCAACGTCAGGAACGCAAAGAAGCTACAGTGAAGCAGTTAAAGAAATGAAGAGAGAAAATGTTATAATTGTCAAGCCRAWAATGGAGCAGGAGAGTGAAACTACAAAAAAACTAATAAAAGAAAAAGTTGATATTAAGAACATGGCGATGGGAATAACGAAATTAAGAAAAGGAAGCAAGGGAACTGTAATAATGGGATATGAAACTGGAGAGGAAGTAAAAAAATTAAAGGAGACGGTTCAAGCTAAACTAGGAGGGAATTATAAAATAGTGGAATCACCACAATCAAAGCCGAAATTAAAAATTATTAATGTAGGGATAGAGGAGATAAATTTAAATGATGATGAACTTATATCTACAATAAAAAGGCARAACAAAATGGATACAGTAAATATGCGGATAGTGAAGAAAATAACTAAAGAAAAGAAGAATAATAGCAACCAGTCAAAAAAACGAGAAAGTGAAGAAGGATCAATAATATTGGAAACAGATGATGAAACGCATGAGCTGATTTTAAAGAAAACGAAACTAAATATAGGATGGAAGAAATGTCCTGTATTTAATCATATTAGTGTTAAAAGATGTTTTAAATGCTGGGGCTATTATCACATAGCTAAGAACTATACRAGAGATGAGACATGTCACAAGTGTGCAGGAAATCACAACTCAAGTGACTGTTCGACAACAAAGAAGAAATGTATAAATTGTATGTTCAAAAATCGAATATACAGCCTGAAAATAAATGGCGAACACGCTCTCAGTCGAGAGTATCCAATTTTTAAGAGGACATTACAAGAAGAGAAGAGGAGAACCGGCTGGGAGGACAAGAAATAGCAACTACAGGAAGATGTGGAGATAATGCTATATACAAATGCGCAAAGCTTGATGGCGCATAAAGATGAGATACAACATCAGATTATGAAGAAAATAAATCCTGCATTTCTAGCATTATCGGAAACCAAACTGACTGAGGATATCGAAGATAATGAAGTGAACGTTCTAGGTTATAGTATGATTAGGTGTAATGCTGACACAAGAAATACGGGGGGAGTTGTTTTATATGTAAGAAATGATACTAAATATGAAATAGTATTAATTAAAAAATTAGAATCGATTTGTTAATGTGTTGCGGTAGAAGTGAAAGAAAAATTATATAAAGGAGTGATAATGGTAATAATATATCATTCACCGAGCGCATCGCACGGGGACTTTATGAGATTTTTAGAAGACACAGTAGAGGAGCTAATAATAAAGGGAGAATGCATGGTTATAGATGATTTTAACTTAGATCTTATGATAGATTCGTTTTATACGAAGAAATTGCAAACGACAATGTTAAGCTTAGGTATGAAACAGTATGTTAACGAACCGATGAGAATTACAAAAGATAGTCAGACAATTATAGATTTAATCTTCGCGAATAATAATAAAACAGTACAAGTAATTCACGAACCTAAAATTACGGACCACGCGTGGCTGAAAGTTGAGTTGAGTGTAAGTAAAAATGAAAGTAARTATAGAGAATTTAGTGCTAGGGATTATAAAAAGTTTGATATGAATGAATTTGTTGTAWTGCTGAAAAATAAAATACAAGAAAGGCAGGAATGYCAGTGTGAATGTATAGATATTAGTGAGAGAGCAAATAAACTCGTCGATAATATAGTAAATGCGTTAGATGTAACAGCATCGAGGAAAAATTTAGAATTCCAAAAGTATGGGAAGGGACAAAATGGTTTTCGGATGAAATAGGAGAGGCCGCGAATAGAAGGGATAAGGCGTATATAGAAGAGCATTGTATGACAATACCGAGCAAAATTGATCGCGGTATAAAATTGAAAGAAATGCAGTAGTAAAATTAATTAGAGAGAGGAAGAAAGAATATTATGAAAGCATGATAGATCTTAATAAAGAAAATCCTGCGAYTATGTGGAAAACTTTAAAAGAAATAATTAGAGGCGGACCAGTAGGTATAAGGGAGGTAAAAAATATAGAGTTTGAGATTATAGGTGATATTGATAAGTGCAATATAGCTGATAAATTTAATTTATATTACATACAAAGTATTGATAGTATAGTAAACTCTATAAATATCGATAGATCCGGCAGTGATATAATCGAACATTGGATGAATATAAATAAGAAAATTATTTATATAATCGAAAACAAATGGATTATGGAAGATTTTGAGGCTGTCAAGTTAGAACAATTAGAGAAAGTTGTTTTGGGATTGCCAAAAAAGAAAGGTACGGAAGAAGGGATAACTAGCGATATATTAAAAATAGCTTTTCCTGTAATAAAAGAGGAACTTGCGAATATAATAAATAACTTTTTGAGAGAAGGTCGATGTACGGAAGGTTGGAAAACTTCTACGATAATACCGATTCCAAAGATAGATAAAGCGAAAAAAGCGAGCGAATATAGGCCTATTAATGTGTTACCAATATTTGAGAAAGTGTTAGAATTAGTAGTGAAAGAACAACTAGAAATGTATTTAGAAACTAATGAAATTATTATAGAACATCAGTCGGGGTTTAGAAAATATTATTCGTGTGAAACAGCGATACAAACTGTCATCGATGAATGGAAATTAATAGTAAGTGAAGGAAAAATGGTAGGAGTAATATTTATGGATCTCAAGAGAGCATTTGAGACAATAGACAGAGAAAGATTATTAGAAAAAATGTATCAATATGGAATTAGGGGAAGGATCTTAGAATGGTTCAAATCATATTTAAATAATAGGAAACAGCAAGTGCGATTTAATCATACATGGTCTGAATTGCTGACAACAGAATACGGAGTGCCACAAGGTTCGGTACTAGGACTTTTGTTATTTATAGTATATATAAATGACATAATCAAAATCTGCCCAGAAGGATGCAGTATAAAAATGTTTGCTGATGATACGTTAATATATGTAAATGGAGAAAGTAGCGCGGATTTAGAGAGTAAAATGAATACAGCATTCAATGTA
>JANQDE010000394.1:9427-20064 GCA_037157785.1 Cephalotes varians | reverse complement strand
TGCATTAATTTGCTTAATATGATGAATCACGCTTGGCTATCTGGGTATCAGATACTCAAAAATGTGTTTTAAAATCGGTAAAAAACAGAACGTTGCCTCTCCTTGTGAGTTAATATTTTTCATATTACTATACTTGTAAAAATAGAAAAATTTTGAAAAACTCACAACTTGTCACAAAGCGCTTAGTGATTCTTTATTACGATTGGTTTCTACACTTAGATTCAGCAAAGATCTAAAGGCAAGAACCAATCACATTAAAGAATTATTGAGCGCTTATTGATGCTTTGTCTGCTGAAAGCAATGCTTCCAAGTGTCCGATTAACCAATCAAATGCTTCGAAGTATTTGTAGCGCTGAATGGACTGTATGCACATACCCATAACCAATAAAATCGGTCGATTGCTTGTCGCGACTAAATTTAATGCGTTGTGTTTACAAACGTGTTTCTTTCTTCGAGTGATTTGGATTAAAGATTAATCGGTTATTAATCGATTGTGATTAACAGTGAATACATTTGTTAATAAAGAATTTTCATTTTATCGATCACGTGCATGGGTAAATCCGTAAATTTTATTGATACACGCGCAATGAAATTTATTAAAAAAGGATTACTTCTGTAATTACTGTGTTGATGATTGTGCGTAATGTGTTTCGATTATAAATTCGTGAACGTGTCGGTACAATTTATAAAAGATATAAAAAGTTTGAGCTTATACACAATGTGAATTAATTGAAAACGTGTGATCCCTCCAGCCACCACGATCAAGAAATTAATCATCTTATTCAGACAACATCAGTATGAAGACATCGAATCTTTACAAGGTAATAGTGACTGAGAGAGAGAGAGAGAAAGAGAGAGAGAGAGTGTGTGTGTATGTGCGTGTGTGTGTGTGTGAACGCAATGTGTTTTTATGTTCGTCAGTTGCTTGCAACACATCGTGTATTGCAACCAGCTGATCGCAGTAAGCGCCCCGCATAACGACCCGCGTCAGGCGATGGATTGCGCCGTCCCTGCCATCTGTAATCGGTCCGTAACAAGATAACTATTTCCTTTTATAATTTAAAAACTAAGTTTCGGATAAAGTTTTGCCAAAGGAAAAATCGTTTCAAAATTAAGTCAGGAATACGTCTTTACAAGGACACCGGGGTTGTTTTGAATCACCCTGTATATACAGGGCGTTCCAAAAAGGTCGGGACACCTAAATATTTCGGGAAATATAAGTTTTACAGAAAAGTGTTTCAGACAAAAGTTATATGGTTTAAAAATATCTATTTACTGATCCTATCCAGTTTGACCTTGGGTTGCGTAGCCAAGGTCAGATCAAGGTTACATTGATTTTCTTAAATGAAACACCCTATTTTTGATTCAAGAATCTAATAGCTGATGTCGAGAGCTTTCCAAAACGCTATAATAAAMTATTTTTTCATGAAGTACTTTTCAAGTTATAATRCTTCAAAGTTACAGTATCGCCGACACTAGCATTACCCAAGATATGTAATACCACGCGGAGGTTGTCCAGGCGCATTGACATATCTTTTGTGCTCGGAGAAAGATTGGAGAATAATGCAGCCAATGAAGGCAAGATCGGTCTGTGATCCGGCCAGTCAAGGCGAGATCGGTCTGTGATCCGGCCAGTCAAGGCGAGATCGGTTTGGGATCCGGTCAGTCAAGGCGAGATCGGCCTGTGATCCGGCCAGTAAAGGCAAGATCGGTCTGTGGTGCGGCCAGTCAAGGTAATTATATTAAATGCTCGAATTGTGCACCATTTACTGTTTGACAATGAGCTATTCGATCATAAAACTGGATATGGCATTTCTGAGGAATTCTGGAGCAATGAGTGCAGCTTCTTCAATAATCCTTTGACGAAGTTCCTCTAAATTTCTTGGTTTTGTTGCATACACTTTGCCTTTCAGATAGCCCCACAAGAAGTAATCAAACGGTGATTAATCAGGTGAACGTGATAGCCACTCTGTCCTCTTCTTCCAAACTATCGGTTAAAAAATTCCGTGTCTAAGAAGTTTCGCACACCTCTACCATAATGCACAGAGAAGACTGTCTTGCTGAAACCATGTATGCGCAAAGTTATCTCCYACAATCCGTCTGATTGCTGGAACTATCTCATTCCTCAGCATATCTTCATACTTCGCAGAATTCAAATTTCCATCAATGAAAAATGGGCCGATCAATGTATTATTCAACATACCTGCCCAGACGTTGAACTTTTGAGGGTATTGCGTGTGAGCTTCCAACATCCAGTGAGGATTGTTGTCAGATCAGAATCTGCAGTTATGTCTATTGACAAGATCATTCAATTCAAAAGTAGCTTCATCTGAGAAAACTACATTGAAAACAAAATTGGTGTCATCATCAGTTTTTCTCATCATGACGTCGCAGAATTCCATACGACGATCAAAATCATCTTCGCTCAACTCTTGTACCAGATGAATTTTATACGGGTGGAACTTGATTTTCTTCAAAATTCTTTGCACATGCGACTAATATCATGTTGCTGATTTGCTTTACGATTACAGATGCGACTAATATCATGTTGCTGATTTGCTTTGCGAATACAGAGGTGGACATTTTCGACAAATGACTGTGCAACATCCAACTGTTTTTCTTCATTAGTCGCCGATATTGGTCGTCTTGGAATTTGGCGATTCTTTACGCTACCAGTTTCATTGAAACGCCTGACTGTTCGCTCCACGGTGGATCTCGAAATGGCTGTATTTTCATCGTGAAAAGTTTCGTTAAAAATCTGCCTAACTTCATTGTACGATCTTTGACGATCACCCCATCCTCGCATCATGAGAAGAGATATTCTCTCTCGTTCTGAAAGATAAGCCATCGTAGGTGAAAAATTAAATAAAAACAAATACTGAATCTGTGAGGGAAAATATTTCAAATGAAATATGAAAAATATGAAATATGAACAATATGAAAAATTTTTTTAATCAATTAATTTTGAAATAATTTATCTGGCTGAATCACACACAGAGCGCTCAGATAAAAAATTCGAACACATTGAATATTCGATCTATCCGAACAGTTCGAAGTTCCGAATTGTGCACTATTAATTCGAACTTCAGACATGACGAATTGACAATTCATACCGATCACTGTTTAAGCTCGAATTGTTCGAACTGTCTGAACTATTCGAATCAAATGCTCATTTGTTGGAACTCGAAATGCTCGGTAATGCTAGTGTCGGCAATACTGTAACTTTGAAGAATTATAACTTGAAAAGTACTTCATGAAAGAATATGTTATTATAGCGTTTTGGAAAGCTCTCGACATCAGCTATTAGATTCTTGAATCAAAAATAGGATGTTCCATTTAAAATCAATGTAACTTTAACCTGACCTTGGCTACGCAACCCAAGGTCAAACTGATATTATCAGTAAATAGATATTTTTAAACCGTATAACTTTTATCTGAAACACTTTTCTGTAAAACTTATATTTCCCGAGATATTTAGGTGTCCCGACCTTTTTGGAACGCCCTGTAGATTATCCGGTCGATAGTAATGGAAGAAATTTAATAATGCGTACTACAACAGAAAACTGGCAAATTCAGAATTTATTTCAAGAGGCCGGTTTATATATTCATTAAAATGCAATAGTGTATATTGCTTTTGTTGCAAAATATTTTCTTCTTCTTACGCAACGGATATAACTGCGAGCAAATTGATATCTCAAAATGGGTATTCGAATTGGCAAAATATTTCAAAAAACTTTGCATGCACATGAAACTTCTTCAGCTCATATGAACAATTTAAAAAAATGGATGATCTAAAAAAGCCTTGCAAAATAAAACAACTATTTATAGTCAAACAGAAAAATTGTTTGAAAAACAATACTGGCGTGCAGTCATCGAAAAAATAAAAGAAATCGTAAAACTCTTGAGCCAACAATGTTTTATATTTGGGAACATCGGATGTTTTGTACAAAAGAAACAATGGAAATTTTTTTGAAATTAATAGAACTATTTGTTAAATTCGATACAGTGCTTGTTATTCTTCTTTGCCGAATTATGAAGAAGGAAACGGAAGTGCACTACACTAGCAAAATGATATAAAATCAAGTCATTTCTTTGCTTTCCAACAATATTCATTCGTATTTTATCATTAGTTAGAAAAGCTAAATATTATTCTATAACCTTAGACTGCACGCCAGATGTTAGCCACAAATTATTTTGCGATTTGTATCGATAAAAAAAAACAGTGTTAAGGTAGAAAAACATTTTGTGGGCTTTATTGAGATTTATGATTCGACTGGGAAAAGCATGACCGAATACGTAGTTAACAAGTTAAAAAAATTTAATCTTGACATACAAAATTTACACGGAGATTACGATAATGGAGCGAACAAGAAAGAGAAAAATAATGGTTTACAAAAACGTATTCTGAGTATTAATCCTAGAACCTTCTTTGTGTCTTGTGCACCTCACATCCTTAATTTAGTCATCAATGATGCAGCTAAAATTACTTTCAAAACAATTAATTTTTTGGGGATTATTCAGACAATTTATAATTTTTTTCCGCTCTCACGAAAAGCATATTAAAGCATATTAAATAACCACATTTCAAAATTAACATTAAAGCCTCTTTCCGACACTCGCTGGGAATCTCGAATCGATGCTCTAAAACGATATCAAATTGGAAAGATTTGCGATACATTATTCAAAATATTTGACAATTTTAAGAGAGATCATTCGACAAAACATGAAACTCAAGTTTTATGTCTAAACATAAAAAATTTTCAATTTTTGTGTTCTATCGTATTATGACATGATCTCTTGAATCACATTAATATTGTAAATAAAGTATTTCAAAATACAACTGAAAACATTGCTTCAGCTTTAAAAATAATGAATAATATTTTCATTTATATTAAAGGGGAAATCCAATTAAGAGCTGAAAATTTACATGATTTTCGGGAATTTTTTTAGATAGGAATAAAAAGTGGTACATTTTTTAAACTTTGGCATTTATTCAAACACATATTAATGAATATTCGTGAATTTTTTAATTTAATTTTAACTTAAAATGACGGCATGATATCAGTTTGAAGACCGCAGGTCGGCGCAGGAAAAAAAACGGCGTGACCTCTAGCGTCCGCTGTAAGCTTCTGAATAAAAAAAAATAAAACAATACTTATAGTTTACACTTGTAGTTTGTCGATGAACCTAAACAGAATTCTAAAAAATTGAAAATTGCAATATTTTATGCATTTAAAATAAAAATTCATTTTTTATGCTATTTTTTGTCTTTTTTGCAATAAATAACTAATTTTTTTTTATTTATTTTAAAAACAAATGGGTTCATTGATAAGGAAATAGTGTTATAAAGATGTGGTGAAAATTTCAGAATGATCGAATAATTTTTTTTGCTACACGTCACGCCAATTTGATAAAAATCACGTTTCGAGAAAAATGCGTTTAAAGTTTTGACTCGTGAAAACTACATGATACTTTCAACTCACCAACTAATCAGCAATTCCACTGACGACGGTTTAGACGCTCACTTGCTAAATGTAAACAATAGACCGTTCAAAAACTTATCTATTCTTCCAAATAACGGTTACAGAGTTGAAAAGAAGGGGATAATAAAAGGTAGGAGCTCTGCGCCAAGCCTGTAGCTTCCGAACGTTTTCGAATTTCAATTCAAAACTTTGGAATTATATTCCTGAAATGTTAAGCTAACATTTTATGCAAAAAAAAAATTCCATGTTTTGAAGATCCTAATTGGATTTCCTCCCTTAAGAAACTTCGCACAGATGAAGGGTTCGAAAAGATTGTTACAACTGCTGTTAAGTTAGCAAATTGCCTTGAAATACCGGCAGAATTTAAAGAAAGCTCAGAAATCCTAAAAAGAAGAAAAACAAGACAATTTGACTATGAAGCTCAAGATGAACCAATACAGAATCCTAAAGATAAATTTAAAATTAATTTCTTTAATGTGATTTTGGATACATCTATTACATCGATGGAAGAAAGATATGAACTATTAAAAAATCATGACAAACATTTTGAATTTCTTCATCACTTACGTAACTTAAAAGATATAGAAACAGATAAATTGAAAACTTATTGTTTTAACGTGGAATTTTATTTGACACATGGTGACGACGAAGATATTGACTCGATCGATTTATTTAATGAACTAAACATTTTGAAAGACAGTTTCTTTTTGGAAATCAAAGATTTAAAAAGTTCATTGAGTATATTGACTTGCATATATTCAAATAATCTCGAATCATCTTTTCCAAATATTTGCATATATATATATATATATATGTATATATATATATCTTCGTTTTGAATACATTGCCTATATCTGTAGCGTCGAGTGAAAAGAGTTTTTCCAAATTAAACTGATTAAAACTTACTCAAGTATGTCACAAGAAAGACAGGTGAGCCTAGCAGTGACAGCAGTTGAACATGACGTATGTAGGGAATTAAATCTAAAAGACCTCATTTCTGAATTTACCAGTTTAAAAGCGTAAAGTAATTTTATAAACACAATATTGCATATTTTTAAAAACATTATACATATCTTTTTCAGTATTTAAATAATTTTAAGTAATTTATATTATTTAAAAATTATATCACTCAATTTACATTTACATGTGTGCATATAAGATATTTAAGATATATCGTATATGTTTTGTTATTATGTAAATTGTATATAAAATTGTAGGAAAATAATTGTTGGTAAAGCCTACACAAATATATAAGGCAGTAAAATATAGGCTGCATTCCGATATTCACTGCCAATACTGAAAATTTTTAGTGCACGTATACTATAGATTTTCAGTACTGACTGTGAATATTAGAACACAGCTATAGGTAGTAAGCGAACTAATCAATTACATTACGTTGTCTATGTATCGATATTTATTGGCTGAGTTCCGTAAAGCACATATGCGCGCATTTTGTTATAGTATACGTGACAAGAACTATAGATAAATGCGCGCATATGTGCTTTACGGAATCCAGCCATAGTCAGTAGAAAAAGAGAGAGCAGATATGTCCGCGCTATTCTACTTTCGAAACTACCTGAAGCGTGAGCGTACACGGACGTTGGTTCATGCTTAGTGTGCGTAGCCAGCCTATCCTCTCCATATAGTCGCGTGCCGTAAATCGGTAAAAACTGGCATCACTGGCCCTGGGTGGAATTGGAAAGGAATTGTTCACTACGAGCTGCCGCCCGGTCAAACGATTGATTCTAATCTCTATTGTCAAGAACTGGAAAGATTACGTCAAGCAAGAGAATGCGACCAGAATTGATTAATAGGAAAGGCGTCGTCTTCCATCACAACAACGCTAGACCCCACACATTTTTGGCGATCCGTCAAAAATTGAGAGGAACTTGGTTGAGACATTTTGACGCATCCATCTTATAGTCCTTCTATAGATCTTGCATCATCAGGCTATCATTCGTTTTTCTCTTAATGGTGTAAAGTTTATTTGAAAAAAGACCTGTGAAAATCACTTGTCTCAATTTTTCGCCCAGAAATCACAGAAGTTGCTACAGTGACGGGATTATGATTTTAACTCAAAAATGCAGATGATCGAACAAAAAGACATATTTAGTTTAATAAACTTCATTTAAAATATAAATAAAACTTGTTTCACTTTTGCATTAAAATACGAAAAAATTTTTTCCTCAACCTAAAATATATTTTGTGTGTGTATTATTTTTTTTTCTTTTTGTTGGCCTTTGAATAAAATCAATTTATTTAATTTATGCCTAATGCAAACGTTTTTATATGTTATAACGTTTGTATATGTGTTAACCCATTAAGTCCTGAATGGACGTTTTTTCGTTTTTGCATTTTTCAACGATAGTATTTTCTAAAAAAAAGGATTGTAAAAAATTTTAAAGTAGGCATTTCTGACGTGAAATTAACTGAACTTTCAGAATCTAATATCAAATTTCCCGGAAAATGCACCTGTAACAAACTATATATGGTTTTTTTCAAAAAAACGCGCATTTTTTAACTTTTTTTTCTTTATCTCGTGTTTTCACATTGAAATCATTTTAGAATTCCTGTTTGAACTAAAGAAATCGCGTCCTCGAATCTTAAACTTTAAATTGTGTATGTGAGCATTTCAAAATTTAATGCGGAAGCAACCAAAATGGCAGTTCAAACGCGGAAAAATCGCGCAAAAACTTCAGAAATTTTTTACTTGAAAATGATGAACTTTTGAAAAAAATTTTACTGAGCAAAAAGTTTTTAAAATTGATCAAAGAATACGCTGTAATTTTTTCCGAATTTTTTTTGGGACGTTTTTACATTTTTCAAATTTGGCGATTTTGTATTACATGTACATTTCTTCTACTACTTTCAACAAATAATATTGTCAATTGCGCCAGGCGAGAGTGCTATCTTTTTATTTTACGAAACCAATGTTTTTGCTCACAATGGATGATAGAATCTTTGAATAATATTTTTTTGATGCAGAAATTACTCTGTCAAACTATTATCGTATGGAGGTTCGCGATATATAAGAAAATGCAATCCAATAGCAAGTCACAAAAATATTTTATATATGATATTATAAATATGATTTTTTGGATTTTTTTGTATGATATCTAGTCATTGATCATCAAATCAATTGTGTTCAGAGAACAGAAGTGAACGAAAAGGAATAAAAATTATTATACGTTGAAAAGAAAGCTGTATATACAAAATAATATACAAAAATTCTGTTATTTCCCATGTGAATTTGATTATCAACTAATTACTCAAAAATGATGGACTATAAAAGAAAACCGCGGAATAATCATCAAAAACTTCAGGAATTTTTTATTTGAAGATGATGGACTTTTGGAAAAAATTTTACTGAACAAAGTTTTTCGAATTGATCAAAGAATACGCTGTAATTTTTTTAGAATTTTTAGAAGACTTTTAATTTTTCAAAATCGCCAAATTTGAAAAATATAAAAACATCCCAAAAAATTCTGAAAAAAATTACAGCGTATTCTTTGATCAATTTTAAAAACTTTTTGCTCAGTAAAATTTTTTTCAAAAGTTCGTCATTTTCAAATAAAAAATTTCTGAAGTTTTTGACGATTTTTCCGCGTTTGAGTCGCCATTTTGGTTACTTCCGCATTAAATTTTGAAATGCTCACATACACAATTTAAAGTTTAAGATTCGAGGACGCGATTTCTTTAGTTCAAACAGAAATTCTAAAATGATTTCAATGTGAACGAGATAAAGAAAAAAAAAGTTAAAAAATGCGCGTTTTTTTGGAAAAAACCATATATAGTTTGTTACAGGTGCATTTTCCGGGAAATTTGATATTAAATTCTGAAAGTTCAGTTAATTTCACGTCAGAAATGCCTACTTTAAAATTTTTTACAACCCTTTTTTTTAGAAAATACTACCGTTGAAAAATGCAATGAAAAAACGTCCAGTCAGGACTTAATGAGTTAATATAGTTTTGCTATATAATTCAGTAATAATACGTAATAAATAATTTACATGATTGCTAAAAAGCCATTAGTCGCTTAAATGTTTCTTCAATTCTTTAAGGCTCAGCTACAACGTGCTTTTTGCTCCTTGTTTCTTGTTCTTCGCCTTTTGTTTTTTGATTCTTGCATTTTTGTCATATAAAACCAAGAAATATCCTTATATACAATTTATTCCTTCTGAACTTCCAAAGAAAAATATTACTTCTACATACACCAATCACAGACCGATATTCAACAGCATTCTCATTGGCTAATGATGTTTAAAAATGTTTGTAAGCAATTCGCCAAAAGCTTCATCCACTTCAATCTCTTCATTTTCTTTATCCATATTATTTTTTGGTTATATCGCACTTCGCGTTTGTCCCGCCATATCCGATGTCGTCGTCACGCGATGTTTCTATCGCCCGAGATAAAAGTTGACGAACTCCAAGGAAGAGACAAGAAACACGCGACAAGAAACACGCGACAAGAAACACGATTGTCGGTAAAACAGTGCATAAAGAGACAAAAAGGCAAGAGACAAAAAACAAGAAACAAGAAGCAAAAAGCACATTATGATGAGCCTTTATTCTTGCATTTATAAGTTTTATCAGAACATTGTATATAAAAATTGTAGAAAAGACCGTTGGTTGTCACAGTTTTGTTCATTGCTTTTTAGAAAAAAGTAGATGTAAGAAATGTCTGTAAGAAAAAATTTTGAAACATTATACAGGGTGACCCATTTTAACTTAGACAAATAACTCGAAACATCGCGATTAAATAAAAAAATGTTTAAAACAAAAATTGTTGGATATGAAGGGGYTGATTSAACTATGACCTTRAYAATGACCTTAACCTTCATTTTCAAGGTTATTTGAAGGTCTACTTTCAATTTTCAAATAGAAACCCATATTTTTGATCCCGGATTTTGAAAGAGCGCAAAATTTTACGTCCAGATGAACTTTCATGTTATGAGTCAAAGTTGACCATAGAGGTCATTTCAAAGACAAATTCCTAATAAAATTTTATGCTACATATGTATTTTCTTGTTGTGATTCTATAGATATTAGCATACCTTACCTTCAAAATCGAAAATTAAACTTTCCATTTGATGGAGTTCCTCTAAGTATCCCTCCAAAATTTTGTCCATTTAGTGCCAAAGTCACAAGTGTTTAT
>JANQDE010000393.1:73368-85816 GCA_037157785.1 Cephalotes varians | reverse complement strand
TATATATATATATATATATATATATATATATATATATATATATATAAAAGTGTGTTTAATATTTAATTTAATTCACAGACTCATATTAGTGCTGCAATATGTTAGATAAGGACAGATGTACACGTTGGGTGAGACAGAACGATAATGCAAGAAATTAAATTAAAGATGTCACGATTATCGATATTTTTAGTTTGGAATTTAAACATCTGTATTATCGACATCGTGCGAGTTTGGTCTTCCTTAAGCGGTATCTACAATGAGAATTTAAGCCTTGAGTCGCAAGAAATTAACCAATCATAGTCGATTATTCTCTTCATATTCGATTGTGATTGGTCAATTTCTTACTTAAGGCTTAAGGCTTAAAATCTCATTGTAGACGTCGCTTAGACGACAGGATCTCCTTAATACTCATACACCCGTATTCATAAACAGACCTTGTACTTGAGGGTTCCTTAAATTTATCTTTAGATGTTCAGTAGTCAATGAAATAATTCGTAGAACATCTGAAGATATATTTAAGGAATCTTCAAGTACAAGGTCTGTTTATGAATACGGGTCATAATCTCTGATTATGAGTAATCTTAAGATGATATTTAACCAATGAAAGGAACAGCGCTTCACTTCCCTGATGAAAATAAAAATTGGAACGTAAGTCGAACGTGTAAGAAGAGTGACAGAAGCGTAAACGAAACTTCTAAGAAGCGAAAATTGGAACAACAAAACGTAAAGGAAGCGTTAATGTTTCCTTTACATTTCGTTGTTCCAATTTTCGCTTCTTAGAAGCTTCGTTTACGCTTCTGTCACTCTTCTTACACGTTCGACTTACGTTCCAATTTTTATTTTCATCAGGGTTAAGACGATCTTGAATGTAAGATCTGATTATGGTTGATATTTATAGTCCGATCTTATATTTAATAGCATATTTGACTGCAGTATTCGATCGATTCTGGATTGGATTAACGACGTTACATGGTTTAGGGCCACTTTTAGGGCCAATTTCACCAACGTCGGTTAGACTAACCGACGGTTAATTCCAATGGAATTATCCAATCGCATTTGTCTTTGATCAGAATGAATCAATCACGATTGACACTTTAGGGCCAATTTCACCAACGTCGGTTAGACTAACCGACGGTTAATTCCAATGGAATTATCCAATCGCATTTGTCTTTGATCAGAATGAACCAATCACGATTGACACTTTAACCGTCGGTTAGCTTAACCGACGTTGGTCAAATTGGCCCTTACCAAGCTCCGATTAACTTAACCATTCTAGTAACTTTGCAGGATGCCAACTGAAGCTGATGTCGGAGACAGTTGCTGTCGGAGTCAGTTGCTGCTATTTCAGTTGGCATCCTGCAAAGTTACTAGAATGGTTAAGTTAATCAGAGCTTGGTAAAAGTGGCCCTTAATAGAGTAAATAAAATCGGGAGGAACTCGTTTGGACACGGATCAATTGGACACCACCAACCACAGCGACCGGTGCCTAGAGGCTTTCCACTGTTCAAGCGCTGTGAGTGGCTCGTGTTCAATCGATTCGTGTCCAAACGGAGGCCACCCAGTAAAATCCAATCCAGATTGGTTTAAAACCTGCAGTCAAAAACGCTATAAGATTGTCTTATCTTATCCAATCAATGGCCGCGTTTAAGCCGAATAAAGTTGCTAGCCTACTTGCGAGAGCGTCCCGTTTGGACATGGCTCAATTAGACACCATCAATCATAGCAACCACAGTGTACCTAGAGGCTTTCCATTGTTCAAGCGCTGTAAGTGTTCGTGTCCATAGAAGCCACTCCCTACTTGCTAAGCGATTTAATGATTAGTTGAATCTATAAGTAAAAACCAATCATATTTAATCACTCGGCAAGCAGGCTAACTGCTTTACCGACTTGAATACATCTAAAGGCGTAATCACACTAGCGATTGGATTGAGATTGTGATTAGCGATTAGCGATTATTTTTCAACTAATTAAAGGAAAGCAGTCACCGATTGAGATTAGTCATAGCCATTTAGAAAACGTTTTATCTTACAATCGTCAATCGCAATTCAATCGGCAATCGTTAGTGTGATTACGCCTTAAGCCCGTATCAGANCACCAACCACAGCGACCGGTGCCTAGAGGCTTTCCACTGTTCAAGCGCTGTGAGTGGCTCGTGTTCAATCGATTCGTGTCCAAACGGAGGCCACCCAGTAAAATCCAATCCAGATTGGTTTAAAACCTGCAGTCAAAAACGCTATAAGATTGTCTTATCTTATCCAATCAATGGCCGCGTTTAAGCCGAATAAAGTTGCTAGCCTACTTGCGAGAGCGTCCCGTTTGGACATGGCTCAATTAGACACCATCAATCATAGCAACCACAGTGTACCTAGAGGCTTTCCATTGTTCAAGCGCTGTAAGTGTTCGTGTCCATAGAAGCCACTCCCTACTTGCTAAGCGATTTAATGATTAGTTGAATCTATAAGTAAAAACCAATCATATTTAATCACTCGGCAAGCAGGCTAACTGCTTTACCGACTTGAATACATCTAAAGGCGTAATCACACTAGCGATTGGATTGAGATTGTGATTAGCGATTAGCGATTATTTTTCAACTAATTAAAGGAAAGCAGTCACCGATTGAGATTAGTCATAGCCATTTAGAAAACGTTTTATCTTACAATCGTCAATCGCAATTCAATCGGCAATCGTTAGTGTGATTACGCCTTAAGCCCGTATCAGACTAGAGATTGAGATTGAGATTGGATTGGAATTTAACCAATCAGAAGGAAGAAAACCAATCTTAAGTTTAGTGAACTTTGCTTTGATTGGTCAAAATCCAATCCAATCTCAATCTCAATCTCTAGTCTGATACGGGCTTTAAAGCCCGTATCAGATTAGGCCGGTTCTACAATAGAGTCGTAAGTCGTAAGCCGCAAGAAATTAACTAATCATAATCGACTATTCTTTTCACGTTTGACTGTGATTGGTCAATTTCTTGCAGCTTGCGACTTACGACTTTATTATAGAACCGGCCTTAGAGATTGATATTGAGATTGGATTGAAATTTAACCAATCAAAAGAAAGAAAACCAATCTCAAGTTTAATGAACTTTGCTCTGATTGGTCAAAATCCAATCTCAATCCTAATCTCTAGTCTGATATGGGCTTCAGAGCAGTGTTAAGCCCGTATCAGACTAGAGATTGAGATTGAATTGGATTTTGACCAATCAAAGCAAAGTTCACTAAATTTGAGATTGGTTTTCTTTCTTCTGATTGGTTAAATTCCAATTCAATCTTAATCCCAGGCTGTGTTCCCATTTGGTTTTATTCAGCACAGTATCCAGTGGCCGCTATGTTGTACTGGCTACTGGACTGGAGAATCGTTCCCTTTTCAGTGAATACTGCGTTGATGTCACATGCTGGCTATTTGTCGTTCCTATTGTAATTTGATATTTTATTGTGATTTTGTTCGTTGATTTTTCTTAATTCTGTGTTGCTATCGTCATAATTTTATATAATTGGGTTTGTAAACCCAACAAACAATAATTTGTAATTATTTGGTATTATAAGCAATTATATAATCTGAAAATATTTCGATAGCCCACATCGCCGATTGACTAATTTAAAATGAAATTTTCTGATTGGTGGTCCAGTGGAAAAACTCTAAGCACCGGGCAATCTGAGTGGATGTGTGCTACCGGGATGTGTGCTAACAGGATCCTCCTGACCGCGAGGGCTTACACTTTTGTGTCCGGGAACGCTAGCGTTTTTATCAAATATTTCATCAAATAAAAGGTAGAATTTCTAATAATTTCCTAAACCCAAGCAATCCAGCAGAAAAACAAACATTGTGTGCCGTGGGAGGATTCCGTCTGACCATATTATGATTGGACACCACCAATCACAGCAGTCGGTGCGTCTAAAGATTTTCACTGTTCAAGTATTATGACAAGTGATCTCTTTTTGGACACGCAATCGGAGATTGTTCAATTGCCCATTCTCATTGGATACTGTTCGACTAAGGGCCAATTTCACCAACGTCGATTAAGCTAACCGACGGTTAAAGTGTCAACCGTGATTGGTTCATTCTGGTCAAAGACAAATGCGATTGGATAATTCCATTGGAATTAACCGTCGGTTAAGTTAACCGATGGTTAAAGTGTCAACCGTGATTGGTTCATTCTGGTCAAAGACAAATGCGATTGGATAATTCCATTGGAATTAACCGTCGGTTAGTCTAACCGACGGTTAAAGTATCAACCGTGATTGGTTCATTCTGGTCAAAGACAAATGCGATTGGATAATTCCATTGGAATTAACCGTCGGTTAGTCTAACCGACGTTGGTGAAATTGGCCCTAAACATGCACAATAGAACATCGTTCGAGTGGAAACCGCATTTGGTCACGCATTATACAAGCAATGTATGTGTGTGTGCCCAACCGTGCGTGTCCAAGGATGCTTTCCATATAGTGACACAAGTATCGTTCTATCTTTGTTTCTTATTGAATGTTAAGAAGGATAAAATAATGTTTGTGTTGACTTGTATCACTAAATGGAAAGCACCCTTGAACACGCACGGTTGGGCACACACACACACACACATTGCTTGTTTGGATACTGTTAATTAGATATCGCATCATTGGACACCACACGATTGGATACGTATTATTCGACATCGCATTATTGGAAACCGAATCATTGGACAACGCGCGATCCAATATATTTATCAAAAGTACAATTATAAACCTCGTTTTTATCTCATGAATGGGGGAGAGAGTGAGATGATCCTTTCTTCACATGGAAAGTTGCAAACCCATGTGGAATAGTTGTACACAATTGTATACCGTTTTGCATCGTAATCATGTCCAATCACGCGTTGTCGTGCAGCATCCAGTAATGCGTGACCAATTGCGGTATCCACTCGAACGATGTTCTATCGTGCATGTCCAGTCGAACGGTATCCAATGAGAATGGGTGATTCATGTTCAATCGAGACGAGTTCAATCGGATCGCCATCCGCGTATCGCAAGACTTATGGCTTACTATGCCTACTATTGGCATAGTACGGCTAGTAAGCCGTACGGCTCGTAAGTCCCGGTCTATAGTAGATGTAATTTTAGTCCCGATCTACAATAGGTGTAGTAAGCCTTAAGCCGTAATCACACTAGCGATTGCCAATTGGCAATTGGCGATTGGCGATTACTTTCCAACCAATCAGAGCAAAGCATTTGCAAACTGCTTCATTCTGATTGGTTGGGAAGTAATCGCCAATCGCCAATTGTCAATTGGCAATCGCTAGTGTGATTACGGCTTTAAGCCTTAAGAAATTAACCAATTATGATCGAATTTGAAGAGAATAATGAACTATGATTGCTCAATTTCTTACGACTTAAGGCTTACTACACCTATTGTAGACCGGGGCTTAAGCCGTAAATAATTGATCAATCATAATTGTTTATTCTTTTTAAATTAGATTGTAATTGGTTAATTTCTTACGGCTTAAGGCTTATTAAATCTATTGTAGATTGGAGCTCAAGGTATCATGGGAGCATCAAGTGTCGAGCCTCGAATGTCGTGAGCTTACTATTTGCTAAAGGGAGCGTCCTGTTTGGACACGGCTCAATTGGACACCATCAACCACAGCAACCAGTGCCTAGAGACTTTCCACTGTTCAAGCGCTGTGAGTGGCTCGTGTCCAATCGATTCGTGTCCAAACGCAGGCCACTCTTCGCTAAATACAGGCCACGTGATCAAATTTAATGAAGCAAACTCACGATGTTCGATGATCGACGCTTGATGCTCCAATGTAATGGTACCTTTATTGATTGTTTTCAACAGAAAAAGCTTTACGCTGATTGGATTGACTTTTAGATTCAAATTGAGATATAACTATTCCTCTAGATTAAAAATATAATCCAGTCAGTGGAAAGCTTATTAAGCTATTTTTTGTTGAACGCAATAGCTTAGTAAGTGCTTTGCGCTGATTAGGTTATATTTTTACAGTATACGTACCGTGTACTATTAAATCAGTGCAAAAGTTCATGTCCGATTTGTAAATAAAAGTCAAGCAGTTGTCATTGTAAAAAATCGCCTTTATTAATCAATGATGTATTCGTCAACGTTCTCGACAATCTTTTCCAACGTTTAATCAATTTATAGATACCACGTTTGAAAAAATTTTGCGTCAAAGAACGCTATTTCACCAGTTCCATCTATACGAATCGGGCATGACTTTTGCACTGATCTAATTATTAAATACTATATTGAGTAAGATTTTTCTTGGAGAAGACATTTTGGAGTATAGCCCTAGATAAGATCAGTATGGGTGGGCTCCGATAGCCCACGTCGCCGATTGGCTAATTTAAAATAAAATTTTCTGATTGGTGGTCCAGTGGAAAAACTTTAAGCACCGGGCGATGTGTGTGGACGAGTGCTATCGGGACGTGTGCTAACGGGACTCTCCCGATCAATATACTACAATAGAACTTAAATGTCCATATCAAGCTTAGTTTCCACCGAAGCCTTTTATTCGCACCTAGTGCGACGTAGAATCAAATTTAAGTCGATGGAAATGCAATAGACCATGGGAATGAAAATGAGCTATTGTATTTCCATCGACTTAAATTTGATCCTACGCCGCATTAGGTGCGAATTAAAGGCTTCGGTGGAAACTAGAGCTCAGATTATGTATTAAAAATGGATATTGCATGAAATTTAATGAATCAGAACGAAAAAACAAATTCTTTATTCTGATTGGTCAAATTTAATGCAATCTTTATCTTCAATGCATAAACTCCGGTCTACAATAAGTGTAGTATAATACTTGTAGTATAATACTTATGCCTTTAAGAAATTGACCAATCACATTCAAATTTAAAGAAAATTATCGACTATGATATTGGTTTCTTACAACTTAATTCTTACTACATCTATAGTAAATCAGCTGATATGATATGAATTTAGGCCATACAATGGCTGCGTTCAGGCAGACGCTATTACTGAAAATCTATAGTGCACGTAACGTGTACTATACATTTTCAGCGTTAATAGCATCTGCCCAAACACAGCCAATAGATGTAGTTATTCTTATCTTATAAAAAATTGATTTCTCATAATCGATTTTTCTTCTCACATTCGATTGTGATTGGTTAATTTCTTATGGCTTAAGACTTATTATATTATCTATTGTAGGCTGGGGCTAATCTGATACGAATTTAGGTAATATAGATATAATAAATTTTAACCGTAAAAAATTAATTAGTCAATTATTCTTTTCACATTTTCATATTTCAATTATTCTTTCGATTGTGTAATTAGTCAATTTTTTATTATTTATAAACAAATTATTGAACCGCTCATTGGAGTGGAAAAACAGAATATAGTAAAGCAGAAATCAATGGGCGCATTTAAGTTGGTAAAGCAGTTAGTCTGCTCCCCAAGCGATTGAACATGATTAGTTCTTATTTATGGATCCAATTGCATTAAATCGTTTGATGAGCAGGCTAGCTTTGTTCGATTTGAACACGGCTATTATGGCTAATCAGAAATTGAAAGAGAAAAGTTAAAAAAAGAAAACGATTTATCTTTTTCTCTCTAGTTTTTCTCTTTTCGGGTAATAAATAGTAAATCGTTAACCGAACACATGACTGCCACCCATGATAAACAGAGGACTTACTATTGGAAATCTCTTGGATTATTCCATTTGATTCAATCAGAGTTATGAATGAGTATCGACTCTCGAAAACTGTTGAAGAGTCGCAAAAATCAAGCACCCCACATGTGAGAGGCAAGGGGACTCACAAAAATCAAGCATCTCGAAGGGAACAGAGAACTACCACGTCCACGTCGTTGTTCCTGGGTAGCGCTAAGAGTAGTTCATCAATGACTTTGATGGTCCATAACTCGGACCCCAGTGGGCGGATTGGGGACCACAACCAGTGTTTCGTAAAGGGCTTGAAACCAGCTTTCTCATCCCATGGTAAAAAACTAGGGGTTCCATTTAAAAAAACCATCGTGACCCCTGAATGACCTTCAAAATGACCTTCCAAGGATTTTTCAAGGTCAGTACCATACTTCCCCCTTGTAACCCTAAACTTTTCATACGAAACATTTTTCCCTATCCCTACTAGTTTTCGAGATATTTGACTGGATCACTTCAGATGGTCCACCCTGTATATCATTTTCGCATACGAAAATTTTTCGTATGAACTCAAGAAGAGAAGTCCATATTGGCTTTTGCTTTCCCGCATTTTACTTTTCTGCTCCAATGTGAATGCGTCCTAATGATGCGTCTAGAATAGATAGAGAGCGTTGACCACGTTGCGATTGACACAACCACTCACAGCGACAGGTCCAGTTTTTCTACTGGATCAACTAATCAAAAAATTTTATTTTAAATTAGCCAGTTAGTGACATGGGCAATCGGATGCCTTGAATAGGTATAATAATCTTTAGGGCGGGAGCACAGATTTTTGTATAATACATAAGGCATAAGAAAATGCATCTATCAGAGATCGCTAATTTTATGAAAAAAAACCGGTTTCTGGAGCTCTATTCTTAAGCACATACGAATAACTTTCGCATACAATAATGACAATTTAACCAATTGCAGAATGAGAGAGTTATCATTACCAGACATCCCGATAGTACACATTCACTCACATCGGCAAGTGCCTAGAATTTTTTTATTGAACCTCTAATCAGAAAATTTTATTATAAATTAGCCAATCGGTTATGTGCGCTATCGGAGCCCACTCTTACAAAACTGCTTTTTCTGCTGCACGCAGCCAGTAACGGCGTTTTTACGGTAACAATGCTTTATTTTCTCACTCTGACGTTAAGAATTGATTTCACCATCTTCACTGATTGGCTTGATCGACTGATTAGCCTCCCGGTCTATAATAGATGTAATAAACTTTAAGGCGTAAGAAATTGACTAATCACAGTAGATTATTCTCTTAAAATTCGAGTGAGATTGGTCAATTTCTTAAAGCTTAAGATTTATTACATCTATTGTAGATTGGAGTTTAAGAGTTAATCGTGATTGGTTCATTCTGGTCAACGACAAATGCGATTGGTTAATTTTAATGAAATAAGCCGATCAAGCTAATTGGGGATAGTGAAGCTGACTCTAAGTAATTCATATTAAATCAAATAAACGTTAACTGCACGTTATGTACACTCCCTAAAATAAAATTATATTGTTATATATTACACAGCTCCACAAAAAAATGAAGAAATTGCTTCTGGGACCTGACCCATCAAACTATATGTAATCGATCACGCTGAAACCGAATCTGAGGTCCAAATAACACCATCACATCAGGTTTTTTTCTAACCTCAAAAAATTGGTCAAAAATGACGAAATTCAACAACGTTAACTTAAAATCCTAAACAAATCCAATAATCCCAGAACCCAAGAACCCTACAATTCCATAACCCCATAACTCCACAACCTGATAACTTTATAACCCTGTAACCCCAAATCTGAATAAGAAAGACACTTTTAACGTTTAAACCTAACCTAACCTAACTCCATGATCTTCAACTCTATTAAGGAAGATACTTATACGCGTTTAAGCTCTGAAACTCAGATCGTTTAAGCCAGATATGATTCTTAAGTTTGTAAACCATAACTCCATAACCCCGCAATAATCTACAGCAGAACCTTCAGCGAAACCCAGGAACAACGACATGGACGTAGTAGGTTTCTGTTCTCTGTGGAGTGCTTGATTACTGTCAGTCCCCTTGCCTCTCACAGTTCGGGGTGCTTGATTATAATCAATAAGGAGTTGAAGATCTTGGGGTTACATGGTTATAAGGTAATGGAATTACAGGTTGATAAGATTATGGGGTTATTGGGTTATAGAGTTATGGTTTATAGGCTTAAGAAGAATATCTGGCTCAAACGATCTAAGTTTCGGGGTTTAAACGTTAAAAGTGTCTTTCTTATTTAGATTTGGGGTTACGGGGTTATAGAGTTATCGGGTTATGGAGTTATGGGGTTATGAAATTGGATTACAGGGTTCTTGGATTCTGGGATTATTGGGTTTGTTTAGGATTTCAAGTTAACGTTGTTGAGTTTCGTCATTTTTAGCCAATTTTTTGAGGTTAGAAAAAAACCTGACGTGATGGGATTATTTGGACCTCAGATTTGGTTTCAGCGTGGTCTATTACATATAGTTTGATGGGTCAGGTACCAGAAGCAATTTTTTCATATTTTTTTTTGGAGCTGTGTTATTGTTATATGATGTTCATCATCTTAATTAACTTTAAATAAATATATATTTAATTAAATAAGAATATAATTATATCAATAAGTCATACATAATATTTTTATCTTAAAGCAATGTTATAAATATATTTAAAATATTTATTTTCCGAAACTTCGAAAGGTAGTTTTTGAAATCTTTGAATGGGTGGCCTCCATTTGAACATGAATCGATTAGACACGAGCCACTCACAGCGCTTGAACAGTGGAAAGCCTCTAGGCACCGATCGGTGTTGTTGGTGGTGTTCATTTGAACTGTGTCCAAACGGGATGCTCCCCCTTTGAATTAGTGAATAAATACTATTTGGAACTGTTGCTATAAGCAGTTTTCAGGACTTTACATTATCGAAAAAAATATAGCATCCTAAACTGTTACTACGTAATAGCTGTTGATATATTTTATTTAACTTTTATTTAAAAATAAAATATATTTGACGAATATATTTGAAAATACATTTATTTATAGCAGTTTTCATTCATTCACCCTGACATTCAACCTAATAAATAAATATAATAAATGACTGTTTGAGACTGTTGATATAAATTAACAGTTTTCAGGATCTTATATTAACGATCAATAATGTATGATTTATATTATCGAATAAAATAGTAATCTAAACTGTACATAATGGTTATTGATAATAATTAAAACTATTATATTACGTTAGATAATATAAAATCCTGGAAACTACCTTTATAACTTAGCGGTCCTGGAAACTACCTTTATACCTTAGCGGTCCTGGAAACTACCTTTATATCTTAGCGGTCCTGAAAAGCACCAGGTCCTGAATACTGCCACAACATACATGAACACATATATCTTGGCTAATATTAACTATATAAAAAAAAATTTAAATTGGACATGTTTTGTCAAAGAGAATACTACAAAATACAATGAAAAAAAGGGGGGTTTGAAAAAGTCCTGAAACCTGCCCTTTTACACACACACACACACACACACACACATAATACATGTATAATATGTATATATACATATATTATATATTATATTGTGTGTGTGTGTGTGTGTGTGTGTGTGTGTGTACACAGAATATCATATATTATATAATATATATATATATATATATTTCAAGTAAAATTAACCTATAATGTCGCTAATGATACTTACAACTTGCGTTAAATTTTCCTTATTTTCCATGAATAAAAACGAATAAAAACGAAACGAACGCGACGTGGGAAATCAAATGTATACGGTCCGTATATTTACTTTATTTAAGTGACAAATGATTGCACCGATCAGTCCTTCCCGCGGGCAGAATATATGAACCGCTTGTAAACCGCTGCGTAGAGACGTAATAAAACGGCGGAACGTCAGCGATTGGTTAGAGCTTCGATACGCGAATACACGCGTACAGGAATACGCGTCATGGGACGGCACCCTCAGTGTGTCGAATTCAGAACTATCAACTATTTGGAAAATGTAGGAAATTTCAGAGTATTTTAAAAATTAAGCCGCCTTGCTTTTGTAGTCTTGTGAGTCTTCTGTTTGTGGAAAGTGTTAGAAAATATAAAATTATTAATATAAAAAATGTTTTATTGCAAACATTGTAAAAACGAAATCGTATCACTCGATGATATGATTTCATAATTTGTACTTATCATTCAATTAACACACACTTTTTTATAATAAGTAATAACTAATTACTTCTGAATATATGTATTAATAATACTTGCTTACACTCTTGACAGAACATAATCCTATAATTATGAAGGGCAGACTACAGGTTGCATTGAGACTTAAATAGTGTTCCAACAATCAGCTTTACACAGCGATGCAGTGTTTGACTGTGTCTATTTGTGTCTCTTTGCTGGAAAGCTCTCATTGTAGACACCGCTTAAAGGCTATTGCACACAAAAAAATTTAAGCAGTAAAGCAGTAAAACGTAAGCAGTAAGGAAATTGTTACGTCCAGACCCCAGGATTTTAGTTTTCTTTATTTTGAAAAGAAGGAATTTGGGATAGGAAAGGTATGGAAGGACGTTTCAGTAACTGTTATCTCGCAGGCATACACACAGTGGCGCGTGCCGCGAATCGAACGTACTTTTATGGCTCCGGAATATGGGTCAACGTCCCGAAAGGACGCTATAACGCCTTTTTCCGAGAACAGTGCGCTCGTTGGTCCTAATTCGAGTCAAGGAACTTAATCCCTTTAACTCGGAACTGGACCACGTGCGATCT
>JANQDE010000393.1:56266-67229 GCA_037157785.1 Cephalotes varians | reverse complement strand
TGCTTCCGCTTACGTTTCGCCTTAAATTCTTGAATGTGATTGGCTAATTCGCTTGTTGCTTAAGTTTTACTGCTTAAGTTTTTTTGTGTGCGATAACCTTTACTAAGAAGAAGAAGAAGTCGAAAATCAGGTCAAGAAGGGAGATGTCATTACATTTCGTCGATGTGACAAGTTTCCTAACCTGAACAATTGTCAACTTTAACAATTAATAACTTTATTCTCGGGGCAGAACGATGTTTTTTCTTCTCAAATCTTTATTTTTATGCGAAAATGCATCGAATGAGTGTAAATTCGAACTATTCGAATAGTGTGGGTTAGGTTATATCTCTAGGAAGTGGAGCCCCGCGAGGGCGGAACATATTGCCTCCACGCATCAGGGGCTCTATTCTTGAACTTGTTCGTAATGTTACGAATGCGTGCGATTCGAATGGCGAAAATGCGTATACGTTTCTAACACGGTATTCTTGAACATTAATAAATGGTACTCGCAATTGGAAACGTATACGCTTTCCGTTGCGCTGATTTACGTTTGGCAACGTCGGAAAATATATGTACTTTCTACAAATATCGTTCAGAAGTACGACGTTTGCGAAAAGTGCTTTAGATATTTATGATATTGGATATTATATTAATCCCATGATTAATTGATAGAACTTAAAGAAAAAATGTATGTATAAAAATGTAGGAAAACGTTATTTGTTATTTTCAACATATTTTTTCTTATTTTTATAAATAAATATTTTCTAAAATTGAAAATACAACATACTATATTTTTTCAGATGTAATATTAATCACTTTTATAAACTTTATTCTGTATTGCAGATGAATAGTTTACACAGAAATAAGAGATGTGCAAATATTACAAATGAGCAAAAAACGCTCTTAATGAAATCGTCTTTTTCTTTCTGAGATTTCCACATTTTCTAAAGTGCCCATAATCGGTGCGTTTATTATAATATCGTCTAAATCCATGTCTGTTTTTGCCTTTACTGTCTCTTTTGATCTTCATCAAATGTAAAACGTACACGTTTCCCTTGAAACGTATGGTACGTATGGTACGACCCATTTGTTGCATCGTACACGCAAAGTTGCGTACACGTCGCACTTACGACAGTCAAGAGGTCTGTTTTTTATTTCTGTACTCTCTGAACTGGTACACACGGTGCAATAAATTGAAGTGAAGTAAACATATGTTTATTTCACTTTAACTTATTGCACCGTGTGTACCAGTTCAGAGAGTGCAGGAATAAGGCTGGATCCTCATGCAGACACCAGCGCTTTGACACCTTTGATTGGTGAAAAATGGGTGATGGGGGTAAATAGCTAGAAAAAGCAACGTTAAAATAACGCTTTATCCAATCAACGCTCGGTGTCAAAGCGCCGGTGTCTGCATCTAGCCTAAAAAAAAAAACAAATCTAAGCCTGGATCCTCATGCAGACACCGGCGCTTTGACACCGAGCGCTGATTGGATAAAATGTTGTTTTAGTAAAAATTTTCTAGGGAGTTTCTAGTAAAAACAACACTTTACCCAATCAGCGCTCGGTGTCAAAGCGCCAGTGTCTGCATGAGGATCCCACTGAAATATAATAATACTGGAACGAGCGCGGGCGCTAGTGTCGTGAAATGACAAAGAGGGTCTTAAGTGGTATCTTTGTCTCTTTTTAGTACAATCTGGCCAAAAGTTTCTTTGTAACGTTTATTGGATACACGTAACCATCTTTTATAAAACGAGACTGTACGATCCCCACTATCGTTTACCACACATGCGTAGTATAGCTTAGAGAAGGCTAAAGATACCACCTTGGACGCTCTCTCTCGGATCACACTTATTCATAGGGTCGCGCTCGTTCCAGTGTTATTACATTTCAGTGGAGGATCCAGGCTAAGAATACCGTTCTAGGGATTTTTCATTGCGAACATTCGCAACTTGTTACTTACGCATACGCAACTATTTCAAGAATAGGGCCCCAGTATTATTATATTTCAGTGGATATGACAGATTTTGTAACCTGAAAAGTGGCAAACTTTAATGATTAATATCTCGCTTCGCGAGGCAGAATGACGCTTTTTTCTGCCAGATTCTTTTGTTTCATGCAAAAACGCGTCAGTTGAGCATAATTTCGTCGATATTTGTGCCGCTGACTCTAATCTCTATAATTACCCAAAATATTGGTAATTATCCAGAATACACTCACCACCTCCAATTTTAATGAAATTAGGCTCATTTAATGCGTTTTTGCACGAAACAAAAAAATCTGGCAGAAAAAAGCGTCGCTTTGCCCCGCGAAGCGAAAGTGACAAACTTTAACGTTTAATATCTCGCTTCGCTTCGCAGAGCAACACTTTTTTCTGTCAGATTCTTTCGTTTCGTGTAAAAACGCATCGAATGAGTCATCTCCAATTTCATCATAATTGGAGATAGTGGGGATGTTCCGGATAATTATCAAATTATTTACGATATGCAAGATTCCTAATTTTTAAATTTATTGAAGCATCATTATTGAAATATTTTCCAATCAACGATTGTGATTGATGCAGTGTCTTATTCTTCCTTATTGTGGATCGATTAGTCAAAACTTCGGTTTAAGGGGGCAGAGGGCAAGCTAAATTATCGCAGAACGCTTATCGTAGTCAAATAAACATCATGGAAGGAGCTTTATTTTTGTAAGGAAATGACACATATCCTTATCTCTTTTCTCTTGATGTATGTTTTGCACAGAAGATGGTAGATATAAAGAGCAATCCCATCGTCGGAGAGAATGACTTGCATTATGAGTCAAGGATACGAGCGAATAGTTCTGGCACGGGAACGTCGACACCATCATCCTCTTCCGACTACATGACAGGAGAGGCAGACGACAGCTCTGACAGCAAGGGAACCATACCATTCAGCTTGAAGTCTGTGGAGACTATGCTTTCATTGTCCAAGGTATAAAATATAATTTAAAATAATATTTCTTAATTATATTGAAATAAATTTTGCTTTAATTGATAGATTGACATAAGAGGACTAGTTAAAGAATTACTTGTTGAAGCAAACTGTCAAAACTAAAGGATTAAGAATCCCAGATAGCAACGTGATTGTTATTGCTAGTTTGTTGCTCAAATCAAATTCCATGCAACACAGATTATTGCAGCAACATTGTAACATTTATGCAGTATAGCTGTAATGTTACAAATGTTGCTGCAACATAATTGTAATGATTTGTGTTATATGGGTTTGCTACTAGAATTGTAGCAACTGAATCTGCATTTGTTGGCAGATTGATGCATTCACAATATGACAATTTTTGAATAGCAACTTATTGGCAAGAACATGTAGCAAGTGATTCAAAATTCATGCTGTTGCCCTTATGTTATAGTAATTTATATAGGATCACACAATGCTGTCATATGACAAACGCGAGATAATTTTGATGCTACTATTGTTAAACTGCTGATCATACACATATACATTATTGCCTGTATCTCGATTGGTATTCTCGAAATCATTCTCGAAGACAAATATAGCAAATTCTCAGCATTCTAAGCAATCAGATTTGTGTGATTTCTTTTTTTTCCTTTAGAACGCTTGATTATCTGAGAATTAGTCGAATTTGTTCAATCATTGTTACAGATGAATACTAGAAAAATTAAAGCAAATTATTTTATCTAGAATGCTTCTCAGGAGGATCTTCAAGAAATGGTACACAAATGCAAATTGATGGTGTTGGAAAGCGCTGAATGCTCGGACGAGCGTAAATGGCTCGTTCGACGGCTGATCGAGTTGCGTTTGCGCGTGCAGGAGTTGCGCGAAACCTCAGACGAGAATTTTTTTGAGACATGCGTGATTCTCGGTCATCACTTCGTGCCGCAGAAGTACTATATTACCACGTCTAGTCCAGTTTATTGCGACCATTGCAGCGGCACGATCTGGGCGATGTTGCAGTCATGGTACATGTGCAGTGGTAAATATTAAATAATTTAATGCCAGACTAACCAACATACACGGTGGGCCATTTTAATCGATATATTGTCATGATTAGCGTAATTTCCAGTCAGTTAAATCAATTATGCTATTAGATGTTAGTTTTGAAAGATTTTTGAAAGATTTTTGAAAAAATATGTTTATTTTAGAGAGACGTTAAATTATATTTTATTAAAATATTTTCCACTATCACTTTTTTAAATTTTTCTGGCAATAAGTGAATTCCGTGATTAAAAAAATTTGTCCTTTGAAGCAATCCATTCTATGATAAGTCCTCAAAACTAACCGAAACATCTAATATTTCAATATCTGCTACATAAATAACTAAAAATATGTCTTATTTCTTCAGATTGTAAATTTAGTTGTCACTGGAAGTGTCTGAACAATGTGTGTCGCGTATGCGTGCACGTGGTTGCAAGCGAAGCCGGTGGATACACGCATACGAAAGATATCTGCCCGGAGCAAGGCCTCTCGAAGCAGGGTTACCGTTGTGCAGAATGTAAAGTGCGAATAACATTCAGTAAGTATTTGACAGTTTAGATTAAAGGCTATCTTGTTAATTGTGAATAAGTAGATAAAGTGGACTGATTGTTTATTTGTCACGTTTGTTTTGCATCGGCTTATTATTCTATTTCTTTGATAACTACTAAGCATACTAAAATATTCCATAAGATAATGATAAGTATGTTCTCCTACAAGCTTTCTCAAAAGGATTATCGCTATCTTGCTTCGGCAATTCCTTTAAGAATACAGGTATTTAATGGTAATATATTAATAACAGTGTAGTATACATATAGTTTATATTAATAATAATTAAGTGTTGTGCAGAAAACTTTCATCTTTAATAGAAATTTTTTATGTCTCCATTTCTATTTGTTACTTTATTCTATCATGTAACTATGGCTGTGTTCCAAAATTGACTGCTAGTACTGAAAATCTATAATATACGTAACGTAAACTATAAATTTTTAGCGCTGGCAGTCAATTTTGGAACACAGCACATATCAATATCATGTAACTGTTAGAATATTTTGAAACAATTTTTTTGTATCTTCCACAAAATTTTTATGGAGTTATAACTTTCTATTAGCTGGACGATATTAGATAATAAAATATTTGTTTTTTTACAGATATATCTCTTTTAAATTGCGATATTTATAATTATCTGATAATTAAGTATCATTTCTAGAATCGGCGTGGATAGAGCCTCGTCTTTGTGACTACAGCGGTCTATATTATTGTCAGAGATGCCATTGGAACACAGCAATGGTCATTCCTGCAAGAGTAATCAGAAATTGGGATATGGAACCGCGTCTGGTATCCCGTGCCGCAGCGCAGCTTTTGATGCTCCTGGAGGATCGTTCTGTATTACCGTTGGAAGAATTAAACCCAAAACTCTTTGCACTGGTTCCAGATTTATCGCTTGTAAAAGTAATTCTTAATCGTTCTATGTATATAATTGAGATAGATATTAGATTAATAAAATCAATTTAAAAATTATTAAATATAAATTATACATCGTAAATTAAACGTTTTTTTTTTATCAAAATGAAATTTTATGAGATTTGAATTACAGTTTTTATGATGTAAGTTAAAAGATCAGTTTCTTTTTTATAAATGTGACAACTTTAATTAATATGCACATTTAATTAATTGATAATATTATCTAGATAGACATTGAGATACAAACTATTAAAAACTATTATTTTAGCGGATGCGAGAGGAAATGCAGATGATGAAGAGATATTTAGTTTTGTGTGTGGAAGCTTGCACTCAAGGATTACCATGGAAGATCGGATTGCGCACACATATGATCGAGAATTCAGGTAACTATTCCATCAAAGATCTTATCGATCTTCAGAGTGGCATTCTTCTGGACGAGCTTCGTGCGGCGTACGATACGATGCACGCGCACATCACGCAGCAATGCGAACTCTGCAAGGCAAGGTGAATATTTAAATGCGTTCCCTCAATATTCACTTACATAACTTATTTATGCCGAATTCATATGTCAAGGTCTTCCATTATTTTTTTTTGAACTTGATACATGTAGAATAATATCGAATACACTTCAATTCATGCTTTATATTGAATATCTCAAGCCCTTGAATAATTTCCATTAGAATTCAAATTAATGAGGGTATATTTTTTTGACTTCTATTTGTGAGTCCTTATGCCAAATTTTTTATACAATATATTTATAAATCTTTGCAATAATTTCAATTATAACTATACTGTTTATTTTTATCAATATCATAAAGCATATTTATTTTTGCTAAGAAATTAGGATAATTATTTAATATAGGGGACCCACTTTCAATGACTTTGATTTTGACATATATTATTTCTAAGTGATCTTCAGAAGAAAATTACGAAATGGCAATACGAAATTGTAGTTGTACGTACTTATATTTTCTTATGTTATTAAATTTATTTTTAAAGCAAATTTTAATATCATGAATGAATTGATAAATTTTTTAAAATAATGGCCACATTGCATTTCTATTAATAACGATTTTGTAATAAATAATGATAACGAATAAAATTGTTGGGTAAAAAATAATACTCAATTTTTCAATTATTTTTGTAAGGTTTTTCAATCATTTTGAATGTGGAATAGTACAATTATAGACCTCGTTTCGCCCCGTAAACAGAGATGAGGTGGATCACATTTCGCGTGGAAAATTGTAATCCATGCGAAATTTCGTTTCGCGTGGAAAGTTGTAAACCTACACGGAATTTCGCTTCGCGTTGTAAAGTATATATACGTAGACATAGTAGGTTCCGCCATTCCTACGGGTGAGTTCCATTATCACAAAACTAGACAAATAGGTTGAAACCTCGATTTACAAATTGTCAACTTATGAGGAACGTTGAAAGTAGTAAATCTATATGAAATGAGGTTCCACATGGGTTTATAACTTTCTGTATGAAGCGAGATTCCAACCTAATTTGTCTAGTTTTTTATGGTGGAACCTTTCCGTAGGAAATTCATTGCGTCCATGCATACACTTTACAATGCAAAGCAAGGTTCTACATGGGTTTACTTTCCACGCAAAGTGAGATCCACCCTACCCTATTCTTGCTTACAAGGCAAAACAAAATCTATAATTATACTGTTAATATAATATTTCAGAAACTTTTCAAATGGTTAATAACTTTTTAACGAATAATGAGCAACGGCTAAAATTTTTTGAAGATCACTCAAGGTCACGACTTTGACAATATATGTCAAGATGATTGGAGATGTATCCCCTAAGTATCCCCTAAATAATGAGATGCATTTGTAATTTGATTAGAATTGATACAAGGAAATCTTACTACCAAAAATAAGTTTAAATATATTTCTGTCTTTTAGGGGACACCTATGCGAGATATGTGGCAATGACGAAGTAATTTATCCATGGCACGCGAGTTCGATTATCTGTCAGCAATGCTCGGCAGTGCACCATCGTGTTTGTTGGGCCAAGCGTAATCATTGTTGCCCACGGTGCGCACGTCTGCAAAAACGTCGCGTTTTACAGGGACAAACGGCGCAAGATGGCGAAGACTGTGATACGGATGATACTGCGAAAGACTCTTGAATTAAAAGTGTGGTAAAAGTTGTATAGCTGTGTAATGATTTATACTTTGTACCTGTTATTTTTTTAAGAGGATCAAATCGATTGAAAGCTATCATTTTTATCACTACGTTAAAGATTATATATAACGTTTCTATAATTATGAATTTATAATTGTATCACGTGATTTTTTTGTAATGCGCGATCTAATCAGTGAGATTATACAGATTTATTAGCAACATTTTTTAATCTTTTGCGAATGGAATTATATTGCTTTTAGAATTCCGAAATGCTAAATTTTAGACATGCATACTCACGCACGATAAAAGGATTATAAAAGGATTTTCTCCGAACGTATATATGCGTTCATCGGCTAACTTCAATGCTTTACGCTGAACACATATGCTTCGATCGTCCGCAAAGGGTTAAATAATTTGCTTGTCACATAAAGTATTACAAGCATAGATGTAGCACGTACGATCAATATACTCATTCGTCAAACACTGTGAGTTAGCGATTAATTGCGATGTTACACACTTTTACGTTTTAAAAGAATAATAAATTAATAAATCATCTATCCCATTCTACAGGCATGTAATGCGTATCAATTTATGGAAATCATAACGAATTAATGGATAAACAAAGAAAAAAGAAGGCAAGCAAAAATGTGATCTACGCAAAATATGCTGATTATCAATACTAGTTATTTACTCGTACTCACTCGAATATCAATTGCAAATTTTTATCTCTATTGTCTACATAGATAATGCTGCGTGATATATGTTCCTTGCAGAATTTTCCTTGGAAAATCTACACTTTTAACATTTGCACAAATGTTAAATGATAAATTAAATGCGGTTCGACTTGTCGTTAGTTATCCTGTGCTTCCGCACTCTGATATAATAAGGTATCGATGGTATTTAAGCGAAAGTGTCAAGTTGCTGAAGCTAGTCCTCATCATCAGTTGATTGTAACCAGGTAAGCATGCATCTCATCCTGAAATTTTTTGTAGATAGCGAAACAGAAAAAAGTTTTGAATGCTTGCTAATTTATTAATTTGCTATTTATTATGTATGGAATTTGAATAAATTTAATTGCTTTGTCATCTTTTTAATTATTAAATTTTGAAAAAACAAAGTATAATTTTTTTAAACATAATTTTATTCCAAACTAGCTTTGTATTACTTTTTGTAATTATCTGTAGCCTTCAATTTATATTAATTCGTTTAAAAGTCAAACTAAAGAATTAAAAAATAAAAAAATTATCGGAAATATATTAAAATATTAAAATAAAGAATTAAAAAATGGATGTGATAGACAAGTTCAGTTTAATAACAATAATCATTTGTTATAAGTTGTAAATTTATTTAAATACCATTAACATTACAATTATGACCATCAACTAGATGCTTGTACTCTATATACATATATATATATATATATATATATATACACACACACACACATATATATACACACACACACACACACATATATATATATATATATATATTGCTCCTCACAGTATCATTACATTTGTATTAAACGATACAACAAACACTAATGCAGATTCGGTATAAATTATTAAAGCGTATATTAATTTACATCTTATATGAAGTATGATAACTTATATTTTTGTATTTTTAAACAAAATAATTTCTCAAGAAAACTGAAAAATTATAAGTATTAACGTAAGAGAGTTTTTTTTTTTCAAATATTTTTATGCCAGGGAATATTTCCACTTGTGATTGTGGACAATGACCTATTATCTTTGTCTTAGTGTCTAAAAATTGTTGGCTGTTAAATTTGCTTATTTTTATTCTTGAATTCATCTTTCCTATCTCGATTTTTTATTCACAATTAAAACATACATTGCATTAGTTAAAAAAATTCTCCCCCATTGTTCTACTGTTATTTATTCTAGGTGAATAGACAACGCGATGTCACGTATATTTATTTGTTTCTTCGTGCTCTTCATCTTCAGCATCATTCAATTCGGCGAATGCGAAAACAACACAATCCAACCTGACACCGACTGTAAAAATGGAAATATTACACTTGATAAAACTCATCTATCATTTCTCGAAAAAAACCTAATATATTTTGGAGAAAAGATTTTCGGGAAAAATAAGAACCATTCGCAATCTAAAAAAGAAGGATCCTTCGGCAGAATTTTAGAAAAATTCAGCAAATACGTTCACATTATTTGTCCAGGTAATTCGATCATTTGCAGTTTAGGAGCTTACAGAAAAAAGTAAATGACAATATCTTAGAAATTTCTTCTCTGTTTAGTATTTAAACGTATGAGATATAATAGTTTCATTAGATGTGAAGAATGTGAATAGAATATTTTAAATACTGAAATCGGTATTATAGGTATTTTATAGGAATTTTAGTAGTTTTTTTGTCAAAATATTTTGTATTAATATTTCAATACTGCATATTTTCTCTCTTTCTTTCTCTTCTCTTATTTTCGAGAAAGGTAAATTAGTTTATGCGAAAAAATAGAGATTTATAAAAAGCGATCTGAAATGCATTTACTCATATGCATACATAGCCTATTTTCTTCACGTGCATTTTACGATTATTTACTGACTGTCAGAGGAAGAAAGGGACTCCAACCCATTTTTATAACTGTTTTAAAGTGATGTCATTAGCTTCTTTTATCCAAATTCTCTTTATTTACAAATGGCACACAAGAAACTTTAACGTTTTATTTCTCTCTTATGACATCACGATCTAATATAGTCGTAGCGACTAGTCAGGAAACCTTAAGGAATTGACTGTTAAAATGATTTTACAGTAAAGTTTTACAATAAATTCCACAAAATTGACTTTTATGTATTCTTTTATGACAATTAATGAGACACTTACAATCTTAATCTAAATTTATTTCTAATTTGGTAATACATTTGAATATTTGATATATCTATTATTGAACTATTATTGACTATTATTGTCCATATTAAATATTGTTTTTCCTCAGTAACGATTAGCCTCGAAATCTTTGTATTTAATTGGTTATTATCGGTTGTTGTCGGTTATTATTGACATGAAAAAATTTGGAAAGTCTCCATGTAATAAAGTATCTTAACAGGTCTACAGTCCAGAAAAAATATTCTTAAACATCATATAAAGATTAAAAAAATTTGTTTTTGACTCAATTTGTTTATATTTTTGACATTAAAAATAATATTTTGAATTCCAATGCCCGGTAAAAAATTTTTTATATAAGCATATATATAAATATATATAAACATATTAAGAATAGATTCGTGACCGATATGTGAAACCACAACAATTAATTAAAGCGCTCACGGTCAAARCTAGATCTTCGTGCTGAAATTTCTTCTGTGACTTTGTATACATATCTCAAGTTCAACTGCGCGCCGAATTATATTTTCGGTCTTAAAACACAGTCTTAAGATGAACAAG
>JANQDE010000393.1:9129-25540 GCA_037157785.1 Cephalotes varians | reverse complement strand
ACACCAGATCGTTTTTCAGGCATTTCACTTTCATTTTTGACCTTTCCAAGATCGCAAAAACAATTTTTTCATAAGACAAGTTTGATGTAAAATTTTCCGCTCTTTCGAAATCCGCAGTCAAAAATAGGGTGTCCCATTTAAAAAAACCATYGTGAYCTTGAAATAACCTTCAAAATTGACCTCAAGGTCAAAACCAATGATACAATTAAACGACCCCCTCTGTCCTGGTCAACTTTTATCTAAATCTTTTTTTTGTAGATACCGTAATTTGGAAGATATTCGGGTCCATAGATTAAAATGACTCACCCTGTATAAATTGAAAAGTAGAAGGCTTAGGACCGAGCCCTGGGGGAGGCCTTTATAAAGCGATCTTGTACCTTGAAAATTTCCCGATTCATAAATATCTATTTCCCTAAACTCTGGAAGATTTTTGATAAATTTTTTATATCCAATAGGGATCCTAAGATTGTTAATTATGTTGAATAAAATGGAAGGATCCACATTATCATATGCTGCCTTTATGTCTAAAAAAGTGTACCCATCTTATCTTTTGAAAAAATATGTTTTATTAATTTCTAGATTAATCAATTTATTAATTTCTAGATTAATCAAACCTAAACAGTCATCACATGACTTCCCTCTCCTAAATCCAAACTGTGTTTCCGGAATTAGATTATTAAATTCAATAAACCTCTCTAATCTTCTCTTAATAATTCTCTCCAGCAATTTCAGAATACAAGAAGCCAGAGCTATAGGACGAAAATCTTTCTTAGAAGGTTTTTGTAAAAGTATAATAGTGTATTTTTTCCATATGTTCGGGAAGTATTTTCCTTTCAATATGTCTTCGAAAATCTCCAATAGTTTAACTAGACCTACGTCTGGAATTAATTTAAGTAAATAATGGTTAATAAGGTCAGGTCCAGGAGAGCTGTCCGATTTAATTATAGTAATAGTTTCCTTTCCTCGAGTTTCCTCGAGTTTTAGACCAAACTTGAAGTAATTTAAAACTTCATTTTCTTCACATTTGGGCATTTTAGGAATGACTCCTATTGGAGCTAGTTTAGATATATAAGAATTAATGTCTAGTTGTTTATTACTGTTGATAATTTCATTTTCTTTAAAATAGTGAGAGTTTTTGAACTTTCTAATTGTGTCCCAAAACTTGACTGGTCCCGAAGCTAGGTTCAAACTACTTACAAATTCTTTAAAGCTATTTCTTTTCTTCTTTTGTAATTCTTTTCTGACTATTGATGAAATATTTCTATAATTTAATAAGTTATCTCTAGATGGACATTTGGATAATTTTTCGTATGCCCATTTCCTCTTATTTACTAATATGGCACAGTCTTTGTCCCACCAAGGGCTGTTGTGGATTTCTTTTTTTTTCCTTTTTGAGATTTGTACAGTGAAAAAGTAGTTAATTTACCTTTGGAAAATTCTTTTTTATTTCCAGAACCATCATATATTATTGTTCCTGCCATAAGTGAACAATCTAGAATAAAGTCGCACCAATTTTGCAGTGGATCTTTAGAGCCCTGAGTGGGAGGAAGGGATTTAATTTTCTCTTGAATTATGACTGAGAATAATTCTTTATCAAAGTTTTTAAGGCAGAGTTTTGGACGTTTCCGAGATCTTATATCATTACTTAAAGGTACTCCTGAAGAAATTATCAATTTATCAAATAAGTGGATTACGATAGGTAGGTGGTCGCTTCCCATTGGATCATCTCCTACATTCCATTCAAATTTAATGTTTCTGTGATTCGTTATCGAAATGTCAAGGACACTATTATAACCTGTTGTAGCTGAGATCTTAGTTCCATGACCGTTGTTAAGAAAGAAAAAAGGAGAAAGAAACTTGTTCAATGATATTCCTGACCCATTGTTTTTTGATGATCCTCAGGCTTCGTTTTGAGCATTAAAGTCCCCTAGAACAATAATATGAGAAAGTACTAATTTGTAACAATCCGTCAAAGAGGTCACGCCATTGTTTATAATTGAAAATGACATCTGGAGGTTTATAAATGGAAGTCACCAATATTCTTTCTGCATCTAACTTTTTATTTAGAATAGAAATAACTACTAAATCACAGCCTGAGACTTTAATTCTATCAGTCTTATATAAGATAGGGTCTAAATCTTTTTCACATAATATTAGTAAACCCCCACCGCAGCGAGGAGGAGGTCTATCACATCTGAACACAAAATGGTCTTTAAAAGAAACCTTATTAGTATGATTAAGCCAGGTCTCCTGTAAACAAATCACTGAAAATCTCTAATCAGGTTAGAAACTTCCGCAAACTTGCTCAAGAAGCCCCTGCAATTCCACTGTAAAATTTTAAACATGGCTAAAGAAAGAGACAAACAAGAGACCAAGCACAACATATACGTAATCTTATTTTATATTTTATTTATTAATATTTTTTTTTAATTTCTGGAACAACAGTTTAATATAATTTATTACATCAGAGTCTCTTTCTCTCGTAGGTTTATTTGCTTTGAATATTTCTTTGCCTTGCCTTGAATATTGCTTTGAATTATATAGATGTCTTTAATAATGACCCCAGGGAAGGGAACAACTTCTCAACATTAGTTGTATTATTAGTTCTATCACTACTATCACTATAGACTATATTATCACTATTTCTTCTAAATGACATGGCAGTTTGTTGATCTAAGAGCGCTTTTTCCCCACCATCCGTTGAAGGAACTAACGTGTTATCCATACTATTATTGTTACAATTATAATCATTATCCAAAATTACCGGATTACTGAGTTTATTAAACTTAGATTTGCGATCACCTGACCCTAATCCTGGAAATGGAGGAAACCGAACCAGAATCAAAAACATCATGCTCAGAAAAGAGATCTACATTATCTCATGCCAAATACGCTGAGGATTTGAAAATCCTCTCTACTTGATTACAGTTTGTGATATTTTTACTTTTAATATAGAAATGAACAATAGAGAATATGACTCTTAGAATAAATAAAAAAAAAGGTTAGAAGAATGTCTGTAGAGCCTGCCGCTGTTATCCGTGCGTGAAAGGAAAGGATGAAAAAAGTCTCCTTTAGTGTAGTAATCAAATATATTATAATCAAACGTTTCAACTCTCAACATCGAGTCCTCCTCAGTGATGAACGGTAAATAGATTAAAAATAGATAACAGTCTCTCCTCTAGATTCATAAGTCTAGTCCACTACAAGCTATAATAAATATATAAAATAAAATAAGTAAAAAATTGAACGGTAAAATTAGGAGTAAAAGTAAAGGAAATATTGAAATTAAGTCAAAGTAGATAAAACTGTAGAGAAAGTCAAAAATAAAAATTATAAAACTTACTGAAGATAGGAGAGAGACCATTATATACATAGTATAAAACAAGGCAATGTCGTTCGGATAAGATACAAAACACGAATGAATAAACAAAATCCTTCTTACATGACGTCGCACGAAACAATAAATACATAATAGAAAGGAACCACACATTATATTATCAAATGAAGAAGATCGTTGTAAATCGCATCTAATAGCGCGGTGTCTGTTTGTGCGTTCAAACCGTGAATTTGTTTCTTAATAAAAATCATCTCAGAGAGATGAGGCGCTTGTTGTAGTTCGTCTCTTTATCAAGAACTTTAACTTTATCCCAATCAAAATCGTGTTTAAATTTTAGTCTGTGATCTGTAATAATTGAGTTCTGTGCTGGATTCCTCCTTAAATGGCTCCTATGTTCACTCACTCTAGTCTGAAGAGTTCTCTTAGTCTGCCCCACATAAGTGGCGTCGCAATCCAAGCAGTCTATTTGGTAGACTACATTAGAAAGCGAAGAARTTGGGAAGGCATCTTTATGTACCTTAATGAATCTATTGAGTTTGTTATAACAAGAGAAAGCTAAATTACAAAAACTAATATTTTTGAAAAAATGAATGAATTTGTTTGCAATGCAAGAGACATATGGAATAATAAAATATGGTAACGAATTCTTTTCCGCTTTCTTTAGAACTGTAGATCTATTGGTACGTGATCTTGAATATAGTCGTCTTCTAATTGAAGTAAAAATCAAGTCTAGGGTATCCATTGTCTAAAAGAATTCTAATGATATGATCAAAGTTGTTTTTGTGAAATTCTGGATGCGATAACTGAATCACTCTGTCAATCAAACTATAAATGGTGCCTCTCTTATGGGAAAACGGATGATGTGAATGAAAATTCAGGAATCTACCTGAAAAAGTTGGTTTTCGAATCAAAGGTGAGTGCATTGTCCTTTTTGATTATGGTAAGGTCTAAGAAATTCAAACTGTCACCTTCCCCACTCATTTCCATAGTAAATTTAAGTTTGTGGTGGAACGAATTGAATTTGTTAAAAAGGTTATGGAGATAAAGAACAGGCACAGCAAGGATAATGTCATCGACATATCTGTAATAAAAAATAGGTTTGTAAGTAAGATTATTTAAAATAGAGGATTCAAGTCTTTGTAAAATTAGGTCTGCAATAACAGGAGAAAGAGGAGAACCCATAGGGGTTCCAAATGTTTGCTTGTAGATAGTGTTGTTAAAAAGAAAGAAGGTGGAGTCTAAAACTAATTTTACAGAAAAAATAAATTCCCTAAGAGGAAGGTTGGTATGTGCTTCAATGTGAGGCCATTTTTCTTTAATGATTTCCAATGCCATATCAGTCGACACATTTGTAAACAAAGAGACCACGTCGAAAGAGACCAGGCAACAGTCGTCAGGGATGTATAAATTCGAGAGTAACTTTTTTAATTGTAGACTATTTTTTACGTGACTAAAATGTGATGGTAAACTTTTGATTAGGATTTTATGTAGGAAAATAGCTAAGTTGTGCAATGGACTGCTAGAGGAAGAGACAATAATGCGCAAAGGATGTCCCTCCTTATGGATCTTAGGGAGGTCATAGGCTCTCGGTAAGATCGCGTTAGAGCCATTTAGAAACCAGTAAGAGCCAGAAGAGACATATCCAAGATTATTCCAACGTTTTAGCATTGTTTTTAATTCAGAAAGTAATTTTCTGGCTGGATTTTKTTTCAATATAGTATACGTGTCAGAATCTGATAAACATGTCTTCATCTTGCTCATGTAGTCCATTTTATTAAGAGCAACCACAGTGTTACCTTTATCGGCTCTGGTGAACAGAACTTCAGGATTGTCTTTGATAAATTTTTTGGTGGTTGAGACCGCATCTAAGACCTGTAAGTCTATATCAGACCTCCAATGCTCCAACTTGTGTAACGGTTTCAAAAAATTAAACAATTGGAACCTCAAATTGTTGACACAAGATTGCTGCTGTTTGAGTCTGGAGAAGTTGTTTTCAATATTTTTTATATACTGGATAAATAGATCCGATTTATTACAGGAGGAAGATAGAAGCCTTCACCTAGTTGTAACAAGCCACTAACTTCTTTTGGAATAAAAACATTACTAGAATTGATAAACCATTTATCTCTAGGCTCCAACAGCAACTGTGACGTCTCGGTAGCTCGGATGAGCTCAGCAAAACGTCGAGTCGTTGGGATCTTTTATCGCAGTTAAGGACGTGAAAATCCAGGATAACTACYGTTGGCTACGCCAGTCTCCAGGTTCCGATCACTCGAAATGTAGGGGCCGATGAATAAATGTTTGAGACAAATTTACAAAATGATTATAATTTATTGAACTTCAAATACAATTTTAAAGCTTAGCCCTAAAAATCTCTAATCTTAATATATAAAATATCCGCGTCTAATCTGCTGCTGTGCGCTGGGTTTCTGTCTTTTATACAATTCTAAAAGCGGTAGTGGGGATCGTTTCCCGTTCTTGCGGTATGAGTCACGTTAAAGCAAGTTTCTAAGCTATTTCCTTATTTGGTCATGTGCGCTCTGTTCGTGACCATATATGGTCATGTGGCGTGATGCCCTTCGTGTTTCCTTATATGGCTATGCTTGCTAGGCTTTATTCTATTCTCGGAATTTAGTGAGTCATAGGATGACTCATAACTAACTGTGATCCATGAGAGCGATGTTTCTTTGTTCGTTAAAAAGAATATTTCATGGAGTTAAAGAATTGAGTTATTAGATAGAAATCGAATTATATATTATTTTAAGAGTCTTAGACATACTTTACATAAGTTTACATAATCTATTTCGTTTRGTTTTACAATAATTTCCTATATAGTACGTCTAAGGAATTAAGAAATATTGCTCTCTTTGTCTAGCTAATGGTATAAGCGTATAGGYTTTCTCCYTTTAATATGAGRTTACAATTAKTCGTTTGCATTGGCAGTGCTTTGCGCTGGTTGCTTATTCTCTATTTAGCACAATAATAATATAAGCGATAATAATGAATATAATAATAATAATAATAATATCGAGAGTAATAATAATAATAATAATAATGACAATAATAAAGGTGAGCGCAATGTTAGTATTTAATGCGTGGTGAGTCAGGAGTTCCTACGGTAAGTATGTTTCAATGATTATATCGCTTTAAGGTCGTGGTTAAGGTGAAGAGCTAGATTAACAATTTTATTTCTCGTTAACTATTGGGATTTGGACTGTGGTGTATAGGGTAACAGTTGTAGGATTTTACGAGTTCTTTAGTATAGTAAAAGAAAATTTTATTGTTTATAAGTTATTTTRTTAATAACGATTTAATTGTTAAATAATTTGAATTGTTTCGAGTTTCATTTATAATAATAATAATTTCTGTCTGTCCTGATCTATTCATTTCTGCAATAATATAATATTGTTTATATAATGTTTAAGATTTTGTTAATTGCACATTAAATAAATTAATAATCAATAGGGWGAAATTTGTGCATATAAAAGAAGCTATTTTGTCAATGAATACATGCATCATATTATAAAGTCTGTATGTATGTTCTTTTGGGCAGTAGATAATGAAAGATAATCAAAATATCTATAAAAATCATTGTGCTATTAAGGCATTCAAATCTCATATTTCACTTCGTTTTTTCTTTATCCTCTCTGCACCAGGGGTTTTTGGCTTATTTCGGAGAGTAACAAAGAAAATGTTATTACAAAAGTTGTTGTATTTTGCTTGGAGTATCTCGCTCAATAGGAAAAAGATATGGTTAATAATTTGTTTAAAAATGTTTAATAAAAATGTTTTATAAAAATGTGTAATAATTAATGTAATAATTAATAATGTGTAATAATTAATAATTAATAATGTGTAATAATTAATAATTTGTTTAAAAATGTTTAATAAAAATGTTTTATAAAAATGTGTAATCTGGAAAAATGATTTAAACAAAAGTTGTTCTGTTTTTAAACACGTTTCTAATGGTATGTCTACATCGTATAGGTAAGTATATATTTTATTTATTTATAACAATCGTTTATTGTAAATGATGGTTAGGTAATTGTTATTTTTGTGTGGTAATTTCCTATAGGCGTTTAGGAGTTTGCTAGTATGATTCTTTCTTTTCTAGATGTTTTATTTTGTTTTTATTTTAATTTTGCAATATAACATTGTTATTACAGGTATGTGTAAAAATGTGTTTATATGATTATTGATGGTCAATTAAATATATAGGAATTTATTTCGAAGCTTATTGGTAGGTTATTAGGACTCGGGTAATGTGATTGTTACTTTAAGGCGTTGTGAATGGGGCTTTGAGGCGGCCATTTGCATGGACTGCCATATTGTGGGAGCTTGGAGGAACGTAATTGGTTGCTCTTTTTGCTAATGTTAAAGCGTGAATGTACCGTGTGTAAGCCTATATTATGCTCGGGTATAATATACGGAGTGTATTATATATATGTATATATATGTATATATGAATATGCTTTGTTCGCGGCAAGGTTAGCGCAGCTGTGCTACTATGCGTAGCGGTGAATGCTCGTTCAAGGTTGAGCGATATGACGGTGTATACGCGTTCAAGGCTAAATGATATAAATATTACGGAACACTACTCGGTGGCCTTCAATGCCTTAAAGAAGATAGATTCGAGGCTACATATATGTATATGTATATCAACGTAAATTCTTACGTGCTTTAATGCTTGAAGAAATTTATGGAACTAAGAACGTCTATCATTTTATTTCAAAGATATGTAATAGAACGAATGGAAAAGATAACRGTTTTATGTGGACAGAACAATTCACAGAATTGCTTGTACAATTCGAATTTCACAAACTATGTTGACGTTCTTTAATCTAACGTTGAAAAGGCAAAGAAAATTTAAAGAGAATAAATTAAATCTTAATATCGTCAGCATGTGACGTTCTCCCACTTAATAAGAGCTTGTCAGGATGTGACACAACTTAGGAACATATTCATATTCAGACGGGTCGAGGTTAACCGAAACGGAAAAATCGTTATCATAGACGTCTCCAATAGGATTGTCAGCACCAACAAGAGAAATCGTAAAGTCATTTGTGGAATTCAGGGTTACATTGGAACATACGTATTGAATATTTTTTATGTTTTTTGAGTGCATGACATTAAGAGTATTAGAATTGTGATGATAACATTGAACATTAGAATAATTCCACAGCAACTTCCTATTTAGTCTACTTGTCTCTCTAACGGATAATTTTGAAAGAGACCATTGTTGAGTGGTAAAAAATTGGTTGCAATAATAACTCCGAAGGTTTCTCTCGATGGCTCTGGACAATCGAAAAATGTTAGACACTAAGATCTTACGTTGTTTATAATTATCGCTTATTTCCAAATTGAGTATAGACCGAACGAAACGGTATGAAAACGATAACGTACGGCGAGATAAAAAATCATTGTAAAATTGGAGTTTATCGGTTCCGTATTTAGACAAATGTTTGGGAACTAAGTTCGATCTTTTACATTCTAGTAAATATTTATAGCGTGCTTTTAATTTTACAAGGTCTTTGTTGTAATGAGTCCATTTTTTTAACAGAAGGACAGAATTCAAACCAAACGTATAATGTATAAAACTAAAAAATGATATATAAAAGTAATTGTAACGCATACTTTCAAGCTGCGTGATTAAAATTAATATAGAAATGAACAATAGAGAATATGGCTCTTAGAATAAATAAAAAAAAATGTTAGAATGCCTGTAGAGCCTACCGCTGTTGTCCGTGCGTGAAATTTTATTTTATATATTTATTATAGCTTGTAGTGGACTAGACTTATGAACACACTACAGGAGAGACTGTTATCTATTTTTAATCTATTTACCGTTCATCACTGAGGAAGACTCGATGTTGAGAGTTGAAACGTTTGATTATAATATATTTGATTACTACACTAAAGGAGGCTTTTTTCATCCTTTCCTTTCACGCACGGACAACAGCGGCAGGCTCTACAGGCATTCTTCTAACCTTTTTTTACTTTTAATTAGTCTTTTTGCTATAAACTGACTCGTGTTGCAAAAAGCCATCACATGGTTTACCAATTGGTATTTTTGAAAGATTGAACAATTAAAATCAAGGGAAGCATGGATTTGTTTGCAATCTGGACATTGGAAGAAATCTCTTTGGCAATATTCTGTCTCGTAGTTGTCACCACATCTTGAACATAACGACGACCCTCTACAAAAGGCAGCAGAGTGCCCCCATCTCAAGCAATTGAAACATTTTCTAATTCTATTAATATACGGTTTGATTCTAGATTTGACGCTCCAAATAGAAATAAACTCTGGTAAGAGGTTGGAGACAAAGTCTATTTTGATTGTAGATGAATTTTTTAGCTCATTGTTGTTTCTTACATCTCCAAATTTAAGCCTTTCTATCGATTTAATTTCTAGAGGTCTATCCTTCTATTTCAACCCCTGGATGATTTCTTCACTTGACAAATAAGGATCAACTCCTCTAACTATTCCTGATCTGATTATTTTGTAATTTGGGATATAAGCCAGCCAATTTTCCGGTAAGATGTTGATTGTGCAAGGTTATTGGCATCAAAACTAAATTTAAATTTTACAGTAATTATATTTTTACCCAGTCTCTTAATGCTTTGGATTGCCGGAAAGTGTTCTGCAAGGGCCTTGCCCAATCTCATCGGATGAACGTTACTAATACTTCCATCAATCGTTTCAATGTGTACTGAGTAAGGAGGATGGTTGGAAGAAGAATACCTTTTTTTTTTTTGAGCATTAATAAAATCTAGTCTATTATTTGCGTTCCTGTTTACCCCTTCCAGTGAGGGGGAATTCTCGACTGTAACCTAACTAGCTACCTTTTCTAAGTTCATAATTTCCATCTTATTAGGACTTTTTTCATTAGTAGGAACATTCGCTAAAATAGTAGCTTTATTCTCCTTTTTACTTCTTTTAGGAGAATTTCCAAGTTTTTTGTCTCCTGGACATAAGGGATCGGAATTAGACTCAAAAGATCTATTTTTTTTGTTCTTTTTATCACTTCTTTTTTTCATCGTTTATATTGATAATAAGAAGAAATTTTCCTTTTATTATATAGTAGTTGCGACAAAATCCTTCGGTGGGTAAGGATTGAGTTATATTGTACCAAGAGGTGTGGCTAAATTGAATCAAAACTTTTATTAGGTGATGTTATTGGAAACTTTTCACTTTCAAACCTATTTGTTTTATGAAGGGCGGTAAAATTAACCTTATAGTAAAACTGAGAAGAGGTGGAATTCCTAAGCGGGGTAGAACGTTTATAATATAGGAGTAGAATTACAAGCGCTGATAACAACAGATCATTCAACACATCAACATAAACCGAATCACTATGTAGATAAACACCTTTAAAGGACTTGTCGCAAGACAAGTTCTTCTGATTCTGAAATAGCCACGAGTTTCTTAAGTTGTAAAAACTAAAAACAAGATAGAGAAGATTCAATAGTTATAGTGTTTATATATAAACAGTGGATTGAATTAGACTCTTTCCCGGCAAGATTATTGAATATTCATTATAATATTAAGAAAGATAATTTATGATTCGCAACACAAACCTTAAGACTGAATAGATTCAATCCATTCTATGCCAAAAGTAGATTCCGATGTCAGATTAAGAAACTGCTTAAATCAATTCAGCAGACTGAAATTTGTATGAAAAGGATTCAGTCTTTATATTTATATACTAAGTACTCATTACCAACTAACTTCCAAATTGCAAACTCAAAATGATAATAGTAGTTATTTTAAATAATTAAGTTTTTTTTTTTGCTTATTATTATAAATTTCACAAAAAGTAAAAAATTCGAAATCAAATTACAGTAGCAAGTATACTTCTCTTCCTTAGAGTGCTTGTATCTTCGTTCAGTCCTTCATCCACTACAATCTCCTTTAATTTTTAAAAGACGGAGATGAAGAAGGTTAATTATATATCTTTCAGAAACTCCTTCAGAAACTTATTGAATTAAACAAACAAAAACAGATATCCGACTTACTGGAATCAGATCAGTCTTAATATTATTCAAATATATAAGAATAAATCCAAAAACAATAAATATATTAAATTGCGCCAAAGGCTGCACATGTTACAATAGTTGATCCTCAAAGAAATCATAGATATAATTAAGTATAAAGTCTTATCCTAATATTAAATGGGTAGCAGGAAATCAAGTTATGCAAAATGAAAACTTAAAACTATAACTTTCAATAGATCTTGTAAGTGAAACAATTAATGGAAGAAAAAGCCATTGATCAATCAATGGACTATGTGTTAATAGCTATTATTTTATTTAAGTCTAAATAATTGATTAACCATTCGAGGATTGTGAAGGCTTAAAATTAAATACAGCGGTAAATTCAAAATTCAGATGATACATGAAAGAGAATAACATAGAGACTCAATACAATTCAATTCTTGACACCTTGAAGATCACTAGAGGCTTATGGGAAAAGTAAAAATTTGATTTAGTATGATGAGAAGGCCAAAATATTAATAAACTAAGAATAGTAGAAAGTAGAAGAATAAAGAATAGTAGAAGAAATGTTTTAACAAGAACAGATTGTTACTAATAAAGTTATTATTATCATTATTCTTCTTTTTTTTACGGGAATTACATAGATAGGTCATACCTTTCTTATTGACACATTAGCAATCAAACATTTTGGAACAATCAAAGGCATCGCTAAGGATAAACAAACTATATTATTATGTACGTAGAAATAAGAATCGGAAAGACATGTGAGAAATGCGATTGATTGCGCCAAAGGCCGCACGTAAATTTATCTAAAACCTCAAAATATACGAGGAATATTCATATAATAGAATTATAAATCCTTATACTGACTCTTTAATAAAAAGGTTAGGTTCTGTTGAAAGGGTAATTAGCAAATTAATAAGAATTAAAATTAATACTTTCCTAAATGTATAGGTTAAAATTAAATTTTTTTTTATATTGATATTTATTCATTTATTTTTTTTTTTTTGCAATCTTGACTATATCTTAAGTTAATTCAAAAGGACGAAATTACACCGAGCCATTGGTTTAGTTTACATCGAGTACTTAATACGCATACTAACTAGTAATTTTGGTAATTATCTAAAGCAGTGGTCGCAACGAAATGCCCTTTTCGAGCCGATTTCTGAAGCGACGCCTACTGTCCCCCCACTACCGTTCAACGCTCGGCGGCCGAGCCGCCGAGCGCGCGTGTGACGCTATGCYTCAGGAGCGTCCCCATATCAGAAATATGACGGAATCGCCCTTTCGTCAAACTATTATTAAAACACTAAATTGTTTATATTATTAATGTATTACATATGTTTTATAATAATATAATTATGACTTTACATGTATGTGTAGTTTTATAATAATATATAATAATTAGTTTCGATAATAGCTTTCCACATCACCCGTGAGATACTATTATTGACGCGTTTATATATATTATAAAATATATTATTATAAACTATGTCATTATAAAACATATATAACATTAATAATATAAACAATTTAGTGTTTTAATAATAGTTTGACGGAAGGGCGATTCCGTCATATTTCTGATATGGGGACGCTCCTGAGGCATAGCGTCACACGCGCGCTCGGCGGCTCGGCCGCCGAGCGTTGAACGGTAGTGGGGGGACAGTAGGCGTCGCTTCAGAAATCGGCTCGAAAAGGGCATTTCGTTGCGACCACTGATCTAAAGTAGCGGCTTCACCTCCAAAATCGATGAATTTAGGCTCGTTCGACGCGTTTTTGCACGAAATGAAAGAATCCGTCAATTAAAAGCTTCGCTCTGCCCCGCGAACCGAGATATTAATCGATAAAGTTGACCACTATTCAAGTTAGGAAACCTGTCACACCGACGATATGTAGAGATACAAGTATGCTCTGTGGCTACTTGCGCATGCTCCGTAGCCGCATGCGCATGCGTCTTAATAATTTCTCGATACCTAGAGTGCACGAAATTTGAATTTACCGATGAAACAAAAGAAATGTAGTTTTTTATTATTATTGTTACGTAGTTGCATGCACGTTTGTAAGCATGTTGGGGCTTATGGATTTTACCATTCTTATAAGTCGCAAAGAAGACTTAAGAATTTTTAATTGAGCATGGTGTTTTAGCATGTACAATAACGTGTAGTAAATGTGGCAATAATATTAATATTGATAAAGAAACATTATTTTTCCGCTGCCAACGACGGCAGATGATAAAAAATAAGCATAAAAAACGTGTCTTCATGAAGTGCAATTATAAAAGAAGTGCTAGAACCGGTACTTGGTTCCATAAGAGCAATTTGGATATAGCTATTATATATATAGAATAATAGCTTGTTTCCTGATGCTAAGACATYCGCGTCAGGACGACACGCAGGACGAAACTGGCTTAACGTCGACCACGATTGTGGATTGGTTTAATTTTTGCCGAGAGGTAATTATTTTTTATTATATCTTAATAAGCAGTATGTATACTGCAGAAAAATATATAGTAATGTATAAAAAAATGTTAATTTTATTTTTGCTTACAGGTCTGTGTGTTCTGGRCTGAAAAACATAGCGAAAAGCTTGRTGGCCCAGGACGYACAGTAGAAATCGATGAAGCAAAAATTGGAAAACGCAAGTACAATCGTGGCCGGCTGTTGAAAGGACGTTGGATTTTCGGAGGATACGAACGCGAATCAAAGAAGATTTTTATCGTTCCAGTAGAGGATCGAACAGAAGAGACACTCTTGGCCTGTATTAAGGAGTGGATATTGCCAGGAACAACGATCATGTCAGATTGTTGGAAGTCCTATAATTGTTTAAACAATGAAGGCTTCCAACATCTGACAGTGAACCACTCCTATAACTTTGTCGATCCTCAAACCGGTAAGAAATGTTTAAAATAATTATATATTATAATTTCAATGCATTTTTGGTTCAAATATATTTTTAAACTTATAGGTGCTCACACACAGCATATAGAGCGTGTTTGGAGAGAGGTTCGAGGAAATATCCCAAGATATGGAACCAGGGATGAAAATGTCCTTGGATATTTAACCGAATTTCTCTTCAAACGCGCCTATAGCCGGTTGGAACGCATAGAAATCTTTTTCGATTTCATCGCAGAATTGTATCCTCCGATGTCTACTTTCAACGACGAGCAAGAATCGTCCTGCGAGTCAGAATCGTCCTGCGAGCCAGAATCGTCCTGCGAGCCAGAATCAAGTACCAGTACAGCATGAAGACACGTTTTATTTGCTAATTAGAATGTTTCTTTATAAATATTGATATTATTACCACATTTACTACACTAAATTGTACATGCTAAAACGAAAATAAAAGTATTCTCAACGTAGGCCTTTTCAACAAATATTTTTTTATTAACAATCGTACTGAAAATATATTAGGAGCCACATTGCATGTACATATATACACATTACGACATTTAAAGAAGAGCTAATATATTTTTTAATCAAGCATAGTGTTCAGTTCAAATTTCGTGCACTCTGTGTCAAGAAATCACTAACACGCATGCGCATGCGACCACAAAGCATGCGCATGTGGCCACGGAGCATGCGCAAGTAGCCACAGAGCATACTTGTATCTCTACATATCGTCGGTGTGACAGGTTTCCTAATCTAAAGTAGTAGTCAACTTTATCGATTAATATCTCGGTTCGCGGGGCAAAGCGAAGCTTTTAATTACCGGATTCTTTCATTTCGTGCAAAAACGCGCCGAACGAGCCTAAATTCATCGATTTTGGAGGTGGAGCCGCTACTCTAGATAATTACCGTACGCATATTAAGTACTCGATATAAACTAGACCATTGTATCAATTTAGGGACTCACCCATGAGATCACAACTGAAATCCTTGTAACTTTTGATCTCATAACGTCATCATGCTCAGAGTTTCGTGTAGTGACGGGAATAATTCATATATCCTCCAAGCCTTCAAGACTACTTAATAAAAGAGAAGAGTATGTAAGAAATAAGGCAATGGAACTATTCCGATAAGCGGAGCAGTGTGGTCGTGCAGCCTGAGTGACAGGCCTGTGGAGAGAGAACGAAGGGTCCCGAGTTCGAATCCCGGTCGGTTCCGTTAATTTTTCCATGCCTTACAAGTAGTTGTAAGATTCCACGTGGCAAGAAGAAATGATTCCTCAAAATGGCCGACTTGGCCTTTGTCTCAAGGCGTCCGAAAAAAGATTTCGTCTTCAAGATTAATGAGGTCCACAAAATAGCCGGCGTATCCTTTAACTCGGGATAGGCCAGAAGTCTCCCAGATCCGCTACTATGCGGACGACGAATCTTTAATTTTTCACTGTATTATTGAGAAAAACTTCTTGTTCTTAATAAACGAAAAAACTATATGCAATATCAAAAGATGGTGATAGCAACCATACCATCAGAATACTACATCCGTCTTCGGCGAACGCTGCTAACCGAATCTAGTATTATCTTTCATGTTTATATAATAAAACCTAAGATTGGATCCTCATGCAGACGCTTTGACACTGAGCGCTGATTGGTGAAAAATGGATGATGGGGATAAATAGCAAGAAAAAAAACCGCTAAAACAACACATTACCCAATCAGTGCTCGATGTCAAAGCGTCGATGTCTGCATGAGGATCCAGCCTAAGTGATATTTTTGGAGTGACGTTATCGACATAGAGACTTGAACCGCTGATTGAGGTAGTGGGGATAGAGATACGCGTGGAGTGAGAGGCATTGATTTGTTATTACTCTGTAGAGCAACAATAACCAATCAGGCTTTGGTAGACAGAGAAGGAAGGAAGTGCTATTCATGATATAAAGACAAGGGTATGCTTATGCGCACGATGAACCACGTGACAATCAAGCGACCAATCAGAATTGTCACCAAATTACGTCATTGTTTTGCGGTAAATTCAAATGTATTATTTATCAGTATATAGCGTTCCTTGCAATATTATAATTAAAATGTTTATTTGAAGAATAAAATGTATCAAGTAATGTATTAATAGTACACATAATGTTATATTGAAATTATTATCATATCTTTATAATAAACATTATAAAAAGTTATTATTTTAT
>JANQDE010000392.1:68175-82151 GCA_037157785.1 Cephalotes varians | reverse complement strand
CTAGGCGACGAGCGGAGCGGATCTGGTCCTGATCTTTTTCGCGTGGGCCGTTTTATACCCGGCGGCGGGCCGAGTTCGGTGGCGCGGAGCGCGCGCGGTGCGGGCGCGGATGCCCGCGTTCAGCTGTGTCCTTCGCGCCGTTGTTGTGATGCCGCTGATTATGATACTTTATTGACACTTATTTAGTAATGGATTACGGATTCGGGCGTATCGTTACATATATAATTGTATTATATATAATGTATTATATATAATTAATGTATTATCTATAGTAATATATAAAATTATATGCATATAATGCTTTTATGTATGCAATTACACATTATAAGAAGTTTAATTAAGTTAAAAAAAAAGAAAGATTTATTAAACAAAACACATTTGTCCATATTAACATAAAATACTTTATTTGACAGAAATATTATCGAATACCAACATTTGTTGCAAGGGTAAGGAAAACTGTCAAAAACCTTACCAGTATTCTTTACAAAAAAAATAAACATTTATAAAATTCATTTATAAAATAAACATGTTTTTTATATAACAATAAAAACAACAATCTTATAATAATTAAAAACCATATAAAATTAATTTATTTTGTAATAAATGTATATAAAAAAATGAAAAACCTTTTTAAAATAATAATTTTAAAAATGACAATAATATAATAATTTTCTAAAATAATTTTCATACATTTTCAATATATTTAAGAATTAAAATTAGAAACGTAAAATAATTTTAACGTTTAAACATAAAATAATTTTAAAAAAATATTGCACACCAAGCATATGTTGCATAAAAAAATGTTTTTAATACAATATATATATCTCTGAAAATAAACTTTGAAAATTAACAACAGTTAATAATATATGTAATATATGTACATGCATAAAAAGTGGCTAGATGAAATACATGCAATGCAAAAGTTAATAAACAAAATAGCATATAAAAATGCAAAAAAAATTAAAAAATGCAAAACAAAATAAAAATGCAAAAAAGTTGAACTTTATCAAATATGCGCTGCTCTCTGTATAAATTTACCATATTATGCAGTTCTAAATGCCTTGCGTCTACCTCAAAATTTATACAATTAATATTTGCATCTTGAAAGCTGGACCGAATTTTACAAATCGCGGAAACTGTATCATTAGCTAAACGATTTCGTTTTTTATTTTTAATATCTGTTACAATTGAAAAAATTCTTTCGGCCTCAGCATTTGAGTGTGGAAGAGAAAAGACAATTTCAACCAAAGGTTCTAAATTTGAAAATATTTTTGTTCCATCAAAATTTTTAGACTCTAATATATTTTTCCACATCTCATCTATTTCTAAAAAAGCTAATCTTTTTTCTTTTGTTCATCAAAGATTGATAGTAAAATCCTCCATTTATAAGCTAATTGTGTAATATTAATATGTTTTACTCGCGTAACAATGTAAGTCAAATCTCTAATTTTAATTCTACCTTCATTAAAGCGATTTGAGGATTTAAAAAAGCTAAATGTTCAAAGAAAATGTCTCTACACGGTAAACGTTTCAACATATCTTGAACTGCAATAATATAAAAATCTAAACATTTAGATTTGATGGTATGCACATCCTCAACAGATAAAGTTTCTAAAAAACCTTCATACTCCGGTCCCACATATATTTCCTTTATGTCCTGAATGTTCTTTTCATCATTGAAGTCTAAAATATAAATATCCTTTAAAACATTAAAATTTACAAAATTTTTAATTGTTCTATTAATTGTCGACTATTTCCATATAATTTATGTACTAAAATATTACGTGACTGAAAGAGAGCGTTAAAGTTATTTAAAAAATTCAACGAATATTTTAAAAATAATAAATATGCTTTAATTGAGTTATCATTTAAATATTCTAAAATAAATTCTGCAGATTTTGATTTGTCCTCTACTATGGCTAAAATAAAATAATTTTTTAAAACTTCCCAATTTTCGAGAAGTCTAACAACACATTTTTGTAAACTAAGCCATCTTGTCTTTGAAAGTTTTAATAATTTATGTCGTTCCACATTGAAGAAATCTTGAAATTCTCCTAAAACTGCACCAACAAACATCGCTTTGCACTGCCCGAAATATAAGTAGCAACTCCTTTAATTAGATTTTCACAAGAGAAAGGTAATTTTTCGCAAGCTTTACTAGTCACAAGTGCAGACGAATGACAAATACAATTTAATGTAATTAATTCTGGTACTTCTAATTTTAAATGATTCATAAAAGAATTATTGCATCCTACCATAACAGATGCATTATCACATGCTAATCCGACAATATTTTTTATTGGAATTGTTAATTATGGTTGTCCGCGGGGGTCGAGAAGTAAATAAATCAGCGTACACTCTTAGTTAATAAGACTTGCATTTATCTATATTTTATTGTTACTTTCTTATGGACTTTCTCTCACTCTCTCGGCTTTTCTTATCTACGAAGTCACGATGCACACGCATGCTCTCACACGTACTTAATTTTCATACAAGGAGCTGATTATGGATTCACGTATTCCAACACACCTCCTTGAAACCATAATCTGCGAACATACGTCGCACCCATCCTTCCAATCACACTTTATTACCACATCGTTTTGTCCGTATTCCAAAATAAAATTTTTCATAATGAACATGTAAATCTTCAAAAGAATCTAAACAAAGTTCCTTTGGTTTTTAGAGAGGTTTGTAACCCTTTTAATTTCTTCTGAGTTACTCAAACTAAACTTTCAAAAAAAAATTCAATATTAACCAAGTTTTCAAAAACTTCAACAAACTTTTATTTTGTTATTATTATGATTTTTTCCTTTTTTTTTATTATTTAAACCTAAAATTGTTTCGACAAAGAATTTCACAGTTTAAGCTATATTGAACTCATTTCTAATGAACTCGAATTTGTTTGACCCTAGAGTCTTCGTTAGAATATCAGCAACGTTATGCTCAGAATCAATTTTGATAACGTTAATAATTTTCTTTTCGTAGCATTCATTCACAAAATGGTGGTGTACCTCGATATGTTTAGAATTTTTTGTCATATTTCCATATTTAGATATCGCGATGACTCCAGAGTTGTCTTCGAATATTTTTATAGTTCCTTAATATCTAAACCGAAATCTTTCAACAAGTTCTTGACCACTTTGACTTCACTTACTGCTTCTGAAAGCGCTACATACTCCGCCGCTGTTGACGATTTCGTAATACTACTTTGTTTTCTTGACTTCCAGTATATCACATTATTATAAAGTCTAATGACAAATCCGGTAGTTGACTTACGATCTATTTTGTCGCCAATCGGCGTCAACGTAACAATCCAAAACTTCAACATTGTTCCGTTTCTCATATGTTAATTTTAGATCTTTCGTTAAATACAAGTATTTTAATACTCTCAACGCGTATTTATAGTGAGTCTCGTTGTAGCTGTTTTGAAATCTACTTAAATAGTTTACGCTGTAACTTATATCTAATCTCGTTCCAGTACTTATGTACAATAATGTTCTAATTAAGTTTTTATATTTTATATCATTTGATGCTGATTGTGAGGGCTCCAAGCTTAAATTTTGCTCCATTGGAGTCTTGTACAATTTCGCATTTTCTATGTTGTATTTCTTTGCTAGTGACTCTATGTATTTGCTCTGGTCTAGTGTCATTTTATTATTTTTACAATCATAATCTATTTGTATACCAAGATAAGTTTTTACTTCACCCATGTCTTTTATTGAGAAGCGACTAGACAATTTTTCCTTAATCTTTTCAAGTATTTTTCCATTCTTTCCACACAGCAAGAGATCGTCTACAAATAATATTAAATAAATCGTTTCGTTTTCCTGCGCCAATAGGAAATATAAGCAATAATCGTTTTTACTTCGCTGAAATCCTAGCTTTTGAATAAATTCGTCAAAGACTTCATACCAGGCCCTTGGACTTTCGCGTAGTCCATACAACGCCTTTTCCAATTTACAAACTCTACCGCTGTTATCGTTAAAACCGGAGGGTTGCCTTACAAATACTTCCGACTTCACTCTACCATTTAAGAACGCTGTCTCCAYGTCCATTTGTACAATTTTTAATCCAAACTGGCAACTAAATGCAAGTAAAAATTTCAATGTTTATATTTTGGCCACCGGAGAGTAGATATCTTCCACCTCCTCGGTCTGTTGGAAACCTCTTACTACAAGTCTTGCCTTTTTTTGATTGTCGGATTTATTTGTAAAGACCCATTTCACATCCAAAATCTTTTTATTTTTTGGTTTCTCGACCAGTTTCCATGTATTATTCTTATTTAGACAATTTATCTCGCGAKTCATAGCCTKTTTCCATAGYTCACTCTCGTTACAATTCACCGCTTCCTCGTATGTTATGGGACTTCCTGCGCTCACTACATTCACATAAATGTAATTCGAATTTGCTGTATCTACGCCGTATCTGTCCGGTTTCTTTTTCCGTCGCGCAGATCTACGTGCTTGGTTTTCAARGTTGTTTTCCGAACTATTTTCCTGTCGTAAATTTGGACTTAAAGCTTTTCCTCTTTCCTCGTTACTTTCGTTACTTCCTCTTATCTCGTTTAATTCAGAAATTTCACTATCGCTAGTTAAAGAACCATCGTCGTCCCCTTGAAAACCAACTAGCGTTTCATTTTTTTCAATTATATCAACGTGTCTAACGATTTTAATTTGTCCGTTTATTAGTACTCTGTATCCGACGCTATCATAACCTACCAGAATTCCAGAATCTCCTGTTACATCCCATTTTGAATCTCGATATATATCTGGCCTTCTTGCAAAAACTWTACTTCCATATAATCTCAGATTGCTAATATCAGGTCTTTTTTTAAAGAAGATTTCGAAAGGCGTTTTTCTCTCAATAGTATTTGTRATTACTCTATTTTTYAGATAAGCAGCGGCCCTTATAGCTTCTGGCCAGTATTTTCTTTCTAATTTTGAATCTGCCAGTAGGCATCTGGCTGAACCCATAATCGTGCGATTGTAACGCTCAGCCGTCCCATTTAATTCGTGAACATATGGTGGGCATGGTTCTAGAAAAATTCTCTTTTCACTAATTAATTCACGCATATCGTTGTTAATGTATTCACGCCCATTGTCGCACCTTAATCTTTTAATCCTTTTACCCGTGAAATTTTCAACCTTATTCATGTAATCTTTGAAACATCTATATACTTCGGTCTTTGATTTTATTACATAAACTAATGCACATTTACTGTAATCGTCGATAAAAGTAAGAAAATATTTTGAACCATCGTAACCCGCCGTWTTATGAGGCCCATTTATGTCTGTATGAACAATTTCCAAAATTTCGCGTGCTYTGCTTCTTTCATTTTTGAAAGGTAAATTTGTCATTTTATTCTGAATACAAGTTCCGCATTTCAAAAACACTTGTTCAAAGTTATCCGGTATTCCATTTACTAATTTTTCTCTACTCATTGCATTTAGATAATTAAAGTTTGTATGACCTAGTAATCTGTGAAACTTTTCCTTTTGCGTCATCTTTTCAACATTATTTGCAAAATTCTCATATTTTGCWATAAAACTTTCCATTTTGTACAAGCCATTTTCCTTCCATGCGATACCTATCACATTCCTGAATTTATTATAGATTTTTTACGTATTATCTATGGATATGATTTTATTTTTCTCGGTTACCTTACCAAAACTAATTAAGTTTGTATCCATATTTTTCACGAAGAATACGTTATTCATTGTGATTCCCTGTTTGATACCATTTACCAAAAAGTATGTAAAAACTTTTCCTACTTTTGTACCTTTCAACGTTCTGCCATCTCCTACCTTCACATTAATAGAACTTTTCAAATTCACAAATTCAGAAAAATATCTGTCGTCGTTAATTATATGGTCCGAGCAACCACTGTCCAAGATCCAACTAATCTTGTTCGATTCACAATTATTAGCGACTAATCTATTCGCGTACTCGTTTCGTTGTACTTGTGTCAGGAAGGATTCACCGTCGTTGTACTCGCTGTCGTTGTAGGTATAACGCGCGTCGTACGTCGGCCCGTAGCATTGATGCCAACCTCTGCTTCGTCTGCGACCGCTGAAGCCCCGCTGTTGACCGCGACCTCCGCGCTGTTGTGGTGTCGGCTGCCCGCGAGCACCTCCTGGCTCTTGCGCCGCTCCACCTGCTCCATCTCGTCTCATCTGCCATGTGTTCCGACAATTTTTCTTCATATGGCCGGGCTTCCCGCAGCCAAAACATTTCAAGTCCTTTTTCTCCGTTTTGAACGCACTCTTTTTCTTGCTTGAGTCAACTTGACTGCTTACTTCTTTCATGCTAATTTTACTTTTCACGTATTCACATGTTTGGTCACTCTTTTTCAGGGCGTCGACTAGATCACCCACATAGGCCATTGAATCTGGCAAAGTCTTCAAAATGTAGGCCAGTTTTTCACGCTCGTCCACTTTTCCACCGGCAGTTTTCAAGTCGTTAATTAATTTTTCGAAGTTGGAGAAAAAGGTCTGTGAATCATCGTAATCTTTTAGTCGTAAACGGTCCAGTTTATTCCGAATCACAATTTGTAGAGCTGATGATTCCTTTGAATATAACTGGTCAAACTTTTTCATAAAAGGCTGACTCCTTGTCTTCGATAAATTCAAGTTGCTCGTCTGTAATATTACAATAGATGTAGTTCATGGCCTTCTGATTCTGCTCGTTCCATGCGGCCGGAGTATCATTCGCCGTCATTCCACGAATCGCCGGTTCCTCACATTTTTACACTTCAGAAATAGCAAAATTCTCTTCTTCCAAATATTGTAATTTTTTCCATCAAAGACTTGAAATTTGGTGTCGCTTCCTTCTTTCGACATCTTGATTGTTCTTTTCTCGCCACGTGCAGCCACTTCCCGGATTATCAAAATTTTCTCAACTTCCCGAGTAAACAACTGGAGCAAATGTTTTCTTAATTCTTCGAGCTCTTCTTGTTTAATGTCTAAACCTCTTTCTGCGTCCACAAAACTGTCCTCTATATTCTCTGGATCCCTCGAATCAATTTTCCGTTTAACACGTGGCAGGTTCATAACCTCAACATTATCAAACCACGGATCTCTGGGTTCTGGAATCACGCTCTGCTACCATGTTAATTATGGTTGTCCGCGGGGGTCGAGAAGTAAATAAATCAGCGTACACTCTTAGTTAATAAGACTTGCGTTTATCTATATTTTATTGTTACTTTCTTATGGACTTTCTCTCACTCTCTCGGCTTTTCCTATCTACGAAGTCACGATGCGCACGCATGCTCTCACACGTACTTAATTTTCATACAAGGAGCTGATTATGGATTCACGTATTCCAACAGGAATTTCTTTCTCTTCTAATAAATTTTTAAATGACTCGAAAATTTTATTTGCGGAATAATCCGTCGCGTCCAATAATAATAATTCCAATAACTGAGTAGTAATTTTTTTATTTAAAGGCGAAATATATCTAACAAAAATGCACATTACTTTATTATCTGAAATGTCGGTACTCTCATCAACCAAAATAGAAAATTTACAAGATTTTAAATTTTGAATAATTTTTTCTGTTTCGCGTTCAGCAATTACATTTTTAACAATATATGAACACTTTTTTCGAGCAAGTGAAAGGTCTTGTACAATTTCAGGATTTATACAAATATCATTTAACAGTGCCAAATGATCTACGGTAGAAAAAGCAACATTATGTTCTGCAAAAAAAGCGGCAAGTTTAATTTCAGCACGTTTGACTCTATCTTGATGCGACAATGTATCATTATTATTATCGATGGCTTTATGATTTGATGAATTTACATTTTCAATATGTTTAACCGTTTGTAAGTGCTGCATTAAATTTGTTTTGCGACAACTAATAATTTTATTGCATGCCATGCAAAGAGCTTTATTTTCTGTAGGATGAGGAGCTAACTATCCTTTAAAACTACTTTCATCTAGCTTTGAAACTTGAAAGTCTCTTCTACTACGATTCTTAATAGCTCCTTTACTAGCATTCGTTATGCATTTATTATCAAACTCCATTATGCAAAAATATAAATAAACGTACTTATCATAACTTACTCTATCCCGTGACGACTCCTCTGCGCTCACAGCCCATTAGTATCACAGATCACTGCTTACTGCTTGCTGATGTTGTTACATCACTGGATAACCGTCATTTTTAGTGCGCATGCACGAAAATCCTGACCCGCCTGCCATCACTGGAGTAAGGTCCGCTGTTAAAGACGCCCGCAGCAGTTGCGTTTACAGCGATGTAATATCTTACAATAATAGTCGCGCAACTTTCTATCGTAAATTAGTTCAACGGGTGCCGTCCCATGTGTATTGCTGCACGCATGTATTCGCGTATCAAAATTTCGATCAATCGCTGATATTCCGCCGTTTTACGTACGCCTCAATTTTGTTCTAATGTCCTATGCAGCAGATTGCGCGTAAGTGAATTAGCGGATCGCCAATCACAGATAATTTTAAATTTTATTTTGCAAGTAGATCTAACAGAACGATTCTGTGATTGACGATATCATCGCTAATAACATAACTCTATAACATTGCTCTATCTTTGTCACTCATTAAACTCATCGGTCTATGTAAAGATCTTTAAGTCACGGTCTATTTAGTAAGTCCCGGTTTACAATAGGTGTAGTAAGCATTAAGCTTTAAAAAATGAACCAATCATACTCGAATTTGAAGAGAATAATCAACTATGATTAATTTCTTACGGTTTAAAAGTTACTATACCTATTGTAGACCGGGATTTACTAAATACTGGACATTTAAGGCTTCTTACTGATTGGTGCACGTGACTTCTGTTTTACTAATGACGGCGCCAATAAGGGACGCTGCTCAGCTGAATGCGAACGGACATGAAGGAGAATATTAAAAAGCACTGATTTCTACCTAAAAAGATATAAGCAAAAGGAATAGCATTGTTTTATAGATTTTGATTTTTTGAATATGATAATGTTAATAAAATATTCGAGGCGGATGAGGAACACCTTGAAAATTAAATAGGTATATTTATACAAATTTTAATATTTTTAATTTTCAAAATATTCCTCAATCGTTACAAACTTTATCATATCTAGAAAATAAAATTCTACAAAAAAAAGAACACTATTCATTTTTATTTATATACTTTTTTAACAGACATCAGCCTCTTTTTAACATACTCTTTTGGATTGAAACAAACATTGCACTCTAAATTAAAAATGATATTATTGGTATTGATGAATTAATAACGTACAAATATGCGTGTGTGTATATATGTGTGTGTGCGCGCGCGCGCGCGTGGTGTGTGTGAGTGCTTATGTATGTGTGAGGTAATTATGTGTATGAATGTATCTCCTGAAGAATGAATCGTACATGAAATAATTACAAATCTATCTCTTCATGTGGCATACTTATCACTTGGCGACACAACGAATGATGAGTATAATCTATAATGGAGTATAACGACCACGAGCGAAAGCTGGATTCCGTAAAGCGCATATGCGCGCATTTTGTTACAGTATACGTGACATAAACTATAGACAAATGCGCACATATGCGCTTTACGGAATCAATCAGAAATCAACAACAATCGATAGAATTGTTGTGGGCTTCGTGGTGCAGCGCGAGAGGCGGAAGAATAGGAACTCAATACTTTTAAACTCAAACTCTTTATTATAAAATAAAATATAGTAAAATTTCACACAGAGTTTAATTCTTTTACAATATTCCGAATGACGGGCGTAAGGCCAAACTGCCCGTTTTACTTATTATTTCTGAACCCCCGTTCGTCTTTTTCCCGGCAGTTATATAGTATATTTTAGTTCCGTATTTGGTTGCTGCGGCCAGCATTCTGAGAACCGACCGCGCAATCAGAGTACGTGATTCTGCTGCTTAAATTAATATGTTACGGGGTCAAGCTTTATGATATCGCTTGCTTTACTCCTGCTTCCTTATTTTAATTCCTATTTACTTAGTGGTATATCCTGGCCTTGTAACAGAATCGATTTATCGATTCATTGCCGCCATTTGTAGAGCAAATGTCCAGTCTCCAGTAAAGAGTCTGTAATATACGTCAATCAATATGTGCTATCTTACATCAAAAATGTAAACAATACATTTCCTCACCACTGGTCAGGCCAGTGATGCGATTTCAAGCCCGGACACCACAACGATTTTCCCCTTCCACTATGCACACAGAGTCGCGCTCGGCTATTCATGCGACGAAATCATCACACAATCAGAGTTGCCACTGAACGTCCGAAACGCAGCACGCTCTCCCTACCCGAGCCACTCGCGATTTTCCCTCTCCTTTTACGCATACAGAGACGCTCCGGCTGTGTAACGACGCGTACTACGCCACAGCCGGAGCGTCTCTGTGCGTAATGGAGAGGGAAAATCGCGAGTGGCTCGGGTATCTATGGTGGAGAGAGCGTGCTGCGTTTCGGACGTTCAGTGGCAACTCTGCACACGATAGCCAAGCGCGACTCTGTGTGCGTAGTGGAGGGGGAAAATCGCTGTGGTGCCCGGGCTCGAAATCGCACTGGGCCAGGCGACGATGACAATAATGATAATGACGACATTTCTTAAATCAAAAATTTCTCTTTCAGACTTTACATCACAATATTTTCGCTCGAGAGTTACGTAAATAAAAAGTGTAAATGCTTTTCTTATATAAATTAAACCCAAGCTATCCATTGAATTTATTTAAAATTTAATCAATTCAGTCGTTATTGAGATCTGATAATCGAAGGATCTGTCAATGCGTTTCACGTATAAGAAGCATTAAAAACTGTCTGCTTTGTAAAATTCTGTTTCTAATTATGCTTTTTTTCTCAGATTTAATAACAGTTTGCTCTTTTGTTGAAAACTTGATTTTTTTATTAGCGGGTCTCTGCTTTTCGAAGTAATTTTTCTACTATCTGGCCTATTTCAACGGCCTTTCCACATTCCGTTAATAGAAAGCTTAGCATATCAAACCATTTTCCATTATATATTACTGTATAGCCACATACGTAACAATAGCAACTTCATCTTCATTGAACAAATTTTTTCGAGCTATTTGTCACACAATTAAATGAAAACACTTATTAACATTTTGACTATAATTCTTAATACATCTCAGCTCAGAAAGAATATAAAATATCGGCTTTATCGCATCTTGAATAAAGTTTTATTTCTTTTGAATGCTTTAGTTTTATTTTGCTACTTATAGTTGTGCACCGTCATAACATGATTATTTTCATTTCGCGTTTAGGTTTTCCCTAATTTTAATTTTAGTAAACAGGAAAATATTTTTAAAAAGAATCACGTTATCCAAAAAATAAAAAATTGAATATTAATTTTTTCGATATTTTAAACTTTCTATCCCCTTTAAAATAACAGATTGTATTTTATTAAATAATTTTTAATAAATTTTCATAAAGCTAAATAAATACGCATTTTATGGAATAAGCTTTTCATCAGCTTATATTTTTATAATTTATAATTTTTTGTATACAATTTATATACAATAATATATAAAATTTTATGCTTATTTATAAACTTTATATTTATTTATATATAATATGTAGATATACATGATCCGTTCCAAAAGTTTTCGAACTTTCTTCGTGCAGATGTCGTTCATATAAATAAGGTTGCACTATCTTACAATTAGTTGAAGTTTCGTTCACAAATTCTGTAAATTAAATTGAAGTCCCTCAAACGATTGTTTTACCATAAGTATAAAACCGACAATATTTTTGTAACACTTATCGAGAAATCAAACAAAGAACAAATATCGTAAATTTCTTGCTTTCAAATCGATCCTAGTTCTTAATCATTCCCCATATTCATCAGATTTGGCAATTTGGTGACTATTTTTTTTGTTCCCGAAACTAAAAATTAAACTAAAAGGAAAGCAGTCTTTTGGACATTTTTGGACAGAAGGCTTCAACCGAGGCCATTTTGACCAATCTCAAAAGAAGACTTTTAGTGAGGTTTTCTAATATATAACGTTGCTATATAATGTTGTAAACATTATATTTCTTCGAAGCAGATTTATTTCAAATGATTAATTATAAATAAAAATTTATAATTATTACAGAGTGAATTTTAATGAAAGTTTGGAAACTTAGGACACACATCATGTATTTAATATTTTGTTAAAATTTTAATAAAACTAAGAAAAAAATAGTGTGTAAAATCTTTTATACAATTTTTTATCTATTAATCTATTTTATCTCTTTATACTAATTTTATTATTAACTTTAGATAAATTATATCATTGTTATTAGACCGTGAACGAATACATCGTATCAAATAAGACTAACCCTTATACGGTCGGAGCTAGATCTAAAGTGCCCAATCAAGTTATTGTATACATTGATACAAATTTTTTAGTTATTTTGAATTGCGCGCCGATTGTTTGTCGGACTTGCAATGCAATTCTAAATTGAATTAATAAATGTAAGCTATTTATTAATGTGATGAACTCTTGAAATATTAACAATAATTATTTAATCTTAAAAGAGCTAATAAGAGCAATGCCGCAGTTAACAGAGCGTAATCAATTATAATGTAATCTATTATCTATATTTACATTAAATATAGATAATAAATTATATTAATTGATTACGCTCTGTTAACTGCGGCATTGCTCTTATTAGCCCTTCTAAGATTTATTGATTATTGAATTAATAGAGTCACAAATTAATTTTTTGATCGTCAGTTAGATAGCGATGCGTATAGCATCTTCAAACTGTAGAATAACTTATTGCATAACCATTTAGGTAAATTAATATAATAACAAATCATGTAATTATTTTATATTGTTATTAGAATGAGATATTGTGGACTTGCATGGCTGTCATGACAATTGATAATACAGAACTGTATGCTGCAGAAGAAGCTTACGCTGCTATTTGTAGATTTGATAAAGTCGATTATATTAAATACATCAAGGTATTTATATAATTAAATTATCTATATATATATATATATATATATAAAATTTGTTAAAATAGTTTTAAATAACTAAATTTTTGCAGAATTTATCTACTACTACAGAAAAACATGCGGAAATGGCATTATTGGCAGGAGATCTGTCGATGGCAGAAGGTATACTATTACAAAACAATTTAATTAAGGAAGCTATACATATCAACATTCAAATTTATAACTGGAATAGGTACGTTAAAAAATTACGCAAGATGAAATTGTGAAATACGTAATTTAGTTATTAATTTTTTACATCGTGATTTGTTACAAAAATTATATTGATAGAAATATATTCCTTAATTCTTTGGCATTATAATATCGATGAAATTCGTAGTACAGATTACGGATCAAATATAATAAACACAAGTCAAAATTTTGTGATACATACGGGCATCCGCCCAGCCTTCTACTGACGGAGAGTAGGGAGGCGTGGTCAGCGCGCCGCTCGAGTGAAAGAGGGACTCGCAGTGCGGCGCGGGACGCTTGCCAGGCAATCCCCGCTCTCCACGGGTCACGCGTCGAGCTATCAATGGGCGTACACCAATAGAAGGCTGGGCGGACGCGCGTATTGGGCAATCTTTAGAAATTAATATCTCGTTGACTATTGCGAAAAGTTAAAAATTAGAGGACTTTTTGCCTTAGTTTAGTTCACTCTAGCTGCCAATGAAAATTGTTCACAGAATTATCAAACATCCTGCATACATATATACAGGGTGGAAGGTGAATTGATTATCACTTAAGATAATCCGATAGAACGGATTAAAATAAGTGGAAAAGTATAATATTTGGAGGGAGTCGGTTCAACAATAAACGCGGTATTAATTTTTTAATTCGGGCAAATGAGAGCGCGCCGAGGAAAGCAGTCGAGCCGCCCGAATCGTAGCACGGCCCAGCGGGCCAGTGTGTCGAGCACAGGCCGGCGCGTGGGGGAGAGAATGGAGGGGATGCGCTGCCCGTCGTGTTCGTCCYACTTCTCACTCTCTCGCTTTCTCGCTCTCTCGCTCT
>JANQDE010000392.1:47852-64455 GCA_037157785.1 Cephalotes varians | reverse complement strand
TAGGACGTTCCGCGTCAACCGGACCATCGTTGTAAACAAAATTTGAAGAGTTTAAATATTACGCTCAATAGCTTAAAATGTTCGTATCAATGTACGCTTTCAAAAAATACGTGGCTTTTAAAAAAATTTCAAAATGGCCGCTATAAAATGGCGTCGTTTTCCTCTAAATTTATAGAAAAAGTTTTGAAACTCTTGAATATTTTTTCAGAAACGCCTAACTTACAAAATTTAAATAGTATTTTTGTAGTAATTTTTCTCGTTCTTTCAAATGAGCTACTCAGATTTTGGACCCGAATCCTGAAAGAGGCCTAAATCTGGTCTAACATAGAGATTTTTTGAGAAAGTCTAAATTTTTATTGCAGATTCATATTTTACGGGAAATTTCACGTCCGAATATGGTGTTAAATAGGAAAACATTTTGGGCCCGTAATGGGGCCCAAAGCACAATGCAGTGACAAATTGTAACAGTCGTTCTGTATTTTGAGAAACACCTAACTTTTAAAATCTCAACTGTGGTATTCGATAATTTTTCCCTATCTTTCTAATGAGCTAATTAGATTTTGGGCCCAAATCCCAAAAGAGGCCATGTTGGGTCTAACATGGAAATATTTATGAGCAAGCCTTGTACGCTCTATTTCAGGAAGTACTGATACTACAAATTTGGCCAAAATCACGCCATCTTCAAGCCGCCTATGAAATAGCGCTTATCTCCTCAAAATTTTGATGTTTGCGTTTTTTAGATGTTTGCTTGAACCAAAATATTTCAAAGCTCTCTACGTTCTACAAAGTTGAGACTGTCTTTGTTGCTAAGTTACAAAGCCCGCATTTCTTTGTTTTTTTTTGTTCTTTTTTATTTTTTTTATTTTTTTTAATAATATTTTTTTAGGATTTGTGTTTTTGTACTTTATCTTCTAATAATGAAGAATAGTTACATAACTTGTAGCATCTGAATATCTTTTGACTTTTAATGTCGCATTCGAGTTAACGATGAACGCGTGTCCTAAACTAATATTTGTCACAGCTTGAGCATTAGAGAATCGTTTGTTCAAAATTTTTGGGGTTTTTACGTGCTGCCCTATGGTATTTTCATGTTTCTAAATTTTTTTTTGCCCCATTCATAGAGACTTTTTATTGTTAAGATGGCCTCATTAGACTTTGCTTGGAGACTTGCTCGCGTGGCTTCGCATTTAAATGTTGCGCCTAAGCCGTCGCAAACACATTTACCATGAGCGGTTGCGTGACAGTGTCACTCTGCTAATATACCAAAATCTTCGTAATGTTTTGCTAAATTACAGATTTGGAAATGATTTTTATAGTGCTGTCTAGCACCATCAGTAACGTAAATTATCTTTTTAACTTTTGGGTTTCAAAGTTTCTTGATTTCTGGTATGATGTTTTGCTGTACAAGGTAGTATGCAGAAGCGGTATCGTGAGTCGTACTGTCTGATAGAAATATTAAACTAATGTGCTTAATCTCATTTCCAGATTTGTAATAACAACAGACTGGAATTACTGTGCATTGATCGATTGTAGTGAAATGCTTGTGCCGCGTCTTGCGCAACATATGCGTAGTTTTCCGCAAAATCCACCTGAACTAGTATTTCATCATCATTCAGATTCTTTATTCGCTCTGACACATACTTACATTGACTCTTAGAAATAAAATGATGAGATTTAAATTCCTTTAAATGTTCAGTTAATTAGGCAACAAAATCTTCTGTTGAAAGACATTCTCTTTTTAAAGTGCATCTGTCTGTCGATTGCTACGTACTAAAAATTATTTCATGTATATCAGTTGATTCTAAAATACCAGTGACATGATCCGAAAATTTTCCTAAGTTCAAACAAGATGCACACTCATTCAAAAAACAAGAAGGATCCTTGCACACTGCAAGTTTTAAGCAGTCCTTGTAATCTCTTATCGGAAAATTGGAATTTTTAGTAAGTTCTTTTACATTGAAGCTTCAAGCATGTTATTAAAATTCTCATGAATTGTGCAAACGCAAACAGTATGCATTCCTTTAGCTCCAGCAAGTATGCACCATTTTGGTCAACAAACTTAGTCAAACCTATAGGGTATTCTGGATATAATTCCTTAAATTTTGTATGCAAAGCGCATACATCGTACATAAGTAAACATTTTTGTATTTTCTGCTTTTTTCCATCTTTTTTATAGTTACACAATCTTTTTTATTTGGCATTATCCTACTATTTATATCTGACTCATAAAATTGTATGACCTTATCAACTGTCTCTGTTGATAAAGTTTTACCAACCTTTGAAATTGGCATAAACAGAATACTTTGTTGTTTTTTCAATTCTTTTGCCTTAGCAGCCATTCGCTTGGAAGTATCAAATTTTGTAGCAATTTTACAAGAGGACTAAGAATCAAGTGCTATTGTAAGTATTGATACCCGTAAAGGATCATTTGGAGGCAAACTTCTGAACTTTTCTTTGAGTCCATGTAATAAATCTTCTAATTCATCAACTCTAGAAAGGCAAACTTTTTTTGTAGGAAATTCTGCATTATTTTCAGATTGAGAAATGCTTTCGTCAAAATTTGATTCACTAGTAGCTATGTAAGGATCTGATTGTAACTTGTTCTTTTCATGATGTAATTTTACGCAACTTATACAAATTTTGAGGAATTAGGCATATTTGGAAATGTTTTCAACGTGACCTTTGACATTTTTCGTAAACTTTTTCCTATCATCTATTTTATAAGGACTTGCGCATCTATCAGAGTGGTGTTTTTTTTCTGAAGGCTTTTTCTGTAGAGATAACATGATAGTACAAAATAATAAAAAAAAAATAGTGCAAACCTATGTTGAAATTGCCCCTTTTAAGTATTACTATTACTTACAAGTACTGTTTTAAATTTTCTAAAATATAATTTCAAATACGTCAAATAATGTAATGCGTCAAATTTAGGTGAATACAAATTATATTAATTAGATGTTTTCTTAAATATAACTAAATAAAATTTATTATTAATAAGATAGTTTTAAGTGATAAAAAAATTAGGCCGAAAAATTATTTCCTCGTTAGAATATTATATCAAAATAATGCCCGTTGTAATACATTATTACAAGATATATTTTTGAAATATTTTTATTCTGTTGTACTGTTATAAAACAGCTTTTCTTAAATTTTAAGTATGATAATTAAATATGCATAAAGAAAATTAAAGCTATACAATCAAAATCAATGCGGATTCTTTTAATGACAATACTACAAATTTGTAAAAAACGCGATATTTTGAAGTTACCATTTTAAAAAAATTTAATTAAATCGTATAACCTGATGCGAATAGTATCTCCGCAGTTCACTGGTTTTGAATCACCTACTCTTACTTAATATGTATACATAGCTTTTTTTAGTAATAATACTACGAATTCCGTTTTAAAGCCGTGAGTTCAGTAACTATAATTCGTTTTTAATGAAAACATTACAAACTCAGCTAATAACGCGTCATTTTATAACTACAATTTCAAAACTAATAAATAAACTATACCACCTAGTAGACATAATAATGGTACAAACCATTTAAAAGTCATAAAGTATGTTTTAAAAACGTAAAATGGTGACTGTAGATCGTTTTATTTACAATACTGCAATTTCGGCGAAAAACGCGCTTCTATGAAAATATTCAATAAACCGTATATTCATACGTTCCATTGAAGGAAGTACTCATATGTACACATATGTTTTAATGCCGTAAATGAGTGTCCGTAACTCGTTTTACATGATCATATTTGGTTAAAATATAACCATTTTCAAGCCGCCATCTTAAAAATAATAAATACCCTATACGGTTCATGACAGAAAGTTCTCATACAAACAATTTAAGAAAAATAACACATGGTTTAATGACGTAAATTAGTGCCTATAACTCGTTTTACAGGATCATACTGTGAATTTCAATTAAAATGTCACCATTTTCGAGCCGCTAGTTTAAAAAATTTTAAGAAGCCATACAACCTATCAAAGAGGGTCCTCCTACTAACATTTCAAGACTCATAATATATTTTTTTAAATCATTAGTTTTCTAAATTTTGATTAGATAAGCGCCATTTCATAGGCGGCTTGAAAATGGCATGATTTTGGCCAAATTTGTAGTACTTCCTAGAATAGAGTGTACAAGGCTTTCTCATAAATATTTCCATGTTAGACCCAACATGGCCTCTTTTGGGACTTGGGTCCAAAATCTGATTAGAAAGATAGGGAAAAATTATCGAATATCACAGTTGAGATTTTAAAAGCTAGGTGTTTCTCAAAATACATTCAGAACGACTGTTACAATTTGTCACTGCATTGTGCTTTGGGCCCGATTACGGGCTCAAAATGTTTTCCTATTTGACACCATATTTGGACGTGAAATTTTCCGTAGAATATGAATCTGCAATAAAAATTTAGACTTTCTCAAAAAATCTCTATGTTGAACCTGATTTGGGCCTTTTTCAGGACTCAGGCCCAAAATCTAAGTAGCTCATTTGAAAGAACGAGAAAAATTACCACAAAAATACTATTTAAATTTTGTAAGTTAGGCGTTTCTGAAAAAATATTCAAGAGTTCCAAAACTTTTTCTATAAATTTTGAGGAAAACGACGCCATTTTATAGCGGCCGTTTTGAAATTTTTCTAAAGGTCACGTATTTTTTGAAAGTGTACATTGATACGAACATTTTAAGCTATTGAGTGTACTGTTTAAACTCTTCAAATTTTGTTCACAGCGGCTCGGTTGACGCGGGTGGCCTCCGTTTGGACACGAATCGATTGGACACGAGCCACTCATAGCGCTTGAACAGTGGAAAGCCTCTAGGCACCGGTCGCTGTGGTTGGTTGTGTCCAATTGAGCCGTGTCGAAACGGGACGCTCCCGTTGATGCGAAATGTCCTATATATATGTATATTACTGCAAATTAAATTCGATTTATACAAGTCTTATAGAAGCCCTATCTTGACGTTCCTATAAAAGTCATAAAAATTTTTGAAAAATCAATAAGAGAATTATAAAGCTAGTCTAAAAAAAAAATGTAGTATATAATATATAAAAAGTATAATATATTATTATTTTATAATGAATTCTCCTACATTTTAACATCTTTTTACTATAAAATATAATTATATACTATAAAATATAATATAATTATAAGTAGTAGCAAATTAGTGAATGGATCTATGAAAAGTCCTAGTGTTATCAAGATCTAAAAGTTCCTCTGTGACTCTGCTGGTTAACAGGGCTAGCAGTTCCAGCCTAGTGTTCGACACCAGGCTTTAAAAAATTGATTACTCTCTTTTCTGCTAGATTCTTGGTTTGAAGAATCGGTCTTAGAATTTATATCTTTTTTACATGAGAGAGCGCAATGGCAAAAGTTGTCTTCGCTCTCTTTCCTGCATAGTCAGCAATTCTTTTTGCTCGGCAAAGCTGAGCTTGTATGAGTGACCTCTGAGGATCATGTAGTCCGTAAGGAATCCAATGCCTATTCTCAATCTCTCCACCCGAGGTTTCTTAACTAAGAAACATTTACAGGGAAGAGTTTAGCCCTACGCCCAATCCTTTTCCTCTGGGCTTGGGCTTGGAGCTTCAAATATTATGAATTAAAATCCATTATATATAGAATACGGGATTTAAACTTGCGACCCCTCACTTATGAGTTCATCACTCTCACACGGAGCCACACGACATCTAAATTATAAATATTCACCTTCTATATTTATATATGTTATTGGATTTCTCTACTTACTGTAGTGCACGTGCGCGAAAAAAGCAGCTTGCAATACTACCGCCGCGCGTAAATTTAAGAAATGAAGAAATTGACTGGCTCTTGTCAAAGCTGCTTCAACAGCCGCTGCATGATTTGTCTTCCTATTAGAGGAGCAAGAAGATCTTTGTCCCTCGTTATCGTGTCTCTGCCTCTCGTTGCTGAAATATGTATAACATATGTACTTTTCACACTCGACGGAGTTCTCTCACTATCAAGTGGTGAATCAACTCCAACTTTGGTTCCTCCTTCCTCTCGGTTGTTCAAATCTTGATGATTACATCGTAATGCCTTTTTTTTGTTATCGATACTAAGAACATATGGAACCTACTTGCCTTCTTTCTCTATTATTTTTCTCATTTGTTTTAAACGCTAACAATTCACGAATATTTCAAGTTATTCTATTTTTGTGTTTGAGTTTAATTTTCATTCAACATCTATTATAATTCAATATCTTTGTATTACAATGTTAACGGAACCGATTTGAACGTTGAACGTGCACACTGAGGATGGCTTAAAGGTAAGCCGAAACGTTTGTAATTATACTGAATAAATCTTATTAGTTACTGCGCACCGTCAACAGCGTGTTATAGCTCTCATTAGCCCTTCTACGATTTTATAATTTTTGATATAATTAATTTTTTAAATTATATTCATTATACAACTAAATCACATGAAATTTTGGATTACATAAATGATTATTAAAATTATTATAAGGCAGAAAAATGTTTGAATTTAAAATAGTAATTTGAAATGAATGAATCTAAAGTCACTGAATTAATCTATACATCTAACATACAAACATTTGTTATCACTGATCAACTGTTTTTTGAAAACTTTGATCTTACTAAAACTTAAGATAACGTTGAAATTTTGATGAAGAGGTTTATCTTACTAAACGCTGAATATCTGAAATAATATTTTTAAAAAAATTTGCTTAAATTTATTTAAATTTAGAGTGATAACGTATTTCTTAATTTATTGATTTTATCAATAAATTACATTTGACGTATGTGAAATTTTTATACTACTTTTGGGTATAATGATGAGCTTATGATTTAATAGAGGGGAGAATATTTATATTCAAACTTCCTTCTCTTTATTTAACTTGTTTGATTCGCCATTATATTTTGACGTCCAGACTCTTTTCCTCGATAGTGTAAGTTATTAATGTAAGTTATTAATTCTTTTACAATTAAGGTTAAATTTCTATTTCTTCTTTTTTTAATTTCTTTCTTTTAAATATTGACTATGGTGTTTTTTTTAGTATTACATTGATTAGTTTTTCATATTTTTTACATAGTTCATTCTTCAACTTTCAATATTTTTAAATTTAACTTCCATGATGACTGCCAATATTTTAACTTTTGACCATTGCTTTTTTAATTATTTTTATTTGAACGCACAACTTGATCATTATGGAGAAGAAATATTTTATCCTTGTTTCAAAATTGCAATTATTTACTTTATAATGCACTAAGGAGAATTTAAATCAAGAATCAAAACTTTACATATTTTATATCCAAATTATTTATTTATATAATATATACTTTTTATGCATTAATACACAGTCCCAAAGGTTTTGAACTTTCATTAAAACTTTAAGATAATAATTACAAATATACGCTTTCGAGGGTTTAGAAGATATTTAATTATATGGAAACATAATGAGAGAGATGGATATTTAGGGAGCAATAAAATTTTTTATAACATTTTTATTAACAAAGCAGATAAGCATAACTGGAAATTTAAAGAAGCAGAAAGATTATCTTCTAAATTCATTACATCCAAGAACATTTCTTATGTACATTCTCTGTGGTAATTGTGGTGATTGTACTTGTATAATCTAAGAGGTATTAGCTTTATAATCCAAGTGATATGTACCAAGTGATATGTAACAAAATCATTTTTTTAAAAAAAGTTAAAAAAAGCGCTAAGTATATGCACTTATTGAAGAAAAAATCCACTGAATAAAAGACTCAAGAGACTTTTTTTCAATTTTTGTACAATAAAAACTTAAGTGGTATGTATCTTTGTACAATATAAAACCTAAGTGATACGTATCTTTGTATATTATTTATAAAAGATTTTGATATCAATAATAACTAGCGCCAAATTATAATTCCCTAAAATTGCATTACCTTACTCAATCTAAATAATATGTAAATTTTGAAAAAAATGTAACCCAAATACATATATTTTGATATGTACAGGATGTTTCATTTTAATCTAGCTAGGCGAATATTTCAAACGCTGTTGAGTTTAGAGAAAAATGTTTCAGACAAAAGTTATAGGGTTCGGAGGGACACAAGATGGTGGGCTTGAGTTTTTGATGAAGATAAAACTGAAGGTCATATGAAGGTCAAATTTGTTTTTTTAAATGGAATGTAGTTTTTTCATTGCATATTCTGAAAGAACATAAAATTCTGCATTAAAATTGTCTGACAGATTTTTCATAAAAATCCAAAATTTTTTAGGAAATTTAGCAATTAAAGAAAAAATGTTTGTTTTTCCTATCCAACGTTGAGAAAACCTTTCATTTGAATAATCGCGGACAACACCCGCACAGTGTGCCGGGGTGCCATCGTGTTGGAACCATATGCCTCTGAGAGTTTGCAAATTGATGTCTTCCATCAACTCTTGCAGATAGTACGAACAAAAATGAACGATGACGCCCGTGTAAAAAAATGAAATTGGCGACCAACTTAGCGGCCAATCTCAACTTGGTCGCGATGATCGGATGATTAATGTTAGTCTAATGTAATGATGTAATGTAATGTCATTTTTGTTCGTACTTCCATTATTGCATTCTTACATCGTATCGCTTACAGCGTTCGTCCTTAGGCAACGTTTCATTCATTACAGAAGAAAGAAATATCGGATGATTACTTACATGATTTGAAAGAATTACTCATATGCTTCATTAAATGTCACCATATGAGATGCATCTTAAGTTGTTTTTATGAGAACGTAATATTGCAACAATGACTGATTATCTACCCGTGGAAATTGTAGACATAATAATTGAATATGGCAGAAGTAATGAGAATGCTAGAGAATGTGCTCGTCTTTATGCACTTCGATTTCCAAATCGTCGACATCCTTCTCGTCAAACAATTTCAAATCTTATTGCTAGAGCACGTGATGGTCGATTGAGACGTCAACGAAAGAAAAAAGATCGCACAAAGGAAACCATGTTGAATATCGCTATTTTGGGAATGGTTACATTCAACCCGCATGTAAGTCAGCGCAGAATCAGCCTCAAATTGCACGCCTCTCTTTCTCACGGTAAACCGAGTTTTAAGGGCGAATCACTTCCACCCGTACCACATTGAAAGACATCAGGCTTTGACTGATGATCAGAAAGGGATACACGTTCAAATTTCGATGGGCTTTGCAAAGACTGGAAGAAGATAACATGTTTTCCGACAAGATGCTTTTTAGCGAAGAGGCCTCATTCCACAATAACGGAGATTTCAATCGCCATAACTGTCATTACTATTCAGATATTAATCCGTTTTAGTTACGTTGCGTAGACAATCAGCACCAACAGAGAGTCAATGCTTGGTGCGGAATATTGGATGGACAAATTGTTGGACCACACTTTTTTAATGCCAATTTAAACGGAGCGATGTATCTGCAGTTTTTGCAAACTAATCTGCAAGAGTTGATGGAAGAGTTGATGGATGAATTTGCAAACTCTCAGAGATATGTGGTTCCAACACGATGGCGGCCTGGCACACTGAGCGGGAGTTGTCCACGATTATTTAAATAAAAGGTTTTCTCAACGTTGAATAGGCAGAAATGGTTTTATTCGCTGACTACCGAATTCACCAGATTTAACACCGTGCGATTATTTTTTATGGGGTTACGTGAAAGGGATTGTTTTTGCTACAGAGCCAACAACTCCCGATGACATGCAGAATCGCATACGTAATGCAATGGCACTAATTCCTGAAGAAATGTTACAAAGAATGCTTTCACTTCAGCGTCGATTGCGCATGTGCCTAGCCGTTTTTGAACATCTCCTGTAATGTTAGTCTGATACGTAGTGAGAGGCAAGGGGACTCACTGTAATCAAGCACCCCAAAAGTGAGAGGCAAGGGGACTCACTGTAATCATGCACCCCGAAAGTGAGAGGCAAGGGGACTCACTGTAATCAAGCACCCCGAAAGTGAGAGGCAAGAGGATTCACTGTAATCAAGCACCCCGAAAGTAAGAGGCAAGGGACTCACGTAAATCAAGCACTCCGAAGGGATTAGATTTTCGTCACGTCCACGCCATTGATTCCGGGCAACTCTAAGAACGAGAAATGTTCATGTCAACAACATATACAAATTAATGCATGATTCTCTTACGAAAAACAAACATTTTTTTTAATTGCTAAATTTCTTAAAAAATTATGGATTTTCATGAAAAACGTGTCAGACAATTTTAATGCAGAATTTTATGTTCTTTCAGAATATGCAATGAAAACTACTACATTCCATTTAAAAAAACAAAGTTGACCTTCATGTGACCTTCAGTTTTACCTTCAAAAACTCAAGCCCATGATCTTGTGTCCCCCTCCGAACCCTACAACTTTTGTCTGAAACATTTTTCTCTAAACTCAACAGCGTTTGAAATATTCGCCTGGCTAGATTAAAATGAAACACCCTGTATATCTTCCTCATTCAAGATTTTTCTTTTTCTAACTCAAATAGTAGTAATAATTAATTAACTTTAAAATATTATTATATCACGCGCTACTTAAAATTGCGTTACTTTACTCAATTTAAGTATTATCACGAAGAATTAAAGATGTTACTGTACAAAATGAAAAAAATTTATTTAAATAAAAGAATTTTTTATGTAAAAACAGTTGGCGCTGCTGGACCGAAGGAAAAAATGAAAATAATATTAAAACTATCTGAATATTATAAATAAAAACAAAGTTTACTATTAAATTTTATTATGATTATAATAATACAGATATGTAACACTCATACTAAATAAACTAAGAAAATGTAAATTCATGCTACATCAAATCTAATCATTCTTACAACGCAAATAATTAGAATATATTCTATACTTAAATCTAATTCATACAACCGTATAATTTGTACATACATATACACGCTGATTTTTTTGAATATGTGAATATTTTTACTTCTGTGAAATTGTTCCTTATTTTTCTTTTTTCTTAGACGAAATTATGTATATACAAATATGTATATTAAGATACAAAAAAGCGCCAAGAGTATACGCTCAAAGAAGATCTTCAAAAAAGAACTCTTGCACAAAATATTAATATATTTGTTTTAATGTGATAATACAAAATGTATTGCGACGATGCTATTCCTCGGGACCGCCGAATCCCGAGGAGGCACGCCCAATTGATGCGCAATTAACGGTAATCACTTAGAAAAAGATGCTCGGTAAAGGTATCAATAATTCGATGATCATAATCAAAAGTAACGGGATTTGACAGTCAAGGTATCAGGTAGCGGAATCAAAACGGTAATCACTATTACAAATAGTCGGTAATTGAATCAAGACTAAATGCAAGTCGATAGATGTTCGGTAACAGATTCAGTACGAAATCCGGTGATTCCGATCAGGCAGTACTTAAAGAATGGGCGCCAAGCGCGAACAATCGCGCCACTCAAAGATATTCCTTAACTTCCAAATAATGCTCTAATATACCCAGCCGCACCTCGTTCAGTGTGGTGTAGAGGGGTGGGATTCTTTTATTTTTTCTGACAGAAGGCTCGGGAGGAGAGGCAATAGTAAGAACAACAGACATAAATAAAATAAAAATGACAGAAATATATTTAATGAAAAATAATCTCGGATGACAGGAGATAGTGATACGCGCCCGCTGCGCGGAATTTCCAATCGAAGGCGATGCCGCCGTGACAATTTTCGAACGATTCCGCAGTATGGGGATCGCACCGCGCGAACCATACGCGGAAAATAGCTAACATTAAGATAAACGTAAATAACAATCGGACACGACAAAACGGTAACGCGTCAATTCACTAATAGGCGATATAGTAACGGTAAGACGGTAACGCTTACAGAATCCGACTTTATAATAAAGATAAAGCGATAACCGGCAATGCGAGATATTCAATTCCGTCACAACTATACGCCGTAACGCGATACTTAAACAAAACGCTACGAAAACGGTAAACAAAACGATAAACTAAACGATAAACGATACGCGAGACTGTCGGTGGCGGTATATCCGGGAGGGACCTCCCTGCACGGTATGCCAAGCTTCTCCCTCGGGAAATCGGGACTGGTGGCCTCGCCCCTATCGCGTAGTTTCCGGGATCCTTAAGGAATCTCGTAACTCCCCGGGGCCGTTCTCTCCGACCACTTACGTACGACAAGGATTCTTGTACGAGGCCCCGGCCCGAGTGAGAGCTAGCGGTCACCTGAGTGGCAGTTTACAATAGATCGCTGTTCGCCTCGCCGAGTCCTTGGTTGGAGATACGTCCTTCCGTGGCACTGGCTCATCGAACATCGCCGCTGTCGCTTGTCCTAGGTCCTTCGTCTCTTGCGCAGATCTTTCGCGCACATCGTCCTTCCGGCTGTTAATGGCGCCCTCGATCGGTTCATTGATGATTTCGGGCATAGTCCCAAATGTCCTCCGCCTGCGGGAATCTGCATGTTCCTTGAGCCGATAATGTAGAGATCCACGTCCACTACTTAGGATCCACTGCTTAGAGTCGGATCGGCACGGCTGGCCAGGCCAAGGCTCGTATCCGCCCTCGGTCTTCCTTCTACATCGCTGAATCCTCCTTCTGTTCCACGGCACGCGGAGATTCGCGGATTCTAGCTCCCTGGCGGCTGGATGGACTCTGAAGCTCCATTTTAAGATTGAGCCTCGACGATCAGAATACCAGACGGAGGAGCCGGACTCTGGACAAGCAGCGGCACTTTCGGGCACGTTAGCACTCTCAATTCCCAGATCCTATTGCAGCTCCTCTCCAAATGTATATGTCCCAGCTGCCGACCACTCAGGCTACCGCTCTTTATTCCTAGACTTAAATAAAAATTAAGATCTCGTTCTAAGCAAAAGTGGGGAAGATCGCTCCCTCCCAGATAGGGAAAGGACGATCCTCGAGATTCCCCCCGATCGGGCAATAGCCCTTGTGATGAGGCGCCCAAGGGCGTCACGTCACAGTATGAAATCATAAAAAATTTATCTTTCCCACAAAAATAGTGATATCAAAAAAATGCGCCAACTAGGAGTAAGAATGGATGTTTAAATTTGTTCTATAAAAATAATAATATCTAAAATTGTACTAACTATAAAAATAGATAGTTAAATAAACTAAATTTATTTCTTTATTACTATTCTTTGGTCAGTGTTTATATAATATTTTATATATAATGATGTTATATATAAGATTGTTTTGAGTTTATCTTCAAATATTAATTATTTCATTGGTTAGAGAGCATTTGAAAATGAACTTAAAACGATCTTAAAGATAAGATTGGACTATGAATATCAGCTTTTGATATTATTCGTTGTGTGCCTATAAAAAACAATTGCTACGCATCGATACAAAGAAGAAGTAGAAAGAAGATAATATTCAGACAAATAAATATTTGGTACAAACAAATATTTCAATATAAATAAATATTTTAATATAAATAAGTATTTTAATACATTTTTATGTATAAACAAGTAATTTCATATATAAATATTTAAATACAACTAAAAAAATATTTTCTAAATAAGTATTTTATCGCACGCACGCTCGCAGTGAGAAAAAAAAAGAGAGAAAGAAAGTTAGGCAATTAAGATACATATTCAGTTTGACAAATAAATATTTTAATACAAATATTTTATTTTTTTTTAATATTTGGCGCTGCCAAACCGAATAATATTAATTGCTTTGGTATATTAAGACTAATTAACTAATCCCTTATAAACGAATTACTATTTTATTTATATAAGTATACTTAATCTAATCTTTATTGTACAATATGCACATGCATACTCAAGAGAGAAAGTAAAAGACACACGCACACGCATCGAACGTGCACGCACTGAAGGAGTTAGTCAATCAAGATTAGCAATTAAAATATTTATTCGATTTGACAGCTCCAAGTATTTTGAAACAATAAAATATTTGTATTAAAATATTTATTTGTCAAACTGAATATGTATTTTAATTGCCTAACTTTCTTTCTCTCTCTCTTTTTCACTGCGAGCGTGCGTGCAATAAAATACTAATTTAGAAAATAATTTTTTAGTTGTATTTAAATATTTTGCGACGACGGGATTAGTTCCGGGATTGCCGAATCCCGTGAGAGTCTGTCCACAATTATAAGCTGTACAATCAAAGCGATACGCGACGATTTAGGTAGCTTATTACGCGAAACGACGAATCGATCATACGCGAGACGAAGACGGAGCGATACGCGAAATGAGAACTCCAAATGATGCGCGAAACGAAGACGGAACGATACACGCAACGAAGACTAAATAGATAGTGCGCGCGACGAAGAAGAGATGATACGCGCTATGGAGACTAGGCGATGCGCGAGACAAAGAAGAGACGATACGCGCTATGGAGACTAGGCGATGCGCGAGACAAAGACGAGACGCGCTACCAAAAGGAATTCGCCCGCAAAAACGAGACTATGCGACTGCCCGAGCGAGACGATACACGACGACAAAGATAGCGCGATACGCGATGAAATGGGCAAGACAATACGCGATAATGGAACGATTTCGACACGGAATTGCAATACTTAAAATAATGGGCGTCAGGCGCGAATGATCGCACCACTCTAATATATTTCGTTAATTGTAAAATTCGTCCGGCTGCTCCCCGCTCAGTATGTGGCAGAGGGGCGTGATTCTTTCAATCTTGGTTGGCAAGGTCTGAGAGAGAGACGGTCAAGCAATAAGCACAGCATAGAATTTAGTAAAAGAAATAAAAGATAAAAGTATATTTAACAAAGCAAGAAATGAAAATAATACAAAGCATAAAGAAGGAAATAACTGGTCGTGAAGAGAGTCGAACAATTGACTTCCGATAGACGATTGATAGACTCAGCGCGGTGTTTTCCGCGAATGCTAAATCATGCTTTTGACTCTCACGACAATTCCGCACGCCAAATTCGCAAGATTTCACACGCGATATTATTCACGGGATGAACTAAAGTATCGGGAGGGACATGACCAGAGGTGCCGTCAAGGGACGACTGCCCGCGAGCCACGGATTCGCACCACAAACGACACGGTAAGCGTCGTGGCCTGCGAACAGAACGCGCAGTCCCAACCCGACACAATGCACGCCCTAATTACAATATTCAGTACGCGGTGATTCCAATCTTTAATACGCGATAACTACAATCTCTAATACGCGATAATTACAATCTTTAGTGCACGATGATCTGCAACATCCGACGCACGACAATTCACAAGATCTGACGCGACAATTTACACGATCCGACACACAACAATTTACAAGATCCGATACACGACACGATAAAGAGACGCTACTCTACGCAAAACGACTGTCGGTCCGCGATTTCTCCGGAGGGAGCTGTTTCACCCGCGCTACCCGGGGCGGGCCAGCCTCGTGACGGTTATTCTTTAAGGAGCTCCGACTTAGCTCTGCTCGCCCCGAATCACCTGCGAGCTCAAAACGCGATACGGAAGAGGCTTTGGCCCTACCCGGAGCTTACCGCACTATGGAGTGGTCGGAATGGTGGCTTATACTGTTTTCGCTGTTCTGGATCGCCGGGCACGCTCGGTGTGGTCCTTTCCAGATAATGGCTCGCCGAACAGTGGCCGCCGTCGGCGCTCGCTCAGGCCCCTCAAGTTTTGCGCCGATTTTCGGCGCATCCCCTCAATACCGTATGCTTGGAGCGCTCTCGATCCTTAGATCCTGGGTAGAATCCAGGGATGTGCAAATTTTTGCGCGGCCCGTAGATTTTGTTGGGGAGACTTTTACTCGGAATTTTCGTCAGAGGTAGGATCCGCCTGGCTGGCCAGGCCGAGACGACATCCTCCTCGAGGTCCTACTCCGACCTGGGGACCTTTCTTCCGCTCGACCGCGCGACGGGGTCCTCCTTCTTACTCCTTCCTTATGGAACAGCATAGCTTTCAATTCCAGACTGTCGGGGCCTCCTTCTGGCAACATGTCCGTTATTGATGGGGCGACTTTTACTCGGGGCAGCACTTCCTCGGGCACGCCATTCTCTCCTTCTCCTGATGCTCCTCTCCTTAGCAGTGCTCCGGCTCCTCGCGTATGGGACATTCTTTTACAAACCGTACAGATTTGGTCGAAAATTGACCGACACATTTTTGATTTAGCTAAAACTTTTTTTATGTGTTCTATATGACAAAAAAAGATATACCTATTCGAGGTTTTTTTTTTCATTTTTTTGGAAAATAGAAAGGATGTAAAATTTGAGAATTTGGTGATTTTTGGCTTGAAGTATATTTTTTAAAAATTCATAACTCTGGTTCGATTTGAGCTACAGATTTCATTTTTTTTTTATTTTGAAGATAAAAGAACGAGCTTTAATAAAAAAGTACTTGAAAAAAAAATTATTAACAAATTCAAATTGTTATAAACAATTAAAATGTTTAAATCGATTTTTAATAATTGTCCCACCCTCGTATCAAGTTTTTAATATTTCTATCGTATTCTATGTCAAATTTCCTTTCGAAAACGCTTTTTTAATCGATGGACAAATAATTATTACTATAAGAAACAAATTAATTAATCTAGCGCGGTTCGTCGGCGCGCAGGTCACACCGCACGGCCCATTTTCTTGTCTCATGTCGTTTTTCTCTGAAATATTAATGATTATTCCATTTTTT
>JANQDE010000392.1:23082-47112 GCA_037157785.1 Cephalotes varians | reverse complement strand
TGAAATCTGTAGCTCAAACAGAACCAGAGTTATGAATTTTTAAAAAATATACTTCAAGCCAAAAATCACCAAATTCTCAAATTTTACATCCTTTCTATTTTCYAAAAAAATGAAAAAAAAAATCYTYGAATAGGTATATCTTTTTTTGTCATATAGAACACGTAAAAAAAGTTTTAGCTAAATCAAAAATGTGTCGGTCAATTTTCTGTACAGTTTGTAAAAGAATGTCCCGTATACAAAATAATACAAAATAAAACGGCCAACCATTCCGCCTCCGCCGGACTCGCAGAACGACACGATAATCAAAAAAAGAACACGGTAATTAAGCAATTACGTAATAGCGGGTCGTTCCCCAATCTGGGAGGACCACCCCGAGCATTCCCTCCCTCGGTCGGGTCTATGTCCTTGTGACGATGCCGCCAAAGGCGTCACGTCACAATTTATATATAAAGTTACTTATTTATACACAAAAATGCATTAAAATATTTATTTGTATTAAAATATATATTTATATTAAAATATTTATTTGTACCAAAATACTTATTTGTCTGCTCATTATCTTCTTCCTATTTCTTCTTCCTATTTCCTTTCTTTGTATCAGCAATTGTTTTTTATCGGTGCACATCAGCGAATAATATCAAATGCTAGTATTCATAGTCCGATCTTATCTTTAAGATCGTTTTAAATTCATCTTCAAATGCTCTCTAATCAATGAAATGATTAGTATCTGAAGATAAACTCAAGACAATCTTATATATAAGATCAAACTACCCGAATAGCACAAAACATTGGTCTTATATTGAGTCTATGTCGATTACCCAATGGTCTTATATCGGCCCGACGTTTTGAAATGAAAATGAACCGATATTGGCGGCGTCATGCTGGTTTACTGATGTCGAATGGTTGATGAAATGTTGGATTTTACATTTAGCCAACATTATACCAACAATTGAAAAATGATCCAATATCAAGCGTATGTTGACTGTCTAAATTCTAACCCAATGTTATCAAGTGATAATGAACTAACATTGATTGCAAGGCCTTGCTCACAATGGAGGAAATATTAGGAACAGAAATAAATATTATATTCGTCCATAATACAATTGCAAACTTATTTAGAATCATGGAAGCGATTGTCGCGACAGTAAATCAGAAGCGTCAATTATTAGTTCCTGTGATTCTAAATAAGTTTGTAATTATAGACAAGGTATAAATATTTAATATTTATTCACATTCCTAATATTTTTTCCATTGTGCGTAGAACTTTACAATATATGTATAATTTTTAGCTAATATTAATTTGGGAGTATCTCAATTGATCATGTCTCGATTGGACACCATGCATCACAGAAGCCTAGAGCGGCCTAGGCTTTCCATTGTTCATTTTAATTCACTTTGAAATAAAAAATAATTACTACAGTAAATTGAAAAATAACGTATTAAGTTTCTTAAATGATTTTTCCTTTGATATTGTATCCTTATTATGAGATCTTATTTAATATTATTTTGAGAAAAATTATTTGTTGTATTATTGGTTGGTCCAACTTCAGTTAAATCGTTCAACAAATGATTGGTCGTTAATTGATTAATAATGCACACACTTAAATATTTAAAAATACTGCTGGTTATTTTAAAATAGTTTAAAATATACAAGGAAGCACAGCAATCCCTTTAATTCTTATAAAATAAATAAATAAATAGCCTGTCTAATGATTCATCGGATCGTAGCATTCTAATAACGTTGATCCAACATTGTTTTCCCAACTGCCAATGCTTCCGATTTAAAACCAAGCGTTGGTCTAATATGTGTTGCTCAGATATGAACACTGACCAAAGAATAATAATAAAGAAATTTAGTTTATTTAACTATCTATTTTTATAGTGGGCACAATTTTTAGATATTATTATTTTTATAGAAAAAAATTTAAACATCTATTCTTACAGTTGACGCATTTTTTTGATATCACTACTTTTGTAGGGATAATAAATTTTTTGTCTTTTTTTGTACAAAGATAGATTTTTTGTGATTTTGTACATTTTGTATTGTCAAATTAAAACAAATATATTAATATTTTGTGTAAGAGTTCTTTTTTGAAGACTTTCTTTGAGCGCGTATACTTGGCGTTTTTTTGTATCTTTTTTTAAAAAGATAATTTTGTTGTGATTTCACACATTTTCTAGTAATACATAACATATTAAGATCTTTATCATCTCTAGAACAATGTAGACTGGTATGATGATTTTTTTAATACACGAACCATTAGGAAATAATAACATTCATTACTTTGTACGATTGTTTAACTATTAATACTGTAAAGTTCAAAATAGTATACATCCAGTAAACTTACGTATTGCGTTTACTATTCAGGGGTTACATCTACCTTGAAACTTTCAAAAAATCGAAAAAATTTTTTTTGTCTTAAATGATGCCTTAGAGTCTTAAAAATATGGTACAATTAGTCTTATACGTGAAAAAAGTTTTTAAAGTAGTTTTACAGCTGATTTTTTTAAAGTAAGGCGTGACGCTATTTAAGCGTATCGGAGTAGCGTGCAAAGATTTAAGTCTTCTGCGCTGTGAAGGTATATAATATCGATCTCCACTGAATAATAAGTTTCAGTATATTACTATAGATGGTATTAGTAGTTTCTGACCTGAAATATTTTGAATATAACGGTCAGTATAATCTTTGAGAAACGACGCTCTCTTCGGACGCTCTCGAATGCCCGTTGTTGTTGCTGCTCTAGTTTTCAAAGTTTTGTGATAATAATTGTCATGATCATGAGTGATAAAGTGTACAGAACACAAAAAGGTACCAAGAAGAAAACTTGGTCTTCGAAAAGAAGTAAAATTTGCAATAGGCGACCGCCAAATCGACACTCAATGGAAAAGGAATCTGAGTGTCAGTACAGCGGCAAAGAAACTGAAGCTGTCTAAAGACGATTATGACATTGAAGTAAACGAATCATTTGGATACCGGCTGATAAATTTTGTTACAGTTTTTTCTGCTCTTTCTGAAATTGTGGTGTGTAAACAATGTGGGACAAATGTGAAATTTACTGAAGCAAGCAAGCGTGATTTAGGCTTTAAACTTGTAATTACTTGTGAAGGGTGCGAAAAAGTTTATGTAAATAGTTGTCCCATAATTAATAAAGTATCATATGAGGTTAACCGCCGAATAATATTTGCGATGCGTTTATTGGGAATTGGCTTAAACGGTATTATTAAATTTTGCGCATTTATGGATCTCCCGCGGCCGATATTTCAAACAACTTATGATATAATTGTTGATAACATTCTTGTCGCAACGGAAGCTGTTCGTACAAAATGCATTAAGAAAGCAGCTGAAAACGAGAAGACAATATCTGAAGAAAAAGGACAGATGAATGGAATTACTGTGTCTGGCGATGGATCGTGGAGAAAACGGGGATTTTCATCGCTCTGTGGATTAGTTACGCTCATCGGGTGGTTCACTGGCAAAATTGTCGATGTTCTCGTTAAATCGAAATATTGTAAAGCCTGCGAATTTTGGATGACAAAAGAGAATACTGAAGAGTACCAAGAATGGGCTGAGTCGCATTCGGAGCAGTGCGAAGCGAATCATAAGGGGTCATCTGGAAAGATGGAAGTCAATGCAGTTGTCGAAATGTTTTCACGTTCCGAAGATCTCCATAATATGAAATACGTCAATTACATTGGTGATGGAGACAGCAAAACTTTTAAAGGAATTGTAGATGCTCAACCTTATGAAGATATAATCAATTGTAAAAAAGAGTGCATCGACCATGTGCAGAAGCGTATGGGCACTCGGCTCCGGAATTTAAAGAAAACTAAAAATCTTGGCGGAAAAGGCAAACTAACCGGCAAATTAATCGATGAATTGTCTGTATATTACGGCTTGGCTATTCGTCGAAATCCGGATTCCGTCGAAAAAATGCGGAACGATATTTGGGCAACTCTTTTTCACAAACTTTCGACGGATGAAGTGCCGCAACACGATAAGTGCCCGAACGGTGTGGATTCGTGGTGCTCGTGGCAGAGAGCGAAGGCCTTGGGTACTTTATATGAATACCAGCATAAAACGCCTCTTTCACAACAAATTTTCGATGCCGTGAAACCAATATATGAAGATTTGAGCAGAGACGACTTATTTAATCGTTGCTTAGGAGGCTTTACGCAGAACAGCAATGAGAGCTTCAATTCGATGGTGTGGTCGATTGCTCCAAAAACATTATCAAGTAGCAAAAAAATAGTCGATATCGTCACAAATATTGCAACTTGTATTTTTAATGATGGACTGTCGAGTATAATGGCAATTATGGAAGTGTTACAACTAACTGTGGGCCATAATTGTCATAATTACTGCGTCGAGACTGACGCGCGCCGCGTCAAGGCTGCCGAGCGCTCGCGTACGGATGCTGCTAAGGACGCTCGTAGAGCCTCCACATCCTTCAAGAAAGAGGAACAAGAGAAAAATATCGATGTGGAAGGACAGTTATATGGTGCAGGCATCGCAGAATAAATGTAAGTTAAAAATTTCTTTAGTTAAATATGAAATAATGTTACTCAAAACTTTAAACGCGTTTTTCTCGAAACCACGTTTTTCAAATTGGCTTGCAGCATAACTTTAACAAATTTTATCCGATCCACTTCAAATTTTYACAGTAGCTGTTAAACTAAATTCTCTAGAAAAGTACAYAGGATTTTTACGATCGRTTAAAYACTTTTTTTGTTATAAATCATTTTTCACTGAATTTTTTGGGTGAAAATGAACTTTGTYTTCAAATGTTCACCATTTCTACAAAAATCAATATTTTAACGAATACGTGTRTACTTTTCTAGCAAATTTAATGTAGATTATAAAAAAATTCTGCTTTTTGTCCTTAGTGAAAGTGTACGGCACTTCTGCTGCAAGCCGCGGAGGTCTACACAGAAAAARYAGTCTGACTTGCAGAGCTCCACCGCCGCCATTTTGAAGCAAAARAATAAAACAAAAATTGTTTYGTGCAGCKTAATTTATGCACRTAAAGGACATTTAAACCGAATTTCCATTTATTTTATTATTTAGCTATAAAAAATTCTCGAAGTTACCCTACGTTTTCAGGCGTCAAGGTAGATGTAACCCCTTCAACATTCTTATAACATTATGCAAATATTTAATATGCTATGTAAAAAGTCACCACTATTTCTGTCGCTATTTTAAAATTTTTGATTCAAGAAAATGTATCCCAAAAAGTGAATATCGTTGAATTAAAAAATATGGTATATCAATATTTTATTTTATTTTGATATTTTTCATGTTATATTCTATTCTCTGAAAATCTCTTTTATAGCAAGTAATAGCGTTTTTCATTGGCAGAACTGGTGCGCAGTTAGTGCGCACTAAATACAAAAATTCAACATGACGTCTAATGGACGCCGTCGATTTTAATGCAAAATGCATTCAATGCGCACTAGTTCTGCCAATGAAAAATGCTGTAAATTGAAAATCGTAATCTTTATTCTTGATAAATTAAAATATGTCTCTTGTGTGTAATATAAATATCTGTAAATTAGTTGAATAAATGATAAAAGTACTTTTTTAATTTGTAAAGTTAGTTTTAAAGTTTTCTTTATTTATTTGATAGAATATGATCTATACACATTTAACGCGCGTTATCTCCACATGACGCGTTAAGATGAATTCTCACTGAGCGCGTCACGCGTAGCGTCATCCGTTGTGTTACGAATTAATCAATGAAAATATCCCATTTTTTATTGCATTATTTGCCATAGCATTTGTTTCATTGATTAATTCCGTGACGTGATGAATGACGTGATTCATGACGCGCTCAGTGGAAATTCACCCTTATATAAAGTACACGTCTTTGTCCACTCTACATGATTGATTAATGATAGTGAGGGTCCGCTTAAAGACGCCCACGGCAGTTATGTTTACAGCGATGTAATATCTTACATTAATAGTCGCGCAACTTTCTATCGTAAATTAGTTGAACGTAAGGGTGCCGTCCCATGACGTGTATTGCTGTACGTGCGTATTGGTCGAAATTTCGTATCAAAATTTCGATCAATCGCTGAAGTTCTGCCGTTTAACATACGCGTCAATTTTGTTCTAATGTCCCATGCAGCGGACGGTGCATAAGCGAATTAGCGGAGCGCCAATCACAGACAACTTTAAATATTATTTTGCAAGCAGATCAAACAGAACGATTCTGTGATTAGCGATCCGCTAATTCGCTTACGTGCGATCCGCTGCATGAGACATTAGAACAAAATTGACGCATAAAACGGCGGAACATCATCGAAGATTAATTTTTTTAATAGAAACCCTTATTTTTGACACCGGATTCGGAAAGAACGGGAAATTTTACATTCGAGATGGTGTATAGCGTGGTTTACTGCTGTGATCTTGTCAAGATCAATTTAAGAATAAATGCTTAAAATACATTCAGAAGCTGTTGATTTGAATGTGTGAGTTTTCATGGGTATGATCGTTCGAGTAATTTTAAAAAGTAAATAAATTTAAACAGTGCCCTTGATCAATAGCCTTGATCTCACTTTTAGCATTATCCGGAACGACGTGAACATAATAAGTACTGTTCCCTTTGGGATGCTTGTTTACCGTAAATCCCCTTGTCTCTCACGTTCGGGGTGCTTCTTTACCGTGAGTCCCCTTGCCTCTCACTATTTTTATTATGGTATTAATCATCCACGAAGCAAATGTTCAAAATTACCTCCGTCTGCTTCAAGGCACAAATTCAAGCGCCTTTGAAAATGTGTCACAGTTTTTAACAAAGTATCTCTTGAAATTTCTCTGAAAGCTCGGCGAATACAATCCATCATATCTTCCCTTGTTGGCAAATACAACATTCTTTAGATGTCTCCGTAAAAAAAATCTAGAGGTGTGAGATCTGGTGAAAAAGGAGTCCAGTTAACTGAATCTCCTCATCCGATCCATCTCCTATTGCACTTGGCATCCCAAAAGTTACGTACGCGTCGTGCATAATGTACTGCACCATCTTGTTGCATCCACATTCTTTATCTAGTTTCTAAATCAATGTTTTCGAATAATCCTGGCAACCAATTTCTTAATAACTCTAAGTAACTGTCTGTGTCAACATTTCGTTCGAAAAGTAAGGGCCAATCAAGTAACCGTTTACTATTCCACACCATATCATAAGGCTCCATCGATGTTGATGATCGACAGATCTTTGCTAATGAGGATTTTCATTTGACCAATAATGATAATTGTGCCTGTTAAGTTGTCCATCACTAAAAAATTTGACCTCATCAGAGAAAAGCACAAATCTAAAAAAATTAGGATCTTCTTGTCATCATTTGTAAAGCTTATTGGCAAAAGTCAATACGCCTCTCAATATGATTTTGTCTTAAATCTCAAGTTAAAATTATGTGGTATGCATGATATCTTAGAGCATTCAGAATTCTTAAAGCCGTTCTTCGTGGTATACCAATTTCTCTTTTAATTTGACGGCTGCTAATATGAGGATCAAGATGAACTGCTGCTAGAACAGTTAAAACGCGTGTATCATTTTCATCATATTCGTGGCGCCTGCGTTGACGAGCAAGCCACCGCGAGCTCTTTGAGTTAATTTCCGTATCGTTGTGTGATTTGGATGTCTTCTAACTGGAAAACGTTCTGCGTAATGCCTTGCCGCAGCACGGTAAGTGTTACGACATTCCCCTAAGACCAATATCATATCAACAATTTCATCAGGAGGATAATCAGCCATTTTGAGAATTTTATTTCAAAATTAGATGACACTTCTTGCAAAACGGCCAACAACAAGGGAAGACATGATGGACCGTATTCGCCGAGCTTGCAGAGAAATTTCAAGAGATACTTTGTTAAAAATTGTAAGACATTTTCAAAGGCGCTTGAATTTGTGCCTTGAAGCAGACGGAGGTAACTTTGAACATTTACTTCGTGGATGATTAATACCATAATAAAAATAGTGAGAGGGGACTCACGGTAAAGAAGCACCCCGAACGTGAGAGGTAAGGGGACTCACGGTAAACAAACACCCCAAAGGGAACAGTACTTACTACGTCCACGTCGTTGTTTCCAGATAACACTAAAAGTGAGACCAAAGCCATTGACCCTGTTTAAATTTATTTACTTTTTAAAATTACTCGTGGATGATTAATACCACGAAGTAATTTTAAAATTACTCGAACGATCATTATATCCAAGAAAACTCATACATTCAAACAACAGCTTTTGAATGTATTTTAAGCATTTATTCTTAAATTGACCTTGACAAGATCAGCAGTAAACTATAGCATCTCGAACGTAAAATTTCCCGTTCTTTCCTAATCCGGTGTCAAAAATAGGGGTTTCTATTCAAAAAAATTAATTTTACCTTCAAATGACCTTGAAAATCTACCTGAAGGTCAAAGTTAGTAGTACAGGTGGGTGGCCCCCATTGTCCTCGACAATTTTTGTACGAACCATGTTTCTGTAGGTGGCTTACCTACAGAGATATTTAGGTGGATCGATTAAAATAATCCACCGTGTACGAGGGCTGTCTGAAAAGTTTCCGACCTAACAAAGATACAAGATATTTTTTCTTCAAATTTATTTTTATTTCTCTACATAGTCTCCTTGTAAGTCTATACACTTCTCCCAGCGATGCTCCCATCTCTTCAACCCGTCCAAATAGTACTCGGCGTCCATCTCGAACGTTCATCGTCAACCAAGCTGGTACGGCCACGTTTAAACTCAGCTGCCCAAAATTTTATGGTGGTAAATGATGGTGCAGAGTCCCCGTACACAACGTCCAACTCGTTTTTGATTTGCGTAGGCGTATTGCCTTTCAAAAATAAATATTTAATGACAGCTCGATACTCGATTTTTTCCATTTTTTCAAAAAACACTAACATCGACTCACTCAAACGATTGTCAAACAACAACTACGTGTCCAAAATGGCTGAAATTTCGGTGTGTACTTTTTAACGCATGCGCAAATACACTTCTCCACTTTTGTTGACGAGTGCTGTGCAACTTCATGTTGAGGTTGGAAACTTTTCAGACAGCCCTCGTATATACAGAGTGTCCCATTTTAAGTGGGCACGCCGAATAATTTCGAAGGAAGTGATTTTCAAAGAAAATGACCCAGACAAAAGTTGTTGCACTCAGAGGGGGACATCCTATGATGACCTTGAAATTGTCCTCAATGACCTTCCTCAACGATATTCCAAGGTCAAAGTATTTTTTTAAATGGAATGACCTAATTTTGATAACGGAAATCGATAGAGCGGAAAATTTTACATTAAAAACGTAGGTTCATATGTCCTCATCGGTCGACAAAGATGATGAAAGTGATGTCCTATTTTAATCAGTCTAAAAATAACATGGGACAAAATGAGTTTCAAATAAAATGTACCATACAAAAGTTGTACTCAAAAGGGAACATCCAATGGTGATCTTGAAATTGTCCTAAATTACCTATTATTTGGTTTTCATTTGTTTCACAAATGCATTATCTATTATTACGTATTGCTTTTCATTTGTTGAACATACGCAACAAGATCATACATAGTATCCGTAGTGATACACTATACACTACAGTTTGAATAGAATCAGTTGATTATTAAATTGTTACTTGTTTCGCTAAAGTGAATGCACATCGCATGGACATAAAGAATTAAAGAAGTTTTGTTGTAAGGATTATTATTTAGCATTGTCTAGTGTTTGAAGAAATTTTCTTATTGAAAATGGGCGATTACCCACTAAATGAGATAGTTGATATGATTCGCATTGTAGGTGAGGCAGGCAATAATTTATTCCGCTGCAGCATGGCTTTATTCGGTAAGATTCCCAGACAAACGCCATCGTAACAGAAGAGTCATGAAGAAACTTTCTGACCATGCTGAACACCGAGGTACACTCAAATGCACACGAACGAAAACGGGTCCGAATGAATCTACAACAGTGCTATTACTATTGCTAGCGTTATGCTAAATCCTCAAATATCTACTAGGATTATTGAAAGAAAACATAGTATACCAAGATCGACAGTCAATAGAATTTTGAGGACTTTTAAGTTTCATCCTGTTAAGATAGAATCAATTCTTAGTTAACATGTTCTTTATGTTCTTTTATTTGTAACCGAAGAATTCCTTTTCGTTACTGAACATGCGTTGCGCGCGTCTTTCTTCTCCTCCTCGGTCTTAGAAACTGCAACTGCGCATGTCTAGAAGAAAGTGTAGCGAGTCGTTGTTGTAAGCCTCTCTTATGATTTGTGTGTATATCTTTAACTTTGTACAACGAAGATACATTTATCTAGTTCTGTATTAAAGCATTCTGTATTAAGACTTCCGAGTTTTTCTTTAATATACTTCAAACGACACTTACAAAAGCCTTCAACTCTAGTAACCTCTAATAATAACAGGTTATGGTACCACGTCTAGTTTGTTTGGCTATAAGTCACGTGTTGGAAAAATCCATAGTAACGACACGATCTCAATTGTCTGTGTGTCAATTCGAATTTGCTTGAAAAATCTGCAATAATGACAGAGAAAGATAAGCATCGGGTGCTGTTGTTCCACGGATCAAAGACAGAGAATGGCAAATTTGAGGAAAAAGGACACAAAATGTAAGTCACAAATTATACAGAGAATAGTTGATTCGCATCTAGAGTAGAGACGCTAAAGATAAATTAACCGCGTTTGAGATGTGGCTAGAACTAAAAAATATATTTGAACGCCGTGGTGTAGCTAGTCAATTACTTCTCCGAAAAAAAATTCTATTGATGAAATTTAAGTCATCAACTGAATCCTTGTCGTCACACTTTCTAAAATTAGAATCACTCGTTCTAGAACTTAAGTTTACAGGGGTCAACATGGAAGAAAGAAACAGACATCGTGTGTCATCTGTTATTAACGATGCCCTCCGAATACGATGTTATAGTAACGGCATTGGAAACTTTATCAAAAGAATCACTGACGTTGAGCTTCGTTAAAAATCGCCTACTTGATGAAAAATCTAAGCGAAAAGGAACAAATCAACAAAAAGATGAGATGCCACACTCTATAGCATTTACTTCTTCAAATGACAACAAGAAGAGTAACACAAAAGATATCGGAAATAAGTCAAAATTCAACTACAGATGTCATCATTGCGGTATCGTCAGTCATCGCCAATCGGATTGTCAAAAGCTGAAGCAATAGCTAGAAGGAAATTGATATTGTAAAAAGGGAAAACGGGCAAGCGTTGCAACTGATACAGACGAAACAAAAGCAGTTAATTTTTCGTCAGTAAGAAACTATAAGAAAAATAAGAATAGCACTACATGGATCTTGGACTCTGGAGCATCTGAGCATTTAACGAAAAATGAAAATAATTTGCGGAATGTAAAACTGCTGTCTGCAAATCCCATAAAAATTTGCATTGCAAAAGCAGATATAACACTAACAGCTAGTAAAGTTGGTACGATTTTTTGCACAGCGATAGTCAACGGGAAAGAAATTCAAGTTACCATTAACGATGTTCTTTACATTCCCGGACTGGAATTCAACTTATTATCTGTACCGAAACTAGAGGCAAGCGACCTTGCAATCATATTTGCACACGGAAGAGGAAGAATGTTGAAAAATACGAGAGTTCTTGCAGAAACACAACGACGTCATCGAGTCTACGAACTGGTAGTTTATGATCAAACGGAAATAGCGAACGTCGTGCACGTGAAGGAAGAAAATTTGGCATGAGCGATATGGGCACATTGGAATCGATAATCTAAAAAGAGTCGTAAGAATGGTGGACGGAATAAATCCGAGAATGTTGAAGTTAACGGAAGTTAACGATAGAATTTGCCACACTTGCATTGAGAGGAAGCAAACCAGACCTCATAATAAAGAAAGGACTAGAGCGAAGCGTCCGCTGCAACTTATATAGCGATCTCATGGGACCAATTATACCAGTGTCACGTGAAGGCAATCGATATATACTTACATTTATGGATGACATTTTACAGTTGCGTATTTACTCAAGAGTAAAAGTGAAGTTTTTTATTATTTCAAAATTTATGAAGCAATGGTAACTGCCCATTTCAATCTAAAGATAAGCAGATTTCGATGTGATAATGGACGTGAATATATCTCTAAAGAAATGACTCACAAACTTGAGAAGAAAGGAATCCGTATAGAATATACTATTCGATACACTCCTCAACAGAATGGTGTTGCAGAACATATGAACAGGTCAATCCTTAACAAAGCTAGATGCATGCTACTTCACTCATAGTTAAACAAGAGTTTTTGGTCTGATGCGATCCTGAGCGCTATATATATATATTAAATCAAAGCCCTACTACAGCATTGGATGATGTAGTCCCAGCTGAATTATGATATGGAAAACGACGTAATGTGAGAAAATTAAAAGTTTTCGGATGCATTGTGTTTTTGCACATTCCAAAGGAACTGAATCCCAGAAAGTTTGACATTCGTTCGAAGAAATGCATTATGGTGGGATATACTGATAATGGCTATCGTTTATGCAGTCAGGAAGATGAACGAATAATTTCTGGACGAGATGTCATCATCTTTGACGATACTAAGTTTGAACACAGTCAACCATTTATTGAAACTGACTGTCAAGAAGAGAAGGAAAATGAGTGCAAAGAAGAGTCTGATGAAGAGAAGTTCACTTCAGCAACTGAAGAAAATAATGATCAGAGATTGTTAGAAAATGAATTAGTTAGTTAGTGAGGAAGAAGAGGAAACTGCAATAAAATCTGAAGGAACAGTCTAAAGGAACAGTTCAAAAATTCTTCGTCGGAGCGCACAGTTAAAGAAAAAGACGCAATTTTACCATGAAGTTTATTGTGTACTGACATGCTGAAAGAAGACGTACCGAGTTGTTACGCTGAAGTCAACTCTTGACATGACAAAGAAGAATAGAAGAAAGCAGTGAACAAGCTCAAGGTGATTCAAGAAAACCATACATGGAGTTTAGTGCAACTACCCGCTGGAAAGAAAGCAATCGAAAACGAATGAATCTTTAAGATCAAACGTGATGAACATGGAAACATACAGAGATACAAAGCTCATCTTGTAGCTAAAGGCTGTTTACAAAGAAAAGGATTCGACTACGATGAGACATATGCCCCAGTAGCTGGATTGACAACGGTACGAATTCTACTGTCCATAATTATTAACGAGAATCTGAATACTCGGATCAATTCGACATTAAAAACGCTTTCCTTCATGGAACCCTCACCCAAGAGATATATATATATATATATATATATATGAAACAACCGGAAGGTTGCGAAGACGGAACTTCAAGAGTTTGCAAGCTCAATAAAACACTATATATAAAACACTTAAACAGTCACCTTGTGCATGGAATTTAGCTTTCAGAATTATGTAAAAGAAATTGGCTTGAAGCAGTCAGAATACGATCAATGTATATTTTACTAATCAAACGAAAACATAAGAACTTATCTCTTGTTGTATGTCGACGACATCATAATTGCGGGAAATAATCGAAGTCGTCTAAATGATATTAAACATTTATTAGAAAAACGTTTTTCTATGAAAGATCTTGGATCACTAAGAAATTTCCTTGAAATTAAAATTGACAGACATGAACGGAGGATGAATCTCAGTCAGTCGGTATACATTTCAAACTTATTAAAACGTTTTGGTATGGAAGAATGTAAAGCTATAACGCCCATGGAGACAAACTCTGTGAATGTTGAAACGATCCAAACAAATGAAATAGAAGACGGAAAGAGACCATATAGAGAACTCGTCGGCTGTCTCATGTATGTTAAATACAAGACCGGATATAAGCGCTGCAGTAAACTACTACAGTCGTTATCAAGAAACTCCGACTACTAAGCATTAGAAGGGACTTAAAAGAATATTACGGTATTTAAAAGGTACCATTAACTTATATTTAAGTTTTCAGAAAAATCAAGGTTCGTTCATCACAGCTTATGCCGATGCTGATTGGGCTAGGGATGTGGACCAGAAGTCAACAACTGGTTTTCTGATTGAACTGTATGGAAATCCAGTCTGCTGGACCACTAAAAAGCAAAAAACAGTTGCCTTATCATCTACGGAGGCTGAATACGTGGCGTTAGCATCAACAGAAGTAGGTTGGACCCAGAATTTTCTACGAGAACTAGGATGGTCAATTGAAGAACCTACTCTCATATATAAAGGCAACCAATCCTGTATACACTTATTAAGCAAATGTGAACATCACGGCTTAAACATATTGACGTTAAATTCAATTTCATTAGAAACTTGTGTAGTAACGGCATAGTCAATGTTAAATATGTTCCTTCAGAACTACAAAAAGCAGATATCTTAACAAAAAGCATAGTCTTTGCTAAATTTGAAAAGTTAAGAAGCTTAATAAGTTTGAAACAATTTTAATAGACTTATACAAGCAAAAACCTCATTCTTAAGTTTTTTTTAATCATTTTTAACACGAATTGAGGGGAAGTGTTTAGATAGAATCAATTCTTAGTTAATATGTTCTTTATGTTCTTTTATTTGTAACCGAAGAATTCCTTTTCGTTACTGAGCATGCGTTGCGCGCGTCTTTCTTCACCTCCTCGGTCTTAGAGACTGCATCTGCGCATGTCTAGAAGAGAGTGTGTAGCGAGTCGTTGTTGTAAGCCTCTCTTATGATTTATGTGTATATCTTTAACTTTGTACAACGAAGATACGTTTATCTAGTTCTGTATTAAAACGTTCTGTATTAAGACTTCCGAGTTTTTCTTTAATATACTTCAAACGACACTTACAAAAGCCCTTCTCAACTCTAATAACCTCTAATAATCACACATCCCTATCATATTAACCTATTAAGTCCTGAATGGACGTTTTTTCATTGCATTTTTCAACGGTAGTATTTTCTAAAAAAAAGGATTGTAAAAATTTTAAAGTAGGCATTTCTGACGTGAAATTAACTGAACTTTCAGAATCTAATATCAAATTTCCCGAAAAATGCACCTGTAACAAACTATATATGGTTTTTTCCAAAAAAACGCGCATTTTTTAACTTTTTTTTTCTTTATCTCGTGTTTTCACATTGAAATCATTTTAGAATTCCTGTTTGAACTAAAAAAATCGCGTCCTCGAATCTTAAACTTTAAATTGTGTATGTGAGCATTTCACATCACTTCAAAATTTAATGCGGAAGCAACCAAAATGGCGGCTCAAAAACGCGGAAAAATCGTCAAAAACTTCAGAAATTTTTTATTGGAAAATGATGAACTTTTGAAAAAAATTTTACTGAGCAAAAAGTTTTTAAAATTGATCAAAGAATACGCTGTAATTTTTTCAGAAAATTTTTTTTGGGACGTTTTTACATTTTCAAATTTGGTGATTTTGTATTACATGTACATTTTTTCTACTACTTTCAACAAGTAATATTATCAATTGCGCCAGACGAGAGTGTCTATCTTTTTATTTTACAAAACCAATGTTTTTGCTCACAACGCGGAGATGACGGAAGGTGATTTGGGGGAGGTGATTGAGGGGAAGGTGGAGATGGCACGCTTACGTCTAAATTGTAGTTTTCATTATTACTATTGTTTTCATTATTACTATTGTTTTCATTATTACTATTGATATCATTGGTAGTCTCATTAATATTTTGCGGCGCTAGCCCTCGAAGATATTCGGCGTAGGCTTGGTCTAATAGCTGACGCGCGAGCCTGCGTCCCCGACGCCGGAAACGTTTTGCCGCCTGTCGGCTGTAGGTGGGCAATGGCCGGTCGCTCACTACGAATAAGTGCGCGAATTGAAATATCTGCTTTCTTAGAAAAAGGAAAAAGGATGGATTATAATTATAGGTTTACTAGGTAGTATCAGAAGGAGAAGGTAAGATGGATGGGAAAAAGGATAAGAGGTACCATATTGGTTAACCCCTTGAAATTGGAAATGAGTTTAAGTTCATTGGATATTACCCATGAACTTTGAGGGAGGTAAAAATAAAGAACGAGTTTATCTGCGAAGCTAGTGAACTCAAGGAAGGGTTGAGGTTCGCCAAATTGGTGACCTTCTGTTTTATGGATTAATATTAAAGGGAATTCATCGAATGTTATTGATGAATGGGAAACGAGAATAAGGAACGAGTTCATCAGCAGCTAGTGAACTCAAAGGGAAGATGGAGAAGATAATTAATGGTAGTTAAGAATTGAAACAGAAAGCATAACGAAAAAAAAGAAAGATTCGTGAATTGAGATTGTTATAGAATCCGAGAGATATACGTATATAGTAAAGGAGGAATCTGCGATTTGAGTAACAAATATATATGATATGTATATGTACATGTGGAGCGACTTACTATTTGATACGGTAGTTGTAAGCAGAGTTCGAGATAGACGGGCTCGAGGATCCTCTAGCTCGTTCACAGAGTGAGTGAGGTTGTTTGGAACCCTCATGGAATGATGTGGACAGTTGAACAGTCTGACACTTTCAGCTTACACTCGCGAGCCCGGACAACCAAGTCAAAACTCGAACGAGTAAACTCGGATGGAATGATCGAGTAACTTGGATAAAGAGATAACTCAGAGGAGAACGAGAGCAAGTAAACTCAGAGAAGACCAACCGGAACGAGAGCGAATCTTACGATGTCGCGGCTTATATAGGAATCCCTTCGTTCTGTGCCATCTCGGTCGGATAGGATTTTGGTTGGTGGGGTCCTTTTTGGGCATACATTTTTTAGTTTCTTAAACTTTGATTGGGAAGTTTGTTATGGAGTCGCCTCCATTCACAGTCCAGGGTTTGGTTTTACTATTGCCTATTGGCAAGGTGGGTTGGAAATTGTTTATTCAGTCTGTTTTCTGTCTTGGGATTAGTTGAAATTCGAAAGGCGTTATAGGCGAGGAAAAGGGGGATGATTAGTAAGTGGGAGTTAGTTAAGATTTGTTATCCTTGTGTCGTGTGTAAGTCTTTCTTATGTTTATAGCTCCTTAGAATTATTGAAAGCAACAAGATCCCGTCATCGCTGATCGTGAGTGCAGTGTCGGATAGCGACAAACAAAAGCTCAGTTCTTAGTCTTAAAGTGTTATCTTTTCGTTTTATGATCTTTAGGCGCTTGCAACAGCTTATCTCAATATGAATTCTATATCAAGTGACACTTTTAGTCACTTGTTACTATYDGTTGCAGCGTTCATATCTCTGTTTACTTTTTCCTAGAGAAAGAATATTCTGTGACATTTTTGTTTGGTTTTCTAGAGACCACAGGCTCTGAGCTTCAGTTTTTATTGCTTCTCAAACAACGCACCTCTCAATTGATATTTTTCTTAAGCGACTTTTATGAGTTCTTGAGAAGAAACGAATGAGTCCGTTATTCGAAAAAGGCTTGAGAATTGTAGGCAAACGGATCCCATTCGATTCTCTCGCGTGTTTAAGAATCATAACGATGACCAGATTTCTTTGAAAGAAAAGAATCGTGGAGTCTACAGGACGTAACAAAAGAAATGGAATGGTTAATTTATACAGCGTGCGATTTAATAATCTACATAGATCAACAGCAAATAATGCGTGATTGCGATAAAATTTTGCATGAACGATATTTTACGAAGCCAATGAGAGATGTATACTTGGGAATTACTTTCCATAAGAAATAAGTTTCTGAGAACGTTTGCATAATATCTAATATACATAAATAATTTAGAATTATAATATAATTTTGCATCCCGAAAGTCAAAGCGTAATAATTATTTCTATTATTTTTTATTTCTATTAAAAGATATGAAAAATGACAATATTAGAGAATGTTACTTATTATATATACACAATTAAATAAAACTGGATTGTTGTATGCGTTATCTCAGCATGTTTCTTGCGTTTTCAATATAAAATGCGACATCTGTACTTATTTTACAAGTGTAACCCCCCACCACGGGGGAGGGAGGGAAGGAATCCTCCCCTACACGCATGTCGCGGGAGAGGAAGGAGAGGGGAGGGGAGGGATTCATTTATAACTTTCAACGCAGAACCAATATATGCCTTTTCAACAAATTTTTTTTTAATTATTTGTGCTACGAATATAATATATGTTTTAAGTACATATATACACATTATAAGATGTAAAGAAGAGCTAGTACATTTTTTAATCAACCACGGTGTTTAAACATGTACAATTAAGTGTAATAAATGTGGCAATAATATAAACATTAATAAAGAAACATTCTACTAAAAAACGTGTCTTCATGCTGTACTGGTACTTGGTTCCGGCTCGCTGGACGATTCTGGCTTGTTGAAAGTGGACATCGGAGAATATAATTCAGTGATGATGTCAAAGAAGATTTCTATGCGTTCCAACCGGTTATAGGCGCGTTTGAAGAGATATTCGGCTAAATATCCAAGGACGTGATCCTCTCTGGTTCCGTACCTTGGTATATTTCCTCGAACTTCTCTCCAAACGCGCTCTATATGTTGTGTGTGAGCACCTATAAGTTTAAAAAATATTAGAACATAAAATGCATTGAAATTATAATATATAATCATTTTAAACATTTTTTACCGGTTTGAGGATCAACGAAGTTATAGGAGTGGTTGACTGTCAGATGTTGGAAGCCCTCATTGTTCAAACAATTATAGGACTTCCAACAATCTGATACGATGGTGGTCCCTGGCAATATCCACTTCTTTATACACGTCAGGAGTGTCTCTTCCGTTCGATCCTTTACTGGAATGATAAAAATCTTCTTTAAGTCTCGCTCATATCCTCCGAATATCCAATGGCCTTTCACGAGCCGGCCACGATATTTGCGTTTGCCAATTTTCGCTTCATCGATTTCAACCGTGCGTTCTGGGCCACCAAGTTTTTGACTATGTTTTTCAGCCCAGTACACAGACCTGTAAGTAAAAATATTTTTTTATAATTTATATATTTTTCTGTAGGCTACATACTCTGCTTATTGAAATATAATAATTACCTCTCGGCAAAAATTGAACCAATCCACGATCGTGGCCGACGCTACACCAGTTTCGTCCAGCGTATCACCATGACGAGGGTGTCTCAACATTAAGAAACACGCTACTATTCTACAAATAGCGATGTCTAAATGATTTTTGTGGAACCAAGTACCAACTTTAGCACTTTTCTTGAAGTCACTCTTCATGGAGTCACGTTTTTTATGAGCATTTTTCATTGTATACCGTCGATTACAATGAAAAACTAATGTTTCTTTATTAATGTTTAAATCATTGCCACATTTATCACACGTAATTGTAGATATTAAAACATCGTGCTTAATTAAGAAGTCTATTAATTCTTCTTTACATCTTATAATGTAGGAAAAATTTATTAATCCTAACATGCTTACATGCAAGCGTACATGCATTTCGTAACAATAACAATAACATTATGCGTTTCTTTTGTTTCATCGTTAAGTTCAAATTTCGTGCACTCTGTGTATCGAAAAATTACTAAAACGCATGCGCACGTGACGTCAGAGTATGCGCACGTGACCACAGCGCATGATCGTGCGATATCACACATTTCCTAACCTAAACAGTTGTGAACTTCAACGATAAATATCTCGATTCGCGGGGCAGAGCGACACTTTTTATTGCCGGATTCTTTCGTTTCATGCAAAAACGCGTCGAATGAGCATAATTTTATTGATTTTGAAGGTGGCGACCCTCAACTGAAGAATTACCTTATATTTTTCTGAAGCGTCTAGGATGAAATACATCTTTAAGTCTTTTGACGATGTTTCAACTCGTGTGGATACTCCTGTTCTTACAAATATATTAGGCCCATTGCAGTGAGTGCGCCGGTTGCACGACAGATTTCGGCACCAGGCCCGCTTTGGCGTATTCTGTCGGAGCAGCGCGACTCCGGAGCAAGGATCAGAGCGCAAAACAGAAATCCTGTCATGCGCGTGATACGGATTATCGGATGATCAAGGGCTCCGCGAATCGATGAGTCACGTAGCTCGCGGCTCTCCCGTCTCGATCACGGTTCGGTGCAGATGCCCGCGACGGAGAGTCCACGTAATAATATAATTAGAGTCTCGGCGGAACATTGTTCATTGTATATCGGATCTTTATTAAATAAATATATTCAGTTATTCTGTTAGATCGTGTTGATTATTAGTCGGAAGGCTCCCGAATAACTCTTCGGAACAGTTGACGTACAGTCTTGGTGTTATCTCGCGCGCGCCGGCCGATATATCAGTGCCACGTGGCACTTCTCGGCAAGTCATATCTCGCTTCCCTTGGAGGCGCCTACGAGTGTCTCTCCGCGTAATTCAATTCAAGATACGAACGTCATTTCCCGCTCGGAAAGCAGGAAAATAAAAAGTATATCCCTGGTTTTTCCTCCCTTTCAATATCATTAGATACAAGCATTCCAAGTGAAAAGGATTTAGAGGAAATTAAGCAATTGAATGTGATGGATGAAAAGAAAGAGCAATGCTGGCAATGACTATTACATTGGAACTGACTATTAACACAGCTTTTATCACAACAGACAGTATCTGAAAGACAGTGCTTATTATGTGAATCACATTTAGCAATCATTGAAGCAGTGAACGAACAAAGCGCATCTCTGCTAAAGAACTTCTACAAGGTGTGTCATTTATTGAATTAGACCAAGATATACTTATACAAATTTTTTTGCTTCTTGTCTTACAAATGTGTTTATTAACAATATATTAATTGGTGGTTCTTTACTTAATTATGTATATTGGTATATTATGTATATTAATTTTATTTAGAAGAAAGATATTTTTTTTTATATGTTTGAGGATGAAAGAGGATGGATGGAGCAAAATACAACCATTAAATGTCGAGTGGCTAATGATGGATAGCAATATTTTGTTGCCTCCTATGGGCACACCTATGACTGGAATTTAATTTAGTAAAAGGTTGCTGTGTGGTGAGGTATAGGCAGGAACAGAAAAAAACACATTTTTAAATAAATATATAAATCTAAAAAATAACATCGATAAGAGAATAATACATAAATTTATAGGTGGAAAGAGCACGTCGTGTAATAAGTTTTCTTCTTGATAAGAGAACTATCTTTGACACTATGGAAGTAGAAACTCAATTACCACTAACTAATCCGGCTAATTAACTTGCGTACAAGTTAATAATGTTCTTGATCTGAGTAAGAGTTATTTATTATCTCATACACAATTAATTAGTCAAAAAGTGACCAACTTAACATGTTGCAATATAATAATAATAACAACAACAACAATAATAATAATAATAAGAAAACATAGATAATAATTAAACGGATAATTTTTACATTGTTTCTCTTACAAAAAATAAAATTTGAAAGCATAAAAAAATTACTCAGCCATAATTATATATATACATAATATATATACATAATTACAGTTATGCATGAGCAATTGTTTCTTATTTTTTTAATTTGATTTTTTATAAAAAATGCAAAAACTATTCTTTTAATTATTTTTTGTTTTTTTAATTATTATTTTTGAATTAAACAATAATTTTTAATAAAAGAAAGAAGGACATATATAGACATATTTTGTATTATACATGTTTATATTATTATAAATTATAGAAATTTTTTTTTTGTTTATAAAGGGGGAAATCTCATGGACACCCGACCCTGACCGGCCCGCGGTAGTGTGGGACTTCATCACATGCGCATCGCAGAAGATAACGCATATATGACCTACCCACTAAAACCCCCTCTGTTGCCACGATCATAAAGAGGGTGATCTTGAAGAAGACCGAAGAGAATAATATTTTATTCCCACGTATTACTTTTCAATAATTTAAAACGTCTCCTTCGGAAGCCAATACAGCGAGTAATCGGCAGTGCATTGAATTTACTATTGCCTGGCAATAATCGGGGCGCTGGTGCAAGTCGGCCCAAACCAGATGCACTCGTTGCACAAGATCTTCTCTTCTGTGACAATGTGGGGCGTTCATTTTCTGACTATTTCTGCCCAAAGATTTTCTATTATTGAGGTCTGCAGACCAATTTAATCGTACGATCTCCGAATGATTCTTATACCAGGCTCTGGTGATCCGAGCGATATGGATCGGACTATTGTCCTCCACGACGACAATTCTGGGATGATCTTCTTCACCATAACGTCTTTGTACGTTGGGTAGCATGACTTCATCGAGTATGTTCACATACTGTTCAGCATTCAAATTTCTTTCTATTTCAACTAAATCTCCTGGACCATCAGCCAACATCCATCCCCAGAATGCCGCTGTAATGTGACCACTTGATGTTGCTGGTAAAATGTTGTTTTGCTCGTATCTGGTATTGTCGGTTCTCCAGACGCGATAACGCCCATCTTTGTCTGATGAGAAAGCAGAGATGCGCAGATAACGCCCATCTTTGTCTGATGAGAAAGCAAAGATGCGCTTTGTTCGTTCGCTGCTTCAATGATTGCTAAATGTGATTCACATAATAAGCACTGTCAGTTGTGATAAAAGCTGTGTTTATAGTCAGTTCCAATGTAATAGTCATTACCAGCATTGCTCTTTCTCTTCATCCATCACATTCAATTGCTTAATTTCCTCTAAATCCTTTTCACTTGGAATGCTTGTATCTAATGATATATTTGTAAGAACAGGAGTATCCACACGAGTTGAAGCATCATCAAAAGACTTAAAGATATATTTCACCCTAGACGCTTCAGAAAAATATAACATAATTCACAAAGCAATTGTTCTTTTTTTTAAAAATATATTCGTGAAAATTTTAGAAAAAAGAAAACTTATCTGAAATTCTAATGTAGAAGCCTCCTGGAGTTTAAGCACATGGGTTATCTCTTCCAGGTATCTTTATGTCAAATGCGTCGTAAGCCGGCGTAAGCGCTAATCGCTTTCGTGGAGCATGAACTATGAGCATTGATGTAGAAAGATGGTCACATTTCAATTTGTGAAAATGTCCAAGGGACAGAATCGATTACCGTGGGTGAACAAGTGAACGGAATTAACTCACAAAAAGATACGGAATTTTTTGATGAGTCGTATTATTGTTTACTTAACAATCTTTCAAATCACAAATAGCGACATCTATAAAGTTCACTTCGGACAGACTATCCGAAATGACATTCAAATGTATTAATCTCAAAGGTATTATTACTCTGTCAGTTGCGACAATCGGAAGTGTACTCAATTCGTTTGACACATATATATATCCACATGGAAAAAAAAAATCTGCATATAATTCCGCTTACACAGTAAGTTTTTAATTATGACATATAATCGAATTTACACTCACATTTAATTTATAATAGCAATTTACATTCTCATAGTATTGACATTACATCTATAATGGCCTTTGACAAACATCTTTTTTATCTTATTGACTACATGCTTTCTCGCCTTCAAACGAAGAAACGGTTTAACTTATTGTTTTAAAAAAACGGACTATGTCATAATTTTGTTGTCTCACTACAAACAAATAAGTGGGATAGATATACTATATTTTATAATTAATATATGTAACCACGGATTTGATTTGGTGGCTTTAGTCTATAATGAACATTAGCGAATTTTCTTCTTTTTTATATTTTTAATTTATATGTATACACAACTGATGAAGACAAAGTGAAATGTCGAAACGTTTTGTTCTATTATGATAATAAATTATGAATTATTTTTATTTCATCTAATATAGTGCTTTCTAACCTCTTCTTAATGTTATTTATGTATATATTATTTATATATATGTATTTTTTTTTCTATACTTTTAGCAGCGCCAATTGTTTTTTTACACAAAAAATTTTTATTTAAATAAATTAAATAAAATTTTTTTATTTTGTACTCTTTAAACCTCTTTAATTCTTCGTGGTAATACTTACCCAGATAGCCAAGCGTGATTCATCATATTAAGTAAATTAATGCACTGCATGTGTTGTTAAATGTTTGTTGTACATTTGCTAACATTGAAGTAAAACGCGTTATTGAATGCAGCAACATGAGTGTTTATACAAGCAATCAGATAATTAAATTTCGAGAGCAAACGATCAGCGATACTGGCATATTATGTTGTCAGCAACATAACAACAACTAATGATGTGTTGTT
>JANQDE010000391.1:59515-70294 GCA_037157785.1 Cephalotes varians | reverse complement strand
AAGCGGCAAAAAATTTAGGCAAGGAAGTAATAAAAGTGAAACTCTGCACATGTTAAACTCTCGAACGTGACCAGAGAGAAGCCTGAGAGCGGCCATCCCGGCCTTTTTCGTGGGACCGTCGAAACCCCCGTACACTAGCGTCACGTACATCCATTTTAGCGACAATGGTATTAGGTAGCCATAATGTCGATAAAATCATAGTGTCGAAAATGGATGTGGTGCATGTCCGTGCTAAATCCACAAATGGATGTGGTGCGTATCCGTGCTAAATTTACAAATAGATGTGGTGCGTGTCCGTGCTAAATTTACAAGTTATCGATAAAGAAGACACATCCATTTTGAGACACTGCCGATAAAATCGTAATATCGAAAATGGATGTGGTGCGTGTCCGTGCTAAATTCATTACTATTCAATCAAAAAGATCTAAATTGTTTCTATATATTATTAATACTTTGTATATATTATTGTATATACTTTGTATATATTATTAATACTTTGTTTCTATATATTATTAATACTTTGTATTAATCAAACATGTTTATCAGAAAAAAGCACATTGTCTTGTTCACGGTTTCCAATGTCTACTACATATTCATAGAAATCATGAGCGACTCAATATAGAAGTTATCTTGCAAAAGGACGCTCAAGAATTACTCATTAATCATTCGATGATAAGCATTATTAGCAACATTAGCCACAAGTAATTGTTACTAACGCAATGTAACATTCCATCAGCAACAATCATACATTCCATCTAAGTAACAGATTATAAGCTCAAAATAACTGAGTTATCCTACTCATCCTAGTAACTAGAGTTCCTTCGTAGTGAGTGATGGAAAACGTGATTACCTGGCAATGCGAAAAGAGAGACGGGAATAACAAAAGAGCAAAAGAAAAGCCTGCAGGGAAGAGAGATAGAGAGGATTCGACAACAGACAGAGAAGAAAAAGGAGGCCGATGAAAGTCCGTATGCATTGGACGTTAAACATCGCGCAAATAAAATTAAATTATTGCTCGCAGATAAAGTTATGTTAAATGTCACAATATTTACGAGATACGATTAGATTACGATGCGCGAGTTGTCGAGCAAAAAAACATTCTAGAAGGAAGTGCGCATCGGGGCAGGATTAAAGGGAAACGGGGATTACATAAGACACAATCGCTTTCGTTCCGTTGCGAAAATCGCCGGGATGAAAAAAAAGCGGACATGAAACGCAAGCGGGACGTCAACTCACCAGCCAGAATCGCGTTGAGCGCGATGAGGATTTCCTTCATGTTTCCACGAGCTCTCATTGCTCCGGCAGCCGAAAACGGTTTCGCGATACGAACTGTGCGCAATTATCGCGTGGTTGATCGCGCGATCAAATGAATCACAAACGACAGCACCTGTCGACCGATCGATCTGATGGCTGGATCGCTGGACGACGACAGACGAATCGCTGGACGACGAAACTTCAGGAACCGCTTTCCGTTTTGGAAAACGCAATGGCTTCGGCAATACTCGGCGACGTTTTCTCTTTTTTGTGTTTATTGAACTCTTTTTCCTTATTAAATTCTTTCTTCCATTTATTATTTTCTGACCTATACAAATTTCTTAATTAATATACGTTTATTAATGTATTTATTAATATGTTTCTTAAGAAGAAAGCAAACACTATTTCTACTTACATTATTACTCGGCTTTCTCTCGGCGAGGCAACAAAGTGAAACAAAGCGACTATGCAGTCGTTGCAGTACGTACAGATCCAAAAGGCGGAAACTAATCGTAGTTATAACAATTGTAGAAACAATCTTGAAGAAACAACGATATGTAATATAACAAAACACATAACGAAACACATCCGTCTCGTTGGATCTACGTTGCCACACTGCCACACACGAGCCCGAGTGCGGCGGGCACGAAAGCGTTTTTCCCCTTCTATTACTCAAAGACGCGCTCGGTCTATCCGTGTGACGATTCGTCTGTATGCGTAGGGGAGACAAACGCTTGTGTGCCCGGCTCGAAAATGTATCACAGGCCTGGCCACAGCGCCAGGGGAGCAGGAGATACGCTGGAACATATACTAATAAAAATGAATCTGTCTGTATCTTCGTATCTCGACATCATTGTTTATTTCTCGAGTTCGATGTTATACTCACTGTTTCTGCATGTAGCTTCGATATGCACACATTATCTACAGTCTATTTATCGATGAGCTTTAGGTCGACAATCGATGAACGAAATAATTATCTGTCTTCTTTTGCATATAATACATTACAATAAAATTATAAATACATTCTGCGCTTAGCGCAGTGTAGTATATGAAAAAGCATTCTGCGCTATCCGCAGTGAAATATATGAAAAAGTAATCTGCGCTCGGCGCAGTGAAATATATGAAAAAGTAATCTGCGCTTGGCGCAGTGTATGAAAAAGCGTTCTGCGCTATGCGCAGTGAAATATATGAAAAAGTAATTTATGCTATGCGCAGTGAAATATATAAAAAGATGTTCTGCGCTATGCGCAGTGAAATATATAAAAAGATATTCTGCGCTTTGTGCAGTGATATGTATGAAAAGACATACTATGCTTAGTGAAATGTATGAAAAGACATACTATGCTTAGTGAAATGTATGAAAAGACATTCTGCGTTGTGCGCAGTAAGTAATAAAGCGCATTCTGTATTTTATATTTTAAATGCTTTTTACGTTTATCTTTAGACTTTTTGAAATATCTGTTGCTGTGTGTGTATGTGTGTTTTTTATCTTTATCTCTCTTTTTTGTACATTACTTTTATTAATTTCTAGTATCTCTACATTATTTCTCTTTTTTTATTAAATAATGCTCAAAATAATTTATTATTGTATGATCTTTTTAGATTTTATCTTATTAATTACCTTATTTTTTATTTGTTTAAAATATTTTTCATTTTTCTATTCAAAATATTGTTCCTTTTCTCTGCACGATTGTATCTCGTGCGAGAATATAATTTAACAATAATCATATATTTCAGTGCTTGCATCCGATGATTAAAACACATATGGTTAATATCCAGCCATTCAGCATGGATTTTATTCGTAGCATATACACATTCAGTTACAATATTTTTCAGAATATGAGTGGATGCCCAATGATATTGCCATGTATGATTAAATGCCATTAACTGTGTTTTGACGATATTTGTAAAGACAATAGTTGGTCTCACTAATTTTGTCACTGTTGGAGCATCTTCGTCTTCATTTGGATATTCACGAAATTCAATATATTTTTCATTTGCTGTTGCATTATCCATTGGTGTTTTCATCATATCGTTGCGACAATTTTCACAGTTACTTTTTACAATACTTCGTTGTGCCACAAATCCAGCGAAATATGCGATAGCATTTTCATCATAATTACTAAGTGGATTTATATTTTCTTCAACATTAACATAGTCCTCAAGAAATTTTGCATCTTCCACAAACAATTCGTTTTCAGAGTCATCATATTCTGTATAATTGTTTATACTCATAAATTTTTCTATTGTTTTAATGAGACGACTTGGTTCATTAATAAGAATCTCGCTTTCTGGACATTGAACGTTGCCTTTGTCGCTCGTTTGGATATATCCTGTAGAAAGTATGTGTCTCATAGATAATCGGATCATTCTTGCAGTTGGATTAGGATTAAATCCTCCACGTTGTCTAAGTTTAGAGAATAAATGCTCCACTGAATCTTGATTACACAATCCTGTCGCAAGTTCAAATCCTTCATATTGATTAGCAAGTATTTTATAAGTCGCAAGAAGAGCTCGAACAGTTAAAACGAAGCCTTTTAAACAAGGAACTTGTATTATTTTTTCTGCTGATTTTGACCATCTTGAGCACCATTCAACAAAGTCTGTTAATAGAACATTTAAATCAGGATTTCTCGACGACAATAATCGCTTTCCGCCAAATGTAACATTAGCACTATAAGCATTGCAAGCGTCAATAACGTTATTCATACGTTCTGCAAAATCTGCAGTTGCTTGCCATGTATCAGTATTTAATTCTTTTCCATGCTCAGCTGTTTTTATTGCAGCTGCAAAAGTATGGCTAAATAATTGAAAAGCTCTTTTTACGTTCATCGCTTCGAAATTATTCAGATGAATGTGCGCTTCTGTTATGTGAGATAGTAAATTTGAGCCTCCTTTTGTGGCATTGTCAACAGACCATGTCATTTCGAAATCTGAATATGATGCAATTATTTTTCTATCACAGTAAATATTTTTATGCGTTCTCAAAAAACTTGCCAATCTTTTTATTAAATGTGGAAAATCAAATGAAGCATTATATTTTTTTCCGTTGTATATGAAAAATGCTTTTTCTGAATCAATACCGAGTTGAGAATAAGCACTTTGGTTATTTGTGCCTTGATCACATGTTACAAGTTGCACATCAGCACCTGTTTCGCTCAATTTATCTAGACATTCTTTCAATAATGTAACTATCTCTTCTGCTTTCATACACTTTCCCGGTAGGAAATATGCTAAGGGTTGGCGCCATGGATGATGCGCATTTAAACTATCTAGACAAAATACAAAGACGCATTTAGCTCTCTCTGATTTTCTTCCTAAAAGTCCAAGATCAACAAGACCTTCTATTTCATCTAATTTTACCGAATATTCCTCATAACTTTTGATGGACATTTCGTCCCATTTTAAAGCGCACACTCTTTCCTCCAATGTTAAATGAGACATTTTTTCTTTTAATTTTTGAAATATACAATTACAAAATCCCGGTTTTATATCATATTCTTCCAACTATCTCCTCATAGTTCGTTGTCCGGGAAAATTGCAACCTGCTTTTCTTAAGCGACAGAATGTAGTAGGTGAATAATAATATAATTGTCTTGACAGATTTTTTTCTTCTTCTGTGTACGGTGCATGTGGTGTATGTAGTTGCAAATTGATCATAGTTTTTGTAACAGGATGCAGATCTTGCTCATGTACCAATTTTTTTAAAATCATTTTCTTTGATTTTTGTCCTCTTGGCTTTCTACATTTTTGAGCTGTACGTAAGCGATATTTTAAACGTTTTATTATATTTCGCAATCGAATATTCTCAGATTTTTTAAGAATTAATAATAATTTCTGAATTATTTACTTTATCCGTTATATTATTTTCTTTATTTTCTTCAATTTTTTTATTTACATTATTTTGCAAAACAGTCGTCGAAACTCTTTCATGTGTAGGCTCAATATGTATCCAATCCATCATATCTTCTTCCGCTGAGACATCAAAATATAAATGTGCTGGCTTATAAGTTTTTAGTGGAGGCTCTTGTAAAAGTTGCTTATCTATTGTTACGTTGTCGGAAATAGGTGTGAATGACTCAGCATTCAGCTCAACTAAATGTGATAATCCCGTAATATTTTCTTTTATGTAAGAGTCCGTTTCATTTAAATTTTTTCTTTTTCTTTCGGATTGTTTGTTGGAATTTTTTTGATCAACTCTCGAATTATACGGAATTGGCACTGCATCACGTTTTAATCCTTTTTTTACACTTTTAGGATTAAATGAATCTGGAGTAAAATGGTCTTCGCACAATCCGGCACGTCGAAGAGTAGTGCAAGACCATTTTTCCAAATTAATATTTCCTATAATACAAATATACATAAAGACATTCTATATAGATATGAAGATATTGTAATATGCGTATTATTGCTGTGTATCTCAGCAATATCTCAGCAAACTTGCGCATTTTTTTTTAAGACCGGATTCTTTGTAACATTCTAAGACGCAAATCCTAATACAAAAATGTCGAGGATGTAATACTTTTTAAATTAGTAACGATTAAAATTTTACTAATCACAGAGCTGACATTTTGCACGCTCAAGTAAAGGTACAAAAAATAAATAATACAAAATATCAACTTAATAGCGAGATGTGTCAGAACGATAGAAATAAAATTAAAATTTAAAAAGAGTATAAGAATAAAAATATTTAAGTAACTTATCACTTATAAACTTATGTATAATTTTAATTATAAATAAGAATGATGTATTCTCTATAAATTTAATAATATATACATGTATTTTGATATAATCTATATCTATTTTTACATTTCTAAATTTTTTAAATATTATATTAATTTTAAAAAATGCTATATCGGTAATTTTTACCGTACGGCAAAGAAATTTATTCTGATAGCTGACACATCTTTCTATTGAATTGATATTTTGTTTTCATTATGTTCCAATATTTATTATATATTAAATATATGGCATAATCCGTAGAACTTTTAGAATTTAAGTTATCGCAATTTCAGACACTGACTTTAAGTCTAAAATCGACTTTTAAGGTCCTTATAGGTAGCGAAAATTCTGAAAAAACATGTACCAATACTCGTTAGTACGCTTTCCAAAGAGAAATTCATGTAAAAAAGCCGATAACAGAGTAAACTAAGGAATTCTTAGAGGATACTTTTGCGAATTATTATTAATTATTATTAATTATTATTAATTATTTTTAATTATTATTGTGTTTTGAACCGCTGATCTGAATTCGTGGTAAGAATTACGCAAGTACTTCTTAGTTTTCTAAAAAAGCTGAATAAGTTTATAGTTTATTTCAGCATTTCTGAATAATTTTCAGTTTTTTCAGAAAACTGAGATGCTGGCACAATTCTTACCACGAATTCAGATTCAGCGGGTCAAAATACAATAAGAAATTATGGTTTAAACCACAGATCAAGACACTTTTTTTTCGTTTGGCAGAGTATAAATCATTGTCTTCATTAAAAAATATAACTTTTTATTAAAATGAGCCGTATTTTTTTGTTGATACTTAATGTATCTACAAAAAAAAAAAACATCAATTTTGTAACTATGCTTTCAGATTTCTTTTTTTTTTTCAATAGCTAAATATTAAAACTTCTACGGATTATGCCATATACAAATAGGTTCCATATAGAAGCAAAAATAATTTCCTACCGGGAAAAAATGTTTCATATATAATTATATAAAATTATGTACAATTATATATAATTATTGACATAGTCTATACACAATTATATATAATTATATATAAAATGTGTCCATATATATATAATTTGTTCCCAAGTTAATAAAAATATCATTATTTGTTAATAGCTTGGAATGTTCCAAAAAGAATCCGGTTTTAAAAGAAAATACGCGAGTTTTAAGCCTGTAAAATATTGATTATTGATATAAGGGCCCTATTGCGATAAAAATAAAAATAAATAAAAAAATAAATAATTAAATAATTAATTAAATAAATAATTCTTAATATACATTCCAGATATTGTATACAGAATGTATCCCTTTTCAAATGACGCCCTCAAATATCTCGAAAAATATACAAAACAAAATATTTCAGATGAAGATTATATAGTCTGAAGGAGAGACAAATTGATAAAATTAATGATAAAATTAATTTTCGAAAACATTTATTTTCCAAGGAAATATGAAGGTCATGAATATTTTGTTGGAATTATATAATTCTTTTTTACATAATATGATTCCTCTCATAAATCAACATAAAAAAGTAGGTAGTAAGTATTAAGATAAAATTTTCAAAAACCTAATAGGTTACGAGATATTTTAAATTTTATTATGACATATTTTGACATAAAATATAAAATATTTCAAACTATAAACTTATAAACTTTAAATAAAGTGTAAAATATCTCGTAAACTATTAATTTTTTTAAAATGTAACGTTCATATTTTTTTACGCAGAATAATGAGGACAAAATCATATTATATACAAAAAAATCATACAATTTCATTTTAAAAAATGGTAATGATCTTTATATCAATGCATAATTTCATTCATCATTCATGTCGATTGCATAATTAACTTTATGTGTTCCGTCATATAAGATATTATTTTTCGTGTAACAAGTTTCGAGAAACTCGAGATTGACTGCATCGATTTTAATCAGAATAGTCAGAATCGACATTATGTAATAAATAAATTAATTGCGTAATGTACGTAAACTCTTTTTACTTAGCGTCGTGACGCTACGATATTGCTTGATCTTTTTTAAAAAAGGCATGACATCGATAATTACATATATCGAAATATTGTTGCCGCTTTTCCGCGATGCCGATTGGTTCTCTAGCTGCGCTTACTTCGTGAGCGGCTGTCATTGCATATTTTGACAGTTGTGTATCAAAGGGTTAATAGTGTAATAGTAATAGTGTAATATAAATTGCATTTATTCAAGTACAATTAAAAGAAACTACATAGCGCGCGCGAAGCGCGCGTCTGTAATGTCTAGTAAAAATAAAAGAGGAAACAAAAATTTCTGTTTCATGCGCTGAAGGAGAGAAAGCAAAGAAATTATTATTAAGTAACATTTACTACGCACCGTTTTTTCCATGGACGTACATTTATGCTTAGGCCGATATTCATAGTCGGTTCTTATATTCAAGACCGTCTTAAGTACAATCTTAAGATGTCATGAACCAATGTCAGAATCGTATTAGTCTTAAGATATTATTTAAGATGGTCTTGAAATAAGAATTGATTATGAATATCGGCCTAAGTTTATATTTTTATGCATACTACAGCTGAATAAATCTAATAATTTCTCTTCGTTAAGCCAAAGATAAAAAGTGATTCCATAAATACAGGAGTAAAATTTTTCCTTATTTTTCATCAAATTCTTGTTGGCATTTTCTTTATATTTTACTATTTTTTAATCCTGATTTATGAATATTCATATATGTACATAAACTTATCACTATTACGTATCCATAAATAATGTCTGGCATCTGTCTGTAGTGGAAATCTATATGTATGTTTTCCAAAAGATCGTTCATTTACACAATCCTTATACATGCACTTATTAAAAAATTTATTTACGTGACTTGACATTATTTATTTTATCTTAATTTTTTTTCAACTTTACAGTTTTTTACAAAATTATTTTTCTCAAGTATAACATATACATGCGCGAAAGTATCGTTTGTGTAATTAACAGTAATACAATAATACGTCGTATAGAAACAATATCGCAGATCTCGTAAATGTATTCTATTAATACGTACGCGACCGCAACTGCACGTTGACTGCGATAGATTTTGCTATACTAAAAACAAAGCTCTTCAAAACAAAAGAAAAAAATTGATGAAAATATATTTTGATCAATTCTGTGCGCGCGCGCTGCTAATGTTTTCTCGACGTGGATCAGAAAAGCTATAAACTGTCCCTTATCAATTTCAATGAAACCAAGCAAATATGTATTGCCCTTTTTTTAAATAATATCATCCTTTTTTAAAGCCAAACAAATTAATACTGCCTGTAAAAAATTAATACTGCCTGTAAGTCTGTGACTCTCATATAGTGTCTTTTTCATTGAACAAATTTCGAATTTTTTGTCAACTAGAGACACTTGATTCTTCGTCGGTTGCGGCTTTTATTCATTTAGTTATTTATTACTTATATTTTAATTTATTTATTTAATTAAAAGTTTTTAAAAATRCCAAAAAAAATATTGAAAAAATAGTAGGATTTGAACGAGTGACATTTAGCATTCCAGCCGCTCGTCCTGTCCGCTCGACCACGCTTGTTGACTGAGTCTTGTTACAAACTATACAACATGATACACAAAAATATTAAACAATGATTTCTCGTAAATTTTTGGCATTGGCAAGAATTGATTTATTGTGAATTAGTGGGAAGAGTATATATAGCATAACATATTAAAAATTCGGCGAAAGGAATCAAAAATATCTCTTCCCTTTTAATTCCACGCCGAGAAAACATTGGCAGCTTCGAGGTGAATCGAGCAGTCGAGCGATAAAAACAAAGGAGAGGAGACAGAAGAAAAGCTTCGTCGATTCGGCAGCCTGTAATGCATTTTCGAGCCTAGGCACACAAGCGATTAGTTTCCGCCTTTTGGATCTGTACGCACTGCAACGATTGCATAGTCGCTTTGTTGTCTCGCCGAGGGAAAGCCGAGTAATAATGTAAGTAGAAACAGTTTGCTTTCTTCTTAAGAAACATATTAATAAATACATTAACAAACGCATATTAATTAAGAAATTTGTATAAGTCAGAAAATAATAAATGGAAGAAGGAGTTTCATAAGGAAAAAGAGTTAAATACACACAAAAAAGAGGAAAAGAAAAAGGAGGTAAACAAAAGAGAAGAGAAACATGAAGAGGAGAATATGGAATTAGACAGTCTAGATGAAGAAATAATGGAARAAGAAGAAAAGGAAAACCAACATTGTAAAGAAAGAAAAAAAAGAGGAGGACGATATTTAAAAGAGAGAAATGAAATGTAAGTAAAATTCTTTCTATAATGCACGTTATTGGGTGCCTTCCATTTAATGACACAAGTCAACAAACATTTTTCTTTCTTGATTACTCAAATGAGTAACCAAGACAGAACGATACTTGTGTCGACTTGTCATTAAGTGGAAGGTACTCATTTTCATCATTTGATACTATTCGTTAAACAATTGTTGATTCTTCTCTCTAAATCACCTTTCTCGACACAATAACGTTTTGATGACTTATATTATGTTACGATACCATATGTTGAAAGAATTTCATTTACATTTTATTCCTCTCCTTTAAATAGCGCTCTCCTCTTTTTTTCTTTCTTTAAAAAAACATTTGTTTTCCTCTTCTTCTTCTTCTATTATTTTATCGTCTAGAGTGTCTTCCATATTCTTCTCTCCATATTTTGTTCTATCTGATTTAGATTTCGACGAGGAAAAGCTGGAAGACGAGGCGGATGGCGAGGCGGGTGGCGAGGCGGGTGGCGAGGCGGGTGGCGAGGCGGGTGGCGAGGCGGGTGGC
>JANQDE010000391.1:43276-59155 GCA_037157785.1 Cephalotes varians | reverse complement strand
GGCGAGGCGGGTGGCGAGGCGGGTGGCGAGGCGGGTGGCGAGGCGGGTGGCGAGGCGGGTGGCGAGGCGGGTGGCGAGGCGGGTGGCGAGGCGGGAGGCGTGGTGGACGGCGAGGTGGATGGCGAGGCAAGTGGTTGCAAAGATCCCAACAATAATCGCAAGGACCAACTTTTATTTTCAATTATTAGAAGAACCATCCTCGCAACGGTAATTATCTCTGTTTCTTATTACACACACTGTATGAATCTTTTGATGCGCGCGTGCTTTGTTGAGATTAATTATATTGTAATAAGTTAATTTTGATTTTGTATTTTTTTTAGGCCATCAAGGACATACTGCCTTTGCCATTTTAACGACAGCTTGGTGCGGCCTGTTCAATGAATTGAAGCAAGCACGCACGCACGCATGCACAAAATTATAAATATATATATTAAAATTATAAATACATATATTAAAATTATAAATACATATATTAAAATTATAAATACATATATTAACGACGTACCTTTTGTAAATTTCACGAAACGCGCGGTTCGACTGGAACGATAGATAAAGAACATTTGCGTTTTGTATACAGTTTAAATGGAAATACGAATCGAAATGGCTTTGTCGCACAAGTTACCCTAATTGGACGGTGTGATTCACTGCCGTCTACCTTGAATTTTTGTCAAGGTAAAATTCCTTTTTTCTTTGGTACAAAGGCAAACATTGGGAACAGTATAAAAACATTGAATTATACATTTGTGTAACAATTTTTAGTTTTATTTACATATAAACCCCATTTCTTCTTTAAAAGAGCCATAAAAGGAATATTCATGTATAACGTTCAACAATCACTGTAATAAAATGCAGTATCCTAAAAAATAATGGAATGATGCGCGATTTTTTTTTCAAATAAAATAGTGGCTTTTTTCAAATAAAAATATAGTGGCTTTTATGCAATAAGGTATTGATAGTTTTATACCTACACCTCTTGTAAAATAGCATTACAAAACGATAACTCTACAATAAAATATTGATTAAAAGCAATGTATGACATGCATATATGAATTGCAACAGAAAATATTTTTGGTGAAATATTTTCAATGAAGAAATTTTTCTGATAAACATGTTTGATTAATACAAAGTATTAATAATATATAGAAACAATTTAGATCTTTTTGATTGAATAGTTTAATGAATTTAGCACGGACACGCACCACATCCATTTTCGATATTACGATTTTATCGGCAGTGTCTCAAAATGGATGTGTCTTCTTCATCGATAACTTGTAAATTTAGCACGGACACGCACCACATCTATTTGTAAATTTAGCACGGACACGCACCACATCCATTTGTGGATTTAGCACGGACACGCACCACATCCATTTTCGACACTACGATTTTATCGACATTATGGCTATCTAGTACCATTGTCGCTAAAATAGATGTACGTGACGCTAGTGTACGGGGATTTCGACGGTCCCACGAAAAAGGCCGGGATGGCCGCTCTCAGGCTTCTCTCTGACGTGACATAGGGAAGCAGAAAAAATAAAAGAGAAACTCCACGTGTGATGCTATTATGGATGTAACATAAGGGAGTAGAAAAAAGAATTATTAGAGCAATTTTTGCATATAGTGTCATTACGGACATGACACCTCCCCCCTAGGATAAAATGTTGGACCGTGTCCAACATTTTACTGGGTAAGACCCGGTGTCCACGATGCTAGAAATTGGTCCAAGATCTCGAACGGAAAGAGGATTAACCAATCGCATTGATCAAGTGACCGAATTATTCAAATGCGATTGGTTAATCCTCTTTCCGTTCAAGATCTTGGACCAATTTCTTGCATCGTGAACACCGGGCCTAATGCTTATACTATCTTATTAACATTGATAATTGTTCTTACGTATTATTTTTAGTTTTACATATTCTTCTTAGACTAACTTTATATTTTAACGGCTATTCTTTAGAGTTCAATAAGGCACGGAGTTCTTTATAGTACACTGGATTTTGATTTTCACTCACATTTCTTGGTGGAGCGGATGGAGGGGGCGATCGATCTTCCGGTGTTGAGCGGGTCTCTGAGGAGGTTTCTGCTACGAGGGTGAGGGCTTCTGTTTCCTGATGTCCTGGTGGGAGTTTTCTTGTAGCGGTTCCGGCCAGGTGCAATAGAAGGTGGATGACGGAGCTCCAGACTGCTCCGATTAAGTGTAGGCTCCAGCCGTACACTGAGTGAAGCGCGTAGCCATGAATGATGGTGTCCACGATTAATTTGATTAATCGTATTAAAAGGAAGCCTGTCAGGACTCCTGCGCTTGCGGATCCAAAGGTCATGAATCCCTTCCAGATGTGCGCTCCTGCGCTTTCGGCGATTCTCTCCAATGATTTTTCGTCGAGGAGGTTCAGCATCGAGATGCTTCCTGATGGTATATTCTGACCCATTGCTCCTCGTGCTAGCGTATTCAGCATCTGAGGTCTTTCCACCGGGAACATTATGTGATTCCGGAGACGGTCTAGGTCTTCGTCAGAGTATATACCACTGGTTGCGAGTGCTGCTGGGCTGACGTACTTCCAGGTTGGTCTGGTCAACGGTTGAATGGTGGGTGGAGGCGATGATTCCACCGGACGCGGCATGAGGCGAAACCATGTTCCATGGATCTTGTACATAGCTGGTAGCAATTCGCTGCAGTCTCTCGGTGTTCCCGTCTGCGTCAGTATCCTGGAACCTGGTAAGAGAAATGCCGTCTTGTTGTGAGTTACCGGTAGTTCGGCAAAGCATCCCTCTGTCTGTCGAACTCTGCATTCGACAGGAACGCAGTTGATGAGGTGTATGACTTCTCCGGCCGCCACGGCCGTGTATCCGGGCGTCTTCATGATTCTGTAGGCCATCTCGTCGGGGGCGATGCTGGACAACGTGAGCGCGTTCTGGAGGATCTGTTTCTCCAGTGCGCACTTTTGCTCCATGATRTCTCTGTACAGGTGTGTCAGCTGCGTTTTGATATGCTTTTCGACGTAGACGAACTTGGAGTTCACGTAGGCGAAAATGTCCAGGTTGTTCACCGAGATTCTTGATCGCACTTTGAAGGTGTGATCACGTTGTGTTTCCAGGATGAAGAGCTTGGGATGCTCAGTTTGCACAAGCGTGTAGCCACACAGGCTGATCTCGGCTGTCTTGGTGAGGGCGAAGGTGGTTTCCCTTGTGGTGACCATGTAGACGGTGGGTGATGTTTGATTGGCCCTAGGGGTCAATTTGTTCGCCTGGCCTTCGTATAGAATGTCGTAGTGACTGAAATGGCAGCTATAGGTGGTATGGTGGACTAGAACGTTTCTCCTCCATCGGTGTCCAAACACTGTCTAGATGCGATCTTGCAATGTAATCCTGAGGGCAAGATTATCTCGTCGGAGCTGCGACGTATGGGAACCTCAAAGTTGCGCAACGTTATTTTAATTGACGCCTGCACGACCACATTATCCCAGGTTCCGTAGGGATCATTGAACTGGGTGCCGGTTGTCTTCAGGCGTGCCCGCTGGGTCCGGGGTGGGAGGAGTCGTCCGGCAGATGCGCTCCTCGTCCTCCGATGTAGCGCAATTTCTTCAGCTTATCTCCGTGTACTGTTCGGGTTCTATCTTTATTTATTGCTATCTTAACGTTATTATTACCTAAGATTTCTAGGACCTCATGTGGTCCTGTATATTGATCCGCAAATTTTCCTTTTACGGGTTCCTTCAGTAAATAGACTTGATCACTGCATTTAAACGCTTTAGGATTGGTTTTCTTATCGTAGTAAATTTTCGATCTTTGTTTCGCGCGGTTAAGGTTTTCGTTGGCTAATTCCTGGGAGTCTCGGAGCCGATTGAACAATGAAGTTAGATAATCTGTGTATGTTTCACTCAAATCGCTTGGTAAGAGCGGGTCACTAGTTGGAATTCTAGCAGATTTTCCGAACACTAATTCGCGTGGCGTGAATTTTGTGCTTTCGTGAACACTTGTATTATAAGAGAATGTCGCTAACTTCAGATGTTCATCCCACGATTTTTATCGACGTATTGTTTAAGGTACTCCCAGAGTACGTGGTGGCTTCTTTCGATGGAGCCGTTCGATTGAGGGTGGTAGGCGGTAGTTTTTATTTGTGCGATTCGGAATTTTCGGGCTATAGCGCGCATAAGGCTACTTAAAAAGTTTGACCCTTGGTCGGTGAGAAGAGTCTTAGGGGCGTCATAAATACATATAAAGTGGTCGACGAACGCGTTGGCTATATCTATGGCCGTTGTTTGTTTTAACGGCAGCGCGAGGGAATATTTGGTTAGGAGGTCCTGTATGGTCAGAATGTACGTGCTGCTCGCTCGAATTTCAGGTAGCGGACCCATAATGTCCATGGAAATTTTGTCGAATGCGGCGCTCGGAGTATCCGTTATAATCATCGGTTGTCGAGTCTTTACACGCACTAATTTCTTTAATTGACAATTTCTACAATTTTATATGTATGATTGAATGTCGGTTTTCATGTTCGGCCAATAGTATCGCGCTTTGATTCGTAGGTATATCTTTGTCACACCTTTGTGTCCACCTATCGCGGCGTCGTGATACTCTTTTAGTATGTGCGGTCGGTCGTGGAGTGGGGGAACTGAGATGCGCTTGGTACATATTAGAATTTTAGTGTTATAGTTCCGAAAGGTATCGTCTAAAATATCTTTGATTTTCGGCCACGATGTTGATTCGATATCGCCTTTGCATATCGACACTGATGCTAAGTTAAGTTCAGTAGTTACGTTTAATAATGATGAGAGCGCCTCGATCATTATTTGCCTGTTCGCTTCTTCGGATGCACGTTTCTCAATTATTAGTGCGATTATGTATCGATTTTTATCGCTTATTAGTTTAGCGCGTCCGAGAGTTCCGTCCTTGATTTTCGGCAATCTCTCCTCCTCCGCGAGCATACGTGCTCCTAGGTCGCGGGGTTCGCCTTGTTGTGTGGTAAAGATTACGAGGTTGTCTTTCCTCGTGGTAAAACTATCAGGTATCTCGCATACGTTAAAGCGTTGGTGAGGAATGTTAGGGGTGTCGAGTAGGGGAGCGTCGCTATCTTCGCTACTGTCTTCTATTTCGGTGTTCGTATCGTATATTATTTCGTCGTGTGTAATAGGAAATGTGGATTTCGGGGCGCTACACGGATGTTGAGGGGAAATGTTTTTTGTAGGTAAGGCCGGAGTTGGTTCTGAATTAGGATAAGAGGCTGAGTTTTTATTATACGTGAGGGGGAACAAAGGTTCGTGTCGGCTATGTGTTTCGGCCTTCGTGATAATTTCGTTTGAAAGGTTCGGAATCGCTGGGTTTCTTGAGAGTGCGTCGGCGTTTGAGTTTATTTTCCCTGCTTTATAAATTATTTTGTACTCGTATTCGGCGAGTTTGAGTCTCCAACGTACTAATCTCGAGGTGGGGTCTTTTACTGACTCTAGCCATAAGGGTCTGTGATCGGTTATGAGACTGAACCTGTGTCCATATAAATACGGCCGGAAATAGTTTACACTATATACTATTGCCAGTAGTTCTTTTTCGATTGTTGAATAGCTTTGTTCTGCCGCGTTTAAAAGCCGTGATGTGTATGCGATGGGACGATCTTTTCCTATCTCCCCTTGGCTAAGGATGCCTCCGATAGCGTAATTAGAGGCGTCCGTAGTTACTAAAAACGGTTGAGTAAAGTCGGGGTATTGCAAGAGCGGTTCTGAGCATAACGAGGTTCTAAGTGATAGAAATGCTAATTCTTGTACGTCTGTCCATTCGAATTCGATGTCTTTCTTAAGTAAATTTGTTAGAGGACGGGCCGTTTTGGAGAAATCGGGTAGGAAACGTTGGTAATAACCAGCGAGACCCAAGAATTGTTTAATAGCCTTCGGGTTTTGAGGCCTCGGAAAATTTTCGATTGCCTCTATTTTTTTGGGGTCTGGCCTGACGCCGTCCTCTCCGATTACGTGACCCAAATAAGTAACCTCTTTACGTAAGAACTCGCATTTGTCGGGCTGTAATCGCAAATTCGCTTTCCGCAGTCTTTCAGCTAGCTTATTAAATTTGATTTCATGCTCTCGCAATGAGCTCGCATACAGTACTATATCATCTAGGTACACAAACAATTCTGTTCCTTGCAGGAGAGAACCTGATCCATAAGTCGCCGGGGCGTTCTTCAATTCGAACGGCATGCGTTTGAAATGATAGTGCCCGTACGGTGTTGAAAAGGCTGTTTTTGGCGCGTCGGACTCGTGCATCGGTATTTGGTGGAAACCTGAGGCTAAATCGAATACGCTGAAATACTTGGCGCTTTCGAGTTGGTCAAGTATTTCGGTAATGTTCGGGAGCGGGTACGCATCTCCGATTGTTTTCTCATTTAGAGCGCGATAGTCGATGACCATTCGCCACCTCTTATTTCCTTTGGAATCGGGTTTCTTGGGGACGATCCAGAGAGGGGAATTATACGGGGAGTCAGAGGGACAAATGATGTCATTATCTAGGAGGGATTTTGTTTGTTTATTTATTTCTTCTTTGTGGATTGGTGGATATCTGTATTGTTTCGTATGTACAGGACGAGGATCGGTGGTATTTATTTTATGCTGCATTGCATTAGTATATCCGAGTGCGTCGTCGGATAATTGAAAAAGATCGTTATATTCTTTTATAAGTTTGTTTACGTGCAATTCTTCTTCGTCGTTTAAATAATTGAGGCGCAAGAGTGATTTTATTCGACAGGCACGTTCCTGTTTGGGAGCGTTTTTTTGTGTTGAGATAGAAGCTACTTGGGACACATGTTTACGAGTTTCACCAGAGTCTCCGGACCTCGAGACCGGATTGGTTTTTTCGAAGGATGACGCGTCGTTCGGGCGGCGGGCGGAAATGGTCTCAACTTCTTCGAGTTGCACCATTGGAATCTCGATTTCTTTGTCGACCTCGCCTGTATTTACTGCGCCAATGAATGCCCTGCCATTACGATTCGCGACTAACGCGTTACCTAAGTATACGTTGTCGCAGACATGTATTCGCGGTACGTATCCTTCCGATACGTTTTGATTGGCGATACGCATGGGTATGGCGACGCGGGATCTAGAAGGGATGGTCACAGTGCTACGCTGTGAGAAAGGAATTATCGTGTCCTGCCAAAGGATTGATTTTTTTATGAAGTCTATTTTTGTCGCGTTACRCAAGAAGTCYGATCCTAAGATGCCTTCCTGCGATATTGGAAAATCGTCTTTCACGACCTGCAGCGTGACGGGATGTCCYATATATTCTACGCTGACGGACCCGAGTGTCTCTATATTACCGTCGGTTATTCCGCTAAGGAGAATCGATCGGTCTTTTCGGACTTGCATTTCGGGATGTAGACATTTCTTTTTTATTAGATTTGGCGCGGCGTCCGTATCAATCATGAATTCAGTGTCTCGGAGGAACCCGTTAGTAAAGATAACGGTGGGCGCGTGTGAGAAATCGTTGGGATTTAAGATTGCAATTCGTCGTTTGCTTCGCTGATTGACTGAGTCTCGATCGCGTTTATCGGACGACTTTGATCTTGTGATCTTCCCGCTTGAGATTCGTCCGTCGTTCTCGAGGGGTTTCCTGCGTTTCCCTGTCGCGGATGAGAATTATTAAATTCGCGTTTGCGACATTCCTCGATTTCGTGACCTGTGTTCTTACAATACCGGCACCATTTCGGTCGATTATCGTTGCGGTAATTCGCGTTATCTCTAGCATTTCGGTTATCGTAATTTCTGTAATTATCGGGGGAGCGAGTGTTGATTTCGCGAGAATAGCCCGCGCGTCGTGGGTTATCGAGGTCGTTCGTGGGAGGGTAGTATCTATATTGTATCGCGGGTTGGGTCCTGGGGAATGCTCTGTTACGTTCCGGGGTCGAGTGAGCTAGAGGAGAGAGTGCAGGGAAGGTACTGTCGCGCCGGCTATGATTACCAACTCTTGACCGATCTAATTCTTCTCTACCCGCGAGGATTTTGGCCTCGGCGAAAGCGTCGAAGGGGCTTGCAAATTGTTCGGGCCTCATTTGGAGGCGGTACTCCAGGCCAAGCCCATTGCAGAAGGCTTTGGTGGTTAGGGAATCTATTTCGGCAGCGATTCGGTGGTCCAGCCTCCCTCGGGATCTTCGCTCGGCATCGAGGACGTTGTTCCGCAGGGTCTTTGCGCGGCTGATGTATTCGAGCATATGCTCTCCGCCTCTACGGAATATGTTAGCTAAGTCGCCGCGACATTGATTGACGTCCCTTCGGGGACCGAAAGCTTCGCTCAGTAGGTCGGCAAGCTGAGAGATCGTCTCGCAAGATTCGTCCTCTACTGCGTAGTAGGCGAACCCATGCAGCTTGTTAATTAAGACTTTAGTGAGGCTTGTCTCCGCGGAGGCAGGTACCATTTCCCTGGCTCGGCGACACGCGCGGATGAATTGGGAGAGGGGAATGTTATACCCGTTAAAGGATGGAACGGTTTCCGTAACCTCGCGGAATGAGATTCGTGGGGRTTGAGGCGATTCGGCAAGATTTCCCCGGAGTAGGGCGCCGGCTCTCTTTCGTAAGTTCGCTGCGCTTCAGGTGAAGGCGCGGGGGAAGTGCGGATTTTATCTACCTCGCGGCGGAGTATGTCCCTGAACTCATGCAATATTTCGCTTTTAAAGGACGCGAAGATCTCGCTTTGGTCGTGGCCAGGTTTCCCGTCTTGAGCCGAAGACGTTCTTTTCTCGAACTCTGCGACGCGTTTCGCGAATTCGGCGCGCTCTTTGTCGAGCTTGGCGAGCTGCTTCTCTACAGCCTTGGCTTCATTTTGAATGCGCACGTCCTTATTGGCTACGCTTAGTCGATATTGCTCGAGCTCGTCCTCCGTGAGCTTCGCGGCGCGGGAGCGGGTATCCATCGCGGTTTACGTCGATCCCACCGCTGTCACCAATTTGTTGTTACGTCACGAGGGGGCACAACTAAATTAATGGATAGTAGGCTCGCCCAGGGACGGATCGTAATTTGAGAATTTATTTTCTCGGGACCGCGCGGGCTCCGCTGCCGGTGCGAGCGTAAAATACGGAGTTACGAGCGTGCGCCGCGGGGACTAAAGCGCGGTGTTACAATCGCGTAGTAGATATTCCCACTATTGTGGCTTTCGGTCCTGTCCATGGGGTTAAACTCTGCTCTGACAGATATTCTTCTTCTTCTTCCTTTGGCCTGTGGATTTCTGACCAATGAGATCGGTCACTGTACCACGCTTTATCGTACGTTGAGAATCGGACTAATTTTGAGGCCTTTAGTCCGAACGTAGTGCATAATGTTGATATTTCCAGTAATTTAGCTTCAGTAATGATTTGGATAAGATTATCCTAAAAGGGGGAGACCCTCTTACAACCGATACAATGCATTGATTAAATTGATAAATTTAACTTTGAATTAATTATTTTAATAAACTTAGTCAAAATTGCAGCAATTTTCTTATTTAAATTACCCATTACATATTTAATACAAAAAGGATCGAATAATTTGAGATTTCTAAGTAGCTTAAGCAGTTTAAGTCTTTCCGATTCTAAAATTGGACAAGCCCAAAAAACGTGATTTATAGTTTGGACTCTCTCCCCACAGTGACATTCTGGAGAATCTACAACATTCATTTTAAACAAATATGCTCTAGTCATAGGATACCCTGTAATCAGTCTAGTCAAGATAACACAATCCTCTTTCCTAAAAACAATTTTTCTAACGTAATTGATGTTAATTTCACGGAAATTATTTAAGTAGTAGGAACCTACAGTATTGTTTCCTGCCAAATAAAAGGAATTGTCAATATTTGCATATTCCAAGTTGAAAGATGAAATGATTTCGCTACAAGAAATATTGTTGTTCCATAATTCACCCCTGATTGATGCTTCTTTCGCTAGGGAATCGACCTTTTCATTGTATTCAATACCCACATGGGCCGGGCACCAGGTGAATCTAACTCTATTAACAGTCGAGTTAATTTTTGTAATTTTGTGTAATAATTCAGCTATAACAACGTTTAGTTTGGTTAAGGCTTTGGGAAATAAAGACAGTTCAGAATTTTTTAAGGCTTGTAGTACACTCAGAGAATCTGAACAGATATTTACATGTGACCAGGAATAGGCATTGACCAATTCCAAGGATTTATCAATAGCTAAAGCCTCCGCCGTAAAGGAGCTAGTAAAAGGGTTTAATTTAAATAGCCATGACTTATCGATATGTGGAATGTAAATTGCGCAGCCTACAGAATTACCATTATCATCATCCAAAGATTTGGATCCATCTGTATAGATTTCCACCTCTTCCAAAGATCGATCTCCTCCCTTAATCAGCTGGGCAAACATACTATTGGGATCATTACTCTCTTTAGCCTTCCATCCTGAGGTCAAATTCTGAGATTATAAATCTGTCTTTAAAGGGAAATGCAAAGTATGGGTGTATTTTAGATTTAAATAGAAAATTTGTTTTTGGTTCAACCACAGACCATCTTGAAATCAAAAGTGGGACGTTCCTAGGAGCTATCCTCCCTGAGTTATATAAATTGTGTAGATACTTTATTTTATTTGTGATTCTAGCTTTACATAATTGAGAGGCTCTGCATAAAAACCTATCGCAGCATTGGATCACTCTGGAGTTAAAGAAAGGTTGGTTTGAAAACTTCCAACAGACCATGTTAGATGAATTTCTAGGGAGTCCCAAAGCGATCTTGTATGCTGAAACAATAATACTATCTATCTGTTTGAGATTGCTTTTAGCTGCATTAACGTACCAAATGACACCCCACATCAATTGAGCCACGATAGTGGCATTTATGAAGCTGATAGCCTGCAGGGGGTCAATGCCCCAGGATCGACCTGTCAATCATTTTAAAATATTCAAATATTTAGAGGATTTTACTTTTAACATTTTAATGTGCTCAAGCCATCTTAAGCCACTGTCCAAAATAACACCTAAGTATTTTGCACTATTAGATCTCTGAATTGTTCCCCCTATAACCCTCAAATTATCCGGGAAGACTAAATTTTTTGATCTATGGAAAACGATAAATTGGGTCTTTGGAATGGAAATCTCTAGACCCATCATAGTCAACCAATTATTAACATTATTGAAGGTCATACTTAATACTTCATATATTTTTTCCAGAGATTTATTTTGGTAAAGAATCGCAATATCGTCCGCAAATTGTATTAATTTACAGTTATAGGGAATAACTTGAATAACATCTTTTATATATAAATTGAAAAGTAAAGGGCTTAGGAGGCCTGGGGGAGGCCTTTATAAAGCGATTTTATGCCTTGAAAATTTCCTGATTTATAAATATCTATCTCTCTAAACTCTAGAAGATTTTTGATAAATTTTTTATATCCAGTAGGGATCTTAAGACTGTTGATAATGTTAAATAAAATGGAAGGGTCCACGTTATCATAAGCTGCCTTAATGTCTAGAAAAAGTGCACCCATCTTATCTTTGAAAAGGTAAGTTTTATTAATTTCTAGATTAATCAAAGCTAAACAGTCATCACATGACTTCCCCCTCCTAAATCCAAACTGTGTTTCCGGAATTAGATTGTTAAATTCAATAAACCTCTCTAATCTTCTCTTAATAATTCTTTCCAACAATTTCAGAATACAGGAAGCCAAAGCGATAGGACGAAAATCTTTCTTAGAAGGTTTTTGCAAAAGTATGATATTATATTTTTTCCATATGCTCGGGAAATATTTACCCTTCAATATGTCTTCAAAAATTTCTAATAACTTAGCTAGACCTACGTCTGGGATTAATTTAAGTAGATAATGGTTAATAAGATCAGGGCCGGGAGAGCTGTCCGATTTGACTATGTTTATGGTTTCCTTTAATTCCTCAAGTTTTAAACCAAATTTGAAGTAATCTAAAACTTCATTTTCTTTAATTTTGGGCATTTTAGGAATGACTCCTGTTGGAGCTAGTTTAGATAAGAGTTAATGTCTAGTTGTTTATTACTATTGAGGTTATCATTTTCTTTAAAATAATGAGAGTTTTTGAACTTTCTTATTGTATCCCAAAACTTGACTGGTCCCGAGGCCAGATTCAAACTGCTTATGAATTCTCTAAAACTATTTCTTTTTTTCTTTTGTAATTCTTTTCTAACCATTGATGAAATATTTCTATAATTTGACAAGTTATCTCTGGATGGACATTTGGATAATTTTTTATAAGCCCATTTCCTTTTATTTACTAATATGGCACATTCTTTGTCCCATCAAGGGCTGTGGATTTCTTTTTTTTCTTTTTTGGGGTTCGTACAGTTATTCAGTGAAAAAGTATTAAATTTACCTTTGGAAAACTCTTTTTTGTTTCCAGATCCATCATATATTATTGCACCTGCCATAAGTGAACAATCCAGTATAAAATCACACCAAATTTGCAGTGGGTCTTTCAAACCCTGAGTAGAGGAAAGAGATTTAATTTTCTCTTGAATTAAAATTGAGAATATATCTTTATCGAAATTTCTAAAGCAAAGTTTAGGGCGTTTTTGAGGTCTTATATCATTACTTAATAGTGCTCCAGAAGAAATTAACAGTTTATTAGATAAGTGGATAACGATAGGTAGGTGATCGCTTCCCATTGGATCATCCCCTACAATCCATTCAAATTCAATGTTTTTGTGATTTGTTAAAGAAATGTCAGGGACACTTTTATATCCTGTAGCAAAGATCCTGGTACCGTGACCATTGTTGAGAAAGAAAAAAGGAGAATCAGAAAGAAACTTATTCAATGATATTCCTGATCCATTGTTTTTTGATGATCCCCAGGCTTCGTTTATAGCATAAAGTCCCCTAGAACGATAATATGAGGGGAGGTACCAATATGCAACAATCCGTCCAGGACGTCTCGCCATTGTTTGTAACTAAAGTTAACATCTGGAGGTTTGTATATGGAAGCCACCAATATTCTTTCTGCATCTAATCTTTTATTTAAAATAGAAATAACAACTAAATCACAACCTGAAATTTTAATTCTGTCAGTCTTATGTAAGATAGGGTCTAAATCTTTTTTACATAGTATTAGTACACCCCCACCCCCCCCCCACAATGAGGAGGAGGTCTATCACATCTGAACACAAAATGGTCTTTAAGAGAAACCTTATTAGTCTGATTAAGCCAGGTCTCCTGTAAACAAATCACTTGAAAATCACCAATTAAGCTAGAAATTTCCGTAAACTTGCTCAAGAAACCCCTGCAATTCCACTGTAAAATTTTTAACATGATTAAAGAAAGAGATAAATAGGAGACCGAGAAAAACGTATAGATCTTAAATTATATTTTACTAAATAATATTAATTATATATATATTTTTTATTTTATTTTTGGAACAACAATTTAATATAGTTTATCACAGCAGCGTCTCTTTCTCTCGTAGATTTATTTGCTTGGAATATTTCGTAGATATCTTTAATAATGACCCCAGGGGAAGGAAACAACTTCTCAACATTAGTTGTATTGTTAGTTCTATCACCACTATCACTATAAACTATATTATCACTATTTCTTCTAAATGACATGGCAGTTTGTTGATCTACAATCGCTTTGTCCCCACCATCCATTGTAGGAACTAACGTGTTATCCATACTATTATTATTACAATTGTAATCACTATCCACTATTACCGGTTTATTGAGTTTATTAGGTTTGGATTTGCGACTAGCCGAACCCCTCATCCTAATCCTGGAAATGAGGGGAAACGAGCCAGAGTCAGCTATGTCATGCTCTGAAAAGAGATCAAAATTATCCCATGCCAAATACGCTGAGGATTTAAAAATCTTCTCTACTTGATTACAGTTTGTAATATTTTTACTTTTAATTAATCTTTTTGCTATGAACTGACTCGTGTTACAAAAGGCCATCACATGGTTTACCAATTGGTATTTTTGGAAGATTGGACAATTAAAATCAAAGGGATCATGATTCTGTTTACAATCTGGGCACTGGAAGGTATCACTTTGACAATATTCCGTTTCGTGGGTGTCACCACATCTTGAACACAACGATGATCCTCTACAAAAGGCAGCAGTGTGTCCCCATCTCAAACAATTGAAACATTTTCTAATTCTATTAATATAGGGTTTGACTCTAGATTTAACGCTCCAAATAGAGATGTACTCTGGTAAGAGGTTGGAGACAAAGTCTATCTTAATTGTAGATGAATTTTTCAGCTCATTGTTATTTCTAACATCTCTAAATTTGAGCTTTTCAATCGATTTAATTTCTAGAGGTCTATCCTTCCATTTCAATCCCTGGATGATCTCCTCATTTGACAAAAAAGGATCAACTCCTTTAACTATTCCTGATCTGATTATTTTGTAATTTGGGATATAAGCCAGCCAATTTTCTGGTAAGATGTCAGTTGATTGAGCAAGGTTATTGGCGTCGAAGCTAAATTTAAAATTAACAGTAATTATATTTTTACCCAGTCTCCTGATGCCCTGGATTGCCGGAAAGTGATCTGCCAGGGCCTTGCCCAGTCTCATCGAATGTACGTTGCCAATACTCCCATCAATCGTTTTGATGTGTACCAAATATGGAGGGTGGTTGGAAGACGAATACCTAGTTTTCTTTTGTGCATTAATGAAATCTAGTCTATTATTTGCGTTCCTCTTTGCTCCTTCCAGTGGGGGTGAATTCACGACTGTAACCTGACCAGCTACCTCTTCCAAGTTTATCATTTCCATTTTGTTAGGACTTTTCTCATTGGTAGGAACATTCACTGAGGAATCAGCTCTATTATCCTTTTTACTTCTTTTAGGGGAATTTCCAAGTTTTTTGTCTCCCGATAAGGGATCGGAGTTAGACTCAAAAGATCTATTTTTTGTTCTTTTTATCATTTCCTTTTTTCATCGTTTGTATTGATAGTAAAGAGAAATTATCCTTTTATTAAAAAAGTTGCGATAGAATCCTTCGCTATGTAAGGGTTGAATTATATTGTACCAGAAGGTATGGTAAAATTGAAAAACTTTCAATAGGTGATATTATTAGGAACTTATCACTTTCGATCCTATTTGTTTAATGAAGGATGGTAAAATTAACCTTATAATAATACAAAGAAAAGATGGAAATCCTAAACTGAGTAGAACATTTATAATGTAAGAATAGAAACACAAGCGCTGTTAGTAACGGATCATTCAACATAAACAGAATTGCTATGAAGATAAACACTTTTGAAGGACTTGTCGCAGGACAAATACTTCTGATACTGTGATAGCCAAATGTAAAAACCAAAAACAGAATAGAGGAGAATAAATGGTTATAATGATTGTACATAAGCAATGAATTGAATTAGATTCTTATCCGGCAAGGTTAATAGATATTCAATAAAATATTAAGATAAATAAATGGTGATTCGTAGCACAAACCGTAAGATTGAATAGTTTCATTCCATTCAGCGCCCGAAGTAGGTTAAGATGTCTAATTAAGGGACTGTTTAAGTCAATTTAACGGATTGAAATTAATATATAAGGAATTCAGTTATTAAAATTGTATACTAAGTACTAATTAACATCCAACTTCTAAATTGCAGAATGATGAAAATGATGGAAATAGATATTTTAAGCAAAACTTTTTTTTTTTTTATTAAATAAAATTCAAAATCAAATTACAGTAGTGAGTATACTTCTCTTCCTTTGTAACGATGCACCCCGTAACTKCATCGTTCCTAGCGAACATCGGCTAGAAGGACGCCCTGCATTCAGGGCGCCACGGCGCGGTGCGCCGAACAACTTTTGCCGCTGCGAGATATATCCGAGCGCCCGAAGTTCCCCGATCATCGCCGAGCAACATCTCGCTCGCCGAGATCCCCGCTCCGCAGTATCCGTACCGCGAACTACGCCGAATGACGCCGGAACTCCCCGACAGCG
>JANQDE010000391.1:31325-42371 GCA_037157785.1 Cephalotes varians | reverse complement strand
GCGTCTTATCTTTTTAGTTTGAATAAACTTTGTCTTTTGTTACGTAATCGCTAGTCTTCTTTCTTTTCCCCGACCGTTTTCGACCCCGGCCTACGACCCGCGAGCTAATCCACACCGTCGAAAACCTGGTTTATTTCACCTTAGAATGCCTGGATCTTCATACAACCCCTCATTCGCCACTATTACCCTTTATTTTTAAAAGATAGAGATGAAGAAGGTTAATTAATTATCCTTAAGTAACTCGTTTTTAAATTAAACCATCAAAACAATCCGTCCTTCCAGAAAATCTTACTGGACTTACTGGAGTCGAAACAATCTTAATAAAGTTCAATTATGTAATAATAACTCCAACAATAATAGTTACATTAAATTGCGCCAAAGGCTGCACATGCTACAGTAGATGTCCTCAAAGAATTCATACACTTAAGTATAAGGTCTTTTCCTAATAATAGATAGGCCGTAAGAGATCAAGTTATGTAAAATGAAAAAACTCAAAGCTATAACCTTCAATAGATCTTGTAAGTGAGATCATTAATGGAAAATTCATTGAACGATCAATGGATAATATGTTAATCGCTATAATTTTGTTTAAGTCTTACTAACTGAATAATCATTCAAGGGTTGTAAAGACTTGGAAATAAATACAGCGTAGATTCAAAAATTCAGGTAATACAAAGACAAGAGTAACAAAGATATTCAATACAGTATAATTCTAGACATCCTAAAAATCGAAAAAGGGTTATGGAAAATTAGATTTGGTATAATAACAAAGCCAAAGTATTTAAATTTAGAATAGTAGAATGATTTAGCGAAAATAGATAGTTACTAATAAAATAACTATTAGTATTATTCTTATTTTATTTTATTTGATTATTATTATTATTTTTTTTTTTTTTAAACTTACGTGAATAGGTCATAACTTTTCTATTGACGCATTAACAATTAAACATTTCGAAACCATCAGAGGCATCAATAAATAAGGCAAATGAGGCTAAATAATTTATAATAGACGCAAAAATAAGAATCGGAAAGAATGAGAGATATAAATAATTGCGCCAGAAGTAGCACGTAAATTTATATAAAATCTCAAAATATATGGGGAATATAATAGGATTATAAATCTTAATACTGACTCTTTACACAAAGAGTAAGGATGCATTGAAGGGGAAAATAGCAAATTTATGAAAAATAATACTTTCTTAATTTTACAAATTAAAGTTACACTCTTTATTTTTTTTATATTTTATTTTATTTTATTTATTTATTTATTTTTTCCAATATATATATATATATTTTTTATTACTAATAATCTTGACTAAGTCTTAGGTTAAATCAAAAGAACGAGATTACACCGAGACGTATCAATTTGGGGACTCACCCATGAGATCACAACTAAAATCCTTGTGTCTTTTGATCTCATAACGTCATCATCAGAGATTCGTGTAGTAACAGAAACAGGTCGTATATCCTCCGAGTCATCAAAGCAATATAATAAGAGAGAAGAATAATTGCAAGGCTCCACGTGGTACGAAGAAATGTTTCCTCAAAATGGCCGGCTTCGCCTTTGTCTCAAGGCGACCAGAAGGAGATTTCGTCTTCAAGACTGATGAGATCCACAAAAATGGCCGGCGTATTCCTCAACTCGGGATAGGACGGAGATTTCGGAGAGACGGTCCATTTCTATGCGGACGATGAATTATTAACTTTTGACTGAATTATTAAGAGAAACTTCTTGTTCTTAGTAAACGTAAAGATTATATGCGATATCTAAAGGTGGTGATAGCAACCACACCGTCAAACTCCTACACGTCCGTCCTCGACGAACGCTGCTAACCGAATCGACAGATATTCAAGGAAGTCGGCTCGATGATTCAGGCAGATATCGCAATTCAAAATATCGCCCGGGGCTGCAACGACTGCGTTACATGTGCCGCATTTCTCGAAACGGGGGGTGTTACCGAAGTGGATATAGTGGCGCAATATGCCGGTATACCTCGCTTGGTCTGTACTCGGTCTCGCGCTATAGCACTCGGCATTTGATTAACTTATCGCCTTCACGTTCGAAAAAGAGGGCTGACACAACGAGCGCTATTTACCCACGCGTAATACAACACGTTTGATAGGGAAAAGAAGTTCGGACGCGGCCTTGATAAGGGCGGACACATTATAAATCGGACATTTCCGTGTTAATTCTTATTGGTTCCCAGAGGACAGAATAGCGCGTGACTCGAATGGTGGTGTCCCGCGGATCGTGCAAATATTAAGACTGATTTCCTTTCACCGGTGGACTCGGCTTTGGGCTAATCTAATTGGTCGTCCTTGGTTGTAACCTCTTTATCTCTTTAGGATGAACCCGAGTTGATTGGCCAGCGTCAGTTGTTGGATAAGCTTCGTTCACTCACACTCGCAATTGACTTAATGGTAATTTCTCGCAAATAGATGGAAGGATCGAATACAAAGAACTATCAAATTCAGGATTACGAGTATATATATAAACTGTATATTTAGATTCACTTACAATTTACTAGTTAAGACCTAGTTACACTACTTAAGGTTAATTGAAACGCGACTTAGAATTAGAAGTAGATATTGAAGAACTTTGTGATTTAGATGTTTCGAAATAGTAGAAATTGAAAACGTCGCGCACAAAAGTCTAGAGATGTTGCTTGCTTGAGAACTGGGAATCAAGAGAATGAGCCTACGCGCGCTTGCGAGAGCTTCGGTTCTAGGGAAAGTTCTCCCACTCTTGCGCGGCGTTCCCTGCTTGGTCGGTCGCTCGGCCAGCGCGTCGCTCGGGCGCCGAGCGACCAATAGGGGTGAGGCRTCAGCTAGGCGCCTTCCATAGTGCTCACGCGATTTCACAAAGCGGCAAAAAATTTAGGCAAGGAAGTAATAAAAGTGAAACTCTGCACATGTTAAACTCTCGAACGTGACATAGGGAAGCAGAAAAAATAAAAGAGAAACTCCACGTGTGATGCTATTATGGATGTAACATAAGGGAGTAGAAAAGAGAATTATTAGAGCAATTTTTGCATATAGTGTCCTTACGGACGTGAAACTATTCTTCTTATATTCGACTGTGATTGGTAGACCACGCACATTGTAGACCACGCATAATGTCACAGACAATTGCGTCATTGCGGGAACGTAATTTGACGTCAAAATGACAAACGCCATCAGATTGCTACTTGTGACATTGTATGACATAATTAAGGGGATGCTGGACAGACGGCTTGAACGATGTCGATAATACAGACATATCTAATTCAGAACTAAAAATGAAATGACATGGATAACACGATTGTCGATAATGAAAGTGACAAGGACAACACGCTTTGTATTGCTCTACTATACCGATTATTATATATTATTTACACATGAAATTTTCAAAGATAAAACTCTTTTTTACTAAAGCTCCTAGCTGATTTCCAAAAGCATAGTATTGTTTCCGGAAGTAAATACTAGTGCGGACTAAGCTTGTTTTATGCTTACAATATTCACAACTTTTATATAAAGCAATGTTGTTACGAGTCGACGTCAAAAGTCGATAATAAAACTGTAATTTTTTATTTTTTTTTCGTTTTCCGTATAAAGTCGCGCACTCCGTACTACGTTATTGTCTATACTTTAATTGTGGAAAAGGATTTATAATTCTGTGTAATCAATAAAAAGATTTTATGTATCCGAAAAATAATCGCGTTTGTCGATAAAACAAACGACTCCAGGATTCCCTTAAGACGTAAATATTAGTAAACTATAATTAGCTATAATTCATTGAAAAATTGCGCAATATACATATACATATGTGCAATACATTTACTTATAATATATATATATATATGTAGTCTCCAATAAATATTTTAATAACTTTTAATACTATGTTATTTATCAAGAGACACGGTAGTATCTCGCGACGAGTTTACTATATTATATATGTATAGCGTCGCGAGACCGGACCGTGTATTTTTACGCGAACAGGCGAGTTGCGAGCACCCGTGGTTACCGAATCTCAATAACGGCTGAACCGATGAAGTTCTGAATAGACGCAATCGATAGCTTGGATTCGAATTATATTATAAAAGTATTTTCATTTTCTCTCTACGTGCCCTATGAGCGGAGATATTACGACGCAAAGTTCGAATCTGGAAATTTTCTTTTAAGAAACGTCGTCATTACTGTCATTGGGAGCTTTCCAGCAAGAGACACAGGCAACACAAACTCACACAGTGTTTAACACGTTGCTTTCCTACAATGACACAAAATTACACAAGTATACACAGCTCAAAGGCAGAGTCAGACTCAGTGTGTCGAATTCAGGGCTACCAACTATTTGGAAAATGTAGGAAATTTCAGTGTATTTTAAAAATTAAGCCGCCTTGTTTTTGTAATCTTGTGAGTTTTCTGTTTGTGGAAAGTGTTAGAAAATATAAAATTATTAATGTCAAAAATGTTTTATTGCAAACATTGTAAAAACGAAATCGTGTCACTCGATGTTATGATTTCATAATTTGTACTTATCATTCAATTAACACACACTTTTTTATAATAAGTAATAACTAATTACTTCTGAATATATGTATTAATTATATTTTACACTCTTATGACAGAACATAATTCATCTATAACTATAAAGGGTAATCTACAGGTTGCATTGAGACTCAAATAGTGTTCCAACAATCAGCTTTACACAGCGATGCAGTATTTGACACTGTGTCTATTTGTGTCTCTTTGCTGGAAAGCTCCCATTATTGTTATCGTCGACCCATCCTGTGTTGTACGGTTGCAACTTCTAACACAAGAGGCGCTAGTGAACAAGTCTGGCAATGACGTAGGTATGTATCGAGATTGAGAATGAGCGAACGAGAGAACGGGAGAGCCGAGAATGAGCGAGCGAGAAAGCGAGTCTGGTAGTGGGGTGAGGTCCGTTTGGCCACGTCTCGATTGACCACCAGCCACTCACAGTGCTTGAACAGGGGAAAGCCCCTAGGCACCGGCTGCTGTGAGTGGCTGTGGTCAATCGGGACTGTGGTCAAACGGGACGCTCCCCTGGTAGTGACGTAAGTATGTATGTATCGAGATCGAGAATGAGCGAGCGAGAGAACGGCAGAGCCGAGAGCGAGTGAGAGAGCGAGTGAGAAAAGGGAACGTCCTGTTTGACCACGTTAATATTGACCACAGTCCCGATTGACCACGTTGCAATTGATCACGTTGATATTGACCACTTTTCGATTGACCACAATAATATGGACCACCGTCCCGATTGATCACCGTTCCGATTGACCACTTTCCCGATTGATCATTGTTTCAATTGATCATGTTGAAAATAATCATACTGAATGTAATCTTATTATCGTTGCAATAAATAGTATTTTTTGTCAAATAATATATTGATATAGAATTGATTTTTACTGTCTCTAAACACTCTTCTCACTCCACTGTCCTCATGGGTTAGAAATATTCCAAGTAGACACTGTCTAGACTGCAACTTTTAGGCAGTTAGGTTCCAAGCAGGTAGGATATGTTATTTTTTTAATAACCACTACTGTCTATACACCCCACTGTCCATATGAGTTTTTGTGACAGATTATGTAGTTTAATAATAATTAAACACTGTCTAGGTTGCAACTTCTAGGCAGTTAAGTCCCAAGCAGGTAAGATATGTTATTTTTTTAATAATCAGTACTGTCTGTACACCCCACTGTCCACATGGCTTTCTGTGACAGATTATGTATTTTAATAGTAATTATATACTGTTTGGGCTGCAACTCCTAGGCAGTTAGGTCCCAAGCAGATAGGATATGTTTTTTTTTGTTCGGGGTGCCGTAGTCAATCGGGACGGTGGTCAATCGGAACGGTGGTCAATCGGGACGGTGGTCAATCAGGACCGTGGTCAATATTATCGTGGTCAATCGGACTGTGGTCAATATTAACGTGGCCAAACGGGTGCCCGTGAGAAAACAAGCAAGAGAGCGAGCAATATAGCGCAATGCTTCTTTCAGTGCGTCCGAATGTCCTTTATATTAGGGGGACCGGAAAGTAATGTCGTTTTCTTATATAATATTAAATTCAAACAAATAAGTTTTTATTTTTAATCAATGATGTAATCACCCTCGTTATCTTCAACCTTTTGCCATCTAGTGTGCAAATATTCAATGCCGGTTCGATAAAAATCAATTGATTTTTGAGCAAAATATCTGGAGATGGCATTTTGGATATCATCCAAATTTTCCAAATTTTTTGTCACTTAGAAAGTTGGTGGCATTTACGAACGTCTAATACACTTGGATAAACATCGCAAATGTAAGTCTGCTCCGAATTTTTCGGAGTGGACTTCGGCTTTTGGCGTCCGTTACGCACTCGCTCCCCTTCCCGAGCGCGGATCACGAGGAACAATGATCCCGTTTAGGAGAAAGGATAGGAATGCTAGATTCCAAGAACACTTCGACACGTTAATTGTAAGAAACAACACTTATTCGACTAGTCGACTACAACTCCGGTTTAACACGACACGACTCCGGACTACCGGCTTATTCCGACGCTTGATATAAGGAATGACTGACGTTCTCTCGGTTCGATTTTCCGATGAGGAGTGATCCACGCCGATTTGGGCGGAAGATCGATCGCACAAAGTATTGTTCCGGATTACTCCAGATTATTCGACAATGTACTTCACTTCCGGAGCAGCGCAACACCTGCTCCGAACGCGATTACATATCGCGCGCATGACCGAGCTGTCAAACAACATCGTGGCGGCATCGGACGGTAAATTCCTTACACAAATGTTTTTTGTAGCAACTGTTGCGTTACTACCTTTGTGAAACTCAAAAAGCATATAATGTCGGATATGTACTTTTTTTGGTATTTGGCTGGTCATTTCACCTCAAATTGCAAAAAAAATTTAAGATTTAATTATTTACAAGTAAACAAGTCACTCTAACCTTAAAATGTCTTTGGCACGATTTTGAAGTACACAATGAGCTGACAAATGACAAAATATTGACATGAGCAAAAACGACACTACTTTCCGGTCCCCCTAATATTTTCTATGCATTCCACTTGTACATAATTCAATATTTAATAATCGGATGACAATATAGACTTTCTCTGTTTGTTATTAACAATAATAAATCAAAAGAGACTAACTCTTTATTTTAATATACTCCAAGTGTTATGACGATATTTAATAATCGGATAACGATATTGACTAGCTGGCTTAGCTGAATTTAATTAACAATCATAAGCCAGGCAAGACGGTTTTTTTATTATTACTTCTAACACGCTCAAATTGTTTATAACTCGATATTTAACAATCGAATGATAATATTAACTAACTGCTTCCTCTAAATTTGTTAACTAGCTATTTTTCTCTGAATTTATTGATTAACAATTATGAACTGGGCAACACGGTCATTTCATTTCTATCATTTACTTTTCTAACATATTAAGAAATCGGCAGCGCGGCGGCGTCACTTTCCGGGTAAGCCGGTAAGCTGCGCGCTCTGGCGCGCGACATCCTAGCGAACGAAAATCGAATCGGTAGCGAACCTGGAGCACCCACATGCGCGTAGGGGTGCCGGAGTAACCGGCACTTCAAATTAACGACACTCTCTTGTGGAACGGCATGCGAGCGAGACGTGTCAGAGAGTCGGTGAAATTGTGAGTTATTCAAATCAGTTTTTATAACAGTGTTTAAAGCAGTGTACATTTTGTCATAATAAATTCCAGTTTAATACTCCATTAAATAAGGTAGTAGTTATTTTACCCTTTCCTGAAAAGGGATAACTGCGGTGTCGGGAGTGACACGAGGAGTCGACGAGTTCGAGGAATCAGTTGAAGGTAGGATTCCGGTCGAACACCGGTCGCGTGCTTCGATCAGAAAAAAGAATTACGTTAAGCGGATTTAAGTGCATTTATTGCTAGTTCGTGCCCATATAGAAAAAGAAAGAAAGGAATTTACAGCTCAGAAGTGGGATTATACCAATCGTTATCGTTACGGAACATTCGGGAATATCCGTTGATCAGTATCCATTGATTTGAACCGCTGTCCTTTACGGTAGAGGTGACGATTCCAAACAATGAGACAAAGGGATTCACCTGGAAGTAAAACAATATTGTGAGTTAACGGTGATTTTGCTCGGGAGTCAAAGTGAACATAACAAATAGTGTACAGTGTATTGAGAAGAAGGTCATGCCACGTACCCGTGCTATGTTAAATCGGGCCTCTCTGGAAGAAGCGACCTTGGACCGACTGCAGGCCGAGGCGCGGAGGTACCGCTTGCCAGTGGGAGGAGAGAGGAGCGACTCGATTGATAGGATAATGTCGCATATCGAGCGAATGAAAGCGCAGGAAATGATAGCGGAGACGCACAGCGGGCCTAGCAATGGGCCATCTATAGAAGGAGAAACAGCGGGTGGACTAGAGGAGCCACTGAGCACGCTGCGCTCCGCACTAAATGAGATGACTGATCTCATGCGCCAGCAGCAGCAGTCGATCCAGATGATGTTACAGTTGATGGCAAATCAGAGTGGCGAGTCCCCGATGGTCCTTCTCGTCGGAGTCCAACTGCTTCAGGCGGAGGTGGAGTCGGGAGCTTCATCTGCTCCAACTCCAAATCACGAAATACGACTTGCGAGAAATATAGACAGTCATATTCCGGGAAACTCTGTGTCATGGTTGGCCACTCAGATCCCGGAATATAGTGGATCAGATAAAGAAAATGTAAGTACCTGGGTGAGGCGAGTTGATCAAGTGGCTGGAGTCCATGGAGCATCGGATGGTGTTACTTTGTTGGCGGCTTCCAGTAAACTCACCAAGTTGGCGAAGACGTGGTATGAGGTCCAGACGGGAGCTGCAGTTGAATCATGGATCGGTCTTCGGACGGAGATGCTAAAAATTTTTGAAAGAAAGGTGCCATTCTATGAATCCATCCAACGAGCAGAGTTGAGGGAATGGATCCCAGCAAAGGAGACCTTTGATGAGTATGCCATAGCAAAGCTCGCGATTATCCATCAGCTAAACTTACCAGTAAGGAACACGATCCATCTGCTGATAAGTGACATCGCAAACAATGCAATCCGAACTTCAGCTCTCCTGGTGGCGGACTCCACCCTCGAGAGCTTCCTAGACAAAATGCGTGCAGTGACCGAGGGTTGTTCTGATGTGAGTGACAAAAAATCAGTGTCCCCCGGTGCTAAGAAATCAAAGGACGACGCCTGTAGAAATTGCGGAAAGAAGGGTCACAGCCATAAAGAGTGCAGAAATGAAGTTACCTGCTTCTACTGCAAACAGAAAGGGCATCGGGCTTTTGACTGCCCGTCAGTGAAGGCGAAGAATGCGAAGACTCCTCACCAGCAGAGCCAACGAGCGATCTCCACAGCGGCGCCAGTCACCGAGGTGGAAACCGAAGAGGAAGTAGTCGCCCTGGTGAACGAGAGAGACTCCCTGGTGAAAATATACGATCCGTTGCGCAAGGTAGAGACAATCTGTAATAGAGAATGTAATTTGCGAGCGATATTAGATATGGGTAGTCCCGTTTCATTCGTGAAATACAATGTATACGTTAAATGGATCTTACCGTTTGTCGGGAAATTAGTATCGTCGAAAAGAGTCTTCGTGAACTTGCAAAGAAACCCGTTGAATGTTATTGGCGTCGTGCCGGTCGAGTTGACAATAGACTTCCTAAAAAATAAGAGAACTCTAGTTAATTTATTTGTAATTAAAGATAACGCTTTTGATAGTGACCTCATTCTCGGTCGGGAATTTATAAGGCAACAAGGACTTACCCTTTGTTGTCCTAGTCACAACGAAGCGAGCATCGAGCCGAAGCGTCGGGAAACTTGATTGGGGAGTTGCCATTCTGCGTAGAAGAGGATGTGTCAGAATCTTTGGACGACATCCTAGATAAACAAGTAATAGATTTTGGTGAGGGGAACAAAAAGCGTTTGATCGAGATAATTTTAAATGTTGAAAATAAGGTATTTACCTCCGTAGATGACGATTATGCCGTCCAAGTTCGTCTTAAAGATGACTCGGTTTTCGTGTTCGCATCACGACGTTTCGCATATGTCGAACGACTCCAGCTGAGAGCCATCACAGACGATTTACTAGAGCGAGATGTTATTAAACCGAGTACCTCGCCCTATTGTTCGCGAATAGTACCTGTAAGAAAGAAAAATGGGAAAATTAGAATGTGCGTAGACCTGAGGCCTCTGAACAGCCGAATCGAGAAACAGAAATATCCGTTTCCAAATATAGAAGACTGTATTTTTCGTTTATATAACAAAGCTGTTTTTACTCTATTTGATTTAAAAGACAGCTTCCATCAAATAAAAGTCCATGACGACTCTACGAAATATTTTTCGTTCGCGACGGCCGAAGGCCAATTCGAATATAATTACCTACCTTTCGGGTATTCAGAGGCCGCAGCTGAATTCCAGAAGAGAATTCTCCAGGTACTAAATCCATTGATTAGGCAGGAGAAGATAATTGTATAAATGGATAACATCCTCATCCCAACGTGTTGGAAAAGCAATAAGATTTTGTGCTGCCCGCAAAATTCCTAGTTTTCAAAATACAATTCTTAGTATTCAGCAAACACTGTTAGATGGCATTCTCAGTAGCGCGGAATTGCAATGTCTCTCCCGACATCGGATCGGGCAACTTTTTCTTGCGCTAGCGGATGCGTGTGCAGCGAATGTTCTGTGGTCCTTTGTTCCCAAGGCATTCTTTGTCTGACAGTGCGGGTTGACGGACGCATAAAAGTTCAGAGTGATTCTGACGTAATAAATAAATTGTGGTATTTTTGAGGGATACAGCATTTCAATTTGCTGGTCAGTCTACCAAAGTGTACCAAAGACTACTAAAGCTAGGCTCGTCAAGATATATCTGTCATTTACAATTGGGATAAGACGAGTTGTTGGGCAATGAATGCCAAGTGGAAGTACGCAATTATCCGACATACTGCGTATTAAGATAAGTACGATTGCTTACGATTCTGAGAGCGCTAATTACTTTCCTATTGCTTACGATTCAGAGAGCGCTAATTA
>JANQDE010000040.1:1677793-1740389 GCA_037157785.1 Cephalotes varians | reverse complement strand
ATATAAAAAAATCAAACAAGCTGACAATAAATTAAAAATACGTTCAGGTCTTCGATCTCATTCTTATTATTGTTCTAAATTTTTATAATACTATATAAGATTATCAAGATATTATGTTTTAACTTTCTAACTTTAAAGTATGACAAAATCCAATTCATGATAGTGTGGTATATACTATTCATGTGAATAATTTTATAATTGTGTAGAGTGGACAGCAATGTGCAATATCAGAAGCAATCTCGAAAAATATGGAATTAGCTCAGTGTCACGAGTTAATCGGAAAGAGTTTGCCAAAAAAAAATTCGAATCTGATGATGAAGTAAAAGAAGAACAAAATAGTAAACCACAAGCTAACRTCAAGGCTGACAAAAATTCAAAGCATAAAATAATGGTACAAATTGTTATTAATGTCATTAATACATAAATGAATAGAAATAAAAATATATACTTTTATGAATATTTTCAACAAAATATTATGTTTAATAATATATATTTTTTTATTTTTAGAAAGAGAAATTGATTGCTCAATCCCGGAAAAATACGTGGAAGGAATATAAAAAGAAGTYTAATAAAGTAATTCAATAAATAATGCATCAAGCAATATATTAGGAGTGTAGAATATTGGCTTGAGGATCATAGTTGAACAGTACAGCAACAATATTAATATCATATTATTATATTATATATAGCAGCTGTAGCGATCAACTGTGAACCCCAATATTTCGTATCAGTAAACGAAAATGAACAAAAATAAATTAAAATGGACTCAAATTTTCAGAAGTATGCATTCATGAACGTTGAAATGGATATATTTCAATGCCTAAATACCTTTGTATCTACATACATATATATATATATATATATATATATATATATATATATATATATATATATATATATATATATATATATAACAAATGGATACAAAGACATTGAGAATTGAAATGGATTCATTTTAACGTTTACAAATGTGTACTTCTAAAAATCCGAATCTATTTTAATCCAATTTCGTTAACTGAGACTCCTTTATCAGATATATTTTGAAATTATTTATAATAACATTATGGTCAAAAATAAAAAAAATTGTTTTTGTAGCAAGCAGTCGATTTGTCTGCGAGCGATTCGGATGATGAAATCAACTACCTGTCCAACAGTGATCTGCAAAGCTCTTTGCGGAAAGAAAAAAGAAATTGTAACAAACTAAGGAAGGAAATCAACGAATTGCGGAAAAATTTATGCGAAGGTAATCTGTTAYTATAAATAGTACATCTTTATTTTATGTTTTCTTGCWTTGAAATAAGTAATTTATTTTAATTACCCAGCAAACGAAAACGGATTACTCAGCAAACGGAAATGGATTCCAAAAAATCCAAAATTTAAATTCAGCAATGACTACACGAATCCATTTTTATCCAATTAAAATTTAAGAAGTTTTTGAATCCACTGTAATATAAATTGTAATATTCATTGTAATAAAACAGGATTGAAATTATGCGAGCTCTATTCTTTTGATCCAAAAGAAGTTACATTGGCCATGCAATCTATTGTAATCTATGAAACGGAATTAAAATGAAATGATTTCTATATTCTTTCAATCCAAAAGAAGTTTTGCCAGCCACGCAATTTATTTTATTCCACGACATTGAAATGATGTAATTGCTATTTTTTTTATTCCAATTTGTTCAATCCAATCTGTTCAAATGAATTAAAATGGATTACAAATTTTCAATCCATTTTCGTTTACTGGGTAATGTAAAATAACTTTATTTTTACTATCTTAATGAAAGCTTTTTATTTATGAGTCTACAATAATACTTGTGTCTTATAATTATCTCTATACCCAAATAACCAAACGTGCAAAGGCATAACTGAAACGCGCGGTGATTTTCAATAGCTTAAATATCGTATTGGTATCGTACAATTCAATGTTGTAAGATTTTAGTTATTGCTTCAAATTGTACCAYAGTGTCAGCATTAAAACAAAACTGCGCTGCAGTTTGTATTAAGTCGAATTGTACGATACTAATACGATATTTAAGCTATTGAAAATCACCGCGCGTTTCAGTCGTGCCTTTGCACGTTTGGCTATCCGAGTATATTTGTTAAAAATTGTATAAAAATTGAAAAAAATTTCATTTTAGTAAAATGTTTACACAAATCCGTTATTTTTTTTCAGAGAATTCATYGCGAGATTTGACAAACATTATTAGTAAAGCACAAGTCGATGTACAAAATTTATCCAGCAACATACATACTTTACTCCAAACTGTGGAAAAATACAATATGAGAGGGTCCACCCTTAAGGARCAAGAAAACTTAGACAGCATCAARAAATTCATACAAACATCCGAGGGATAYAACTCTTATGTCTCAGAAACCTGCGTAGTACTCAATTCCGAGAAGAATGAAAACATATCTTTAGCGTTGTCCAATACGACAGAGACGAGCAGTAGTGTCCAGGTTTGTGTACATTTTCGAACATTTATCTATACATTTTTGTTCATTTATTATCTATTATATTTTTCTGAAATCTTCGAATCTACACTTCTCTTGTATTTCCTTTTTTAATATTGCTGTAAATATACTAGTACGACTAGCGCCGTTAATAGTTTTTTTATAATAAGAATAATATTTTTAATTTTAATTCTAATATTTATTCTGTTTTATTTTATAGTCCGAGCTTTCATTCAAAACGGAGAATAGTATAGAGGAAGCAACATCTAGTCTGAAGGTTTGTACGTTTTCGTTATACTGCTTGTACTGGAATATTTCCGTTTCTTATTTTTTATTTCCAATTTTTTTTTACTTAAACATTGTGTACGATGTATTCTTTTTTGCTTATTCAAATTGTAATATTTATTTCAAAGCATTTTTTATTCTTATTTATAGGATTTGAAGAAAAATGAAAACACATTTTCTCTAGATATGTCAAAAATAAAAAAATGTGATCACTCGACACAAGAGCGGTTGATATGTGACGTYCTGTCGGTGGTCTTTTCGAAAACCGAATTGGCATCATCATCGCTCACGGGGCAAACCGCCAACTTCTCGCGTGGTATGAACATCCCRGCAAAAATCAAACTGGACCCAATCAAAGTTGACGCGATAAAAGGTAAAAATAATACTTTTTGGGCTTATTTTTCTCAGGGTATTGGATTAGGTATTAAGGAATTTTTTCAATTTTATCAAATTTTGCTAAACTATCAACTTAGATCGATATTTATAGTCTRTTCTTATATTTAAGGCTGTCTTAAGCACAGTCTTAAGATGTTATGCAACCAATCACAAAGCTGCATCTTAAGACAGTCTTGAAATAAAAACCAATTATGAATACTGATCTGAAATTTTGTTATCAAGGTGTATGCATAATAAATAGATTATGGAATAGCGTGAAATCGCAAAAAATTTGTTTTCTCCATTTTTTTACTTTCCATGTTTTTAATTGATCGTACTGTATAATATATAGTAATATTTATAAATAAGGAAAATTTATTAGGACCTTAAAAGTGAATACACAATTCTTAAGAAATAAAGCTTTTATCGGTCCACGCTGGATTTTCCTGTTACAATATTTTCAGTGTGAATTTACATACTACGCCTAAACAAAATGTTCCTTCATACTCGGTTATTGAGAAGAATTACTAAGTCCTTGATAATCTAATAATGTTCAGGACGCTTGCATGGTATACAAGAGATCCGGGATCGATTCTCGGTCGAGATAATATTTTTTGCAATAAAATTATTTACAGATATTAATATATTTATCAACACCTTCCCAGGATGTATATGAGTACCAATTTATTAAAGTGTTAGTCAATTAAAATTTTGATATTGCTATGATTTTGTCGGGAATAATGTTTCTAAGTCCGAAAAACTAATTAGGTGCACTATTGAACAGGATTTGATACGTAGCATGTAAATTCACACTGAAAATACTGTAGCATCAAGATTCAGCGCGGACCGAAAAACTTTATTTCTTAAGAATATGGGAATTTACTAATATGTAATGTATAATTTATTAACATTTATTTCACAGAATACGTGATAAAGAAGTTTCCGCCGAAGGATGAAAAACAATTTCTAACTATTTTCCGGAAGGCAATTCAAAGAAAATGCAACAATGCAGTGCCGAGAAAAACCAGAAATCTTCCGCTGACTACAAAAACTATGTAAATCTTACAAATATAGTTATATTTTATACTTTTTTTCTGTTTATTTGAAAGATATTTAATTTTCTTGTGTATTTTTTATCTTTCTTTTGTATAAAAAAATTTTTTCTTTTGTATAAAAAAATACATATATGTATAAATATTTTTTGCAATAAAATTATTTACAAATATTAATATATTTATCAACATCTTTCCAGGAATGTCTATGAGTACCAATTTATTAAAATGCTAGTCAATTAAAATTGTGATATTGCTATGATTTTGTCGGGAATAACGTTTCTAAGTCCGAAGAAGTGAGATTCCTATATTACAATAATAGTAATACTACTAGTGTCACTATTGCGAATTTACTACTGCATTATTGCTAGTGACACTAGTAGTGACACTAATAGTACTTTTTTACGAGGGAAGGGTATCGTGGATTTATTTTTAAACATTATATATTTACATTAGTATATTAATGCATATTACATATTATATGATTACATATTGTATATTTTATTGTATGATTACATATTGTATTATTAATATATTAATGCATATTACATATTGTATGATTACATATTACATATTGTATTTAGAAGTGTGTTTATTATTAAATAAAATGTAATTTGCGTAGAAATATACAATAAACAAAATACTATTTTAGCAATGTTACTAAAATGATATGATAACAACATGCAACGTTTTAGAATATGTAATTCTTAAGGTGATGCTAAACCAAAGACCGAACTCCGATGCGGATCCTGTTTTACCGACTAAATGCACTTATATACATATACGATTTACGCGACAAAAACACATCACTATATACTAATGCATCAATATTTCACGCGCTCGCCCACATAAATCTTTTTAATCTCTTTTCTCTTATACTAAAGCTTCTAGCCCATTTCTAAAAGCATAATATTGTTCTTTCATGTAATCGCTAGGTGCCTAGCTACTTTTCGTACACGTACAAAGTATAAAACTTTTATATAAAGCAAATGATGTTACGAGTCGACGCCAGAAGTCGATAAATTTTGTAATTTTTTTTCGTTTTTTATATCCAAATGTAGCTTTGCGCCTGCGTTATTATCTATACTTTAATTGTGGAAAAGGATTTTTAAATCTATAAAGGCAATTAGAAGAAAAGAGATTAAAACAAATGTCGGTAAAACAGACGGCTTTAGCATCCCCTTAATGGAAAATATATGTATAATTAATAGTTTGTTTAATTAAAAGTAAAATGTAGAGTTAAGTTGATCAATTTCAAGAAGTAATGTATCAAAAATATCAAAATAATTATTAATCACCTGTTCAAACGGCATGATAAGATTAAGGAAGATTTTTAAAATCTTTAAGAGAATGCTGAAGTCGTCTGTATTACCGACCAAACGCACATTTCGTATTTCTCTATTTTCTTCGCTTTCTATATACAAAATAAAAAAATCCTTCTCCAGAATAAGAAAAAAAACGCAAATAAATATGGGTAAATAAAAAACAATACAAAAAATAAAAAAAAATTTTTGAATTACAGTTTCCTGTTATCACCTAGCTAATTCATTGCCTGATATAAATGATTCCAAGTATGCAACCAAAATAAATGTAGTTCTATAGGAAATTGTATTGTTACCAAATGATAAAAGAATTATTTTATTATTTCATCGGTATATTACCGATCGGAAAAATTCATGGAGTTCGCTTCAGCTATTTCGCGTACTTCACTCCTCATGGCGCTGTCACGAATTCCTCGCACGCGATACGCAATGCAGTGTTGTTTATCCATTACTGTCAATTATCCAAATAATTGTAGGTAGATTTTCTCTGATCTCGGGCAGATGCGTATCCTGGTTCTATAAAAAAATTATGTCGTTGGATCAGACAGTATGCGAAGGTAAAAAGAAACTCGTTGTAATATAAAAAGGTGACAGATGTCGCGCTGTAATTTAAAACTGATGTAAAAGTAAACAATCTGTCGCCGGTGTGTATCAGTTATTTTTCATTAACAACTCCTGTCATTCGTGTCAACTGTTGTCTCGAATCGAGACTCAAGAGACAATTCAGTCAACTTCAGTTGGCGCTAGTGACATTCGATTGAAATGTTGAAATGAATGATACGTCGATTTTAAGGTTATCTCTCAAGCTGAACTTCTGCTTCTCGCACTTTCAGATCTGAAAGCTTTTGAAAGGCGACTCACCGAAGTTATTGCTAGCCTGCAACCAGCTACCACGCGGTGGAGAAGTACGTTTTCCTTTTTGTGTTTACAGTATTCATAATAGCAATGTCTATAAATTACTATGAATACATTGAGTATTCATTAAACTAGTTATTTTATAATTTATTTAAAACATTTCATCATTCTGATTATGTACAATTTATCTTGTCATGTTCTTGCAGTGTTGCTGGGTTTAATGTCTATTTGTACTGCAATTGGTGCTTGGCATTGGTTGACAGATCCTAACACGTCAGCAGTATCCTTTACACAAAGTTTATACAATCATCCATTCTTCACAATGGCTAGTATAATATTAGGTATGAAGAGATTCGCTATATATTTTATACAAGTTGATATCGCAATTGCATTGTTGGAAATCATTTTGCAGTGATATTATTTATGATGGGAGTGCATAGACGAGTGATAGCACCTAGCATTATAACTCAACGGGCCAGAAGCGTGCTTGGCGATTTCAACATGAGTTGTGACGACACTGGAAAATTGATCCTGAAGCCTACGAGACCTCCTCATCCTCATGAGACTTAAGAGTTGCAATAGTAATTATGAATGAAGAATATGTTCTTTTTTTGTGCGCTACAAGATTGTTTAAAAATATGACGAGCCGAGAATTTAGAATATATTTTAAGTCTTATGAATTCTAGTGAATTATGCATCTCTAGTGAATGTGATCTCTTTTATAGTGCATATAGAATTTACGTACGTGAATATGTAATATGTAAGTAGGTATAAAAACTTGGAATCATAATTTTTTTTCACTTGAATTGATGCTACCTGATTCTCTTGATACTTTGACGATCTAAAAAATATCTCGATAAAGTATCAGAAGATTATAATTGAGTAAGAGATGACATTAATAACGTTGAAATTCGACGGGTTGCGATTTCAAAAATTCCTGAATATTTATCTGTGAATTCTAGCTGCACATGTTTTAAATTCAAAAATTGACAAAGCTTCAGGAGATCACAAGAGAAATGGTGAATTATGATATATCATGAGATACTGTTATGGGATAGTGAATTAAAGAGGTAGTAACTAAAACTGCGATTCCAAAGCCGCAATGTATATAACGATCAAAACATTTATTTTCATAATAATATTCGGCATATTACAATCTTCTTTTCCGATTTCCGTATGCACAATCACGCAATTTGTCATTTTAAAATAGTCACATGTACAACATTACAATCTATGTGGACTATCGTTCGTTCACAGTCAAATATTCATGAGGAGTATCTTGTCAGTCCTGAAATCATGCTAGGCTACAATATGTAATATATACAGTGATGGTTACGCGACTTCGAAATGCTATACCTCCAATATATCTGTCTGGACAATGATTGCGATATTTCGAAAAATATCTTATAAGACGTCTCTAACAATTGTACAGAGGTTCAATGCACGAAGTAAACACCGTCACTTTTTAGAAATGTATATACATGCATATACACCTTGTCATTAACTTGAATCCTCGATAACTCGATTAATTTTATATAAATTTCGCATAATAATTTTGCCAAATGAGTTGCAAAAATGGATTTCACGTTTAAACATATTCATGCATTTACAATTTTCGTAACAACGCATAACAAATTTGATTATGCGCGCCGTTTACATGTAGATGTTATATAATCCGAGATAGATTGGGGGAGGGGATACAAAATAAATCGTACATCTTACGGGATATTTTCTGTTTTTGAATTTTTCGGACTTGCGTTGCATTGCAGGAACATTGTTATCTTTCACGCCATTAAGATATACATACATATATAAGATACTCTCTTTTCTGTAACAATTTATTTCATAAAAATGAATTTATGTGTTAGCCTACTTAGATACTGTACGCTTCGCGAAAAAGGATTCAAAAAGGAGTTAGGCAATTTCGTTACTTAAAGTACAAAATCGAGAATTACAGTGTACAATTTTTCTTTACATTCTTATCGTCCTTGTATTCATTCGTATTCGCAATAATAGTATCCATCCATGTAATTGTAAGAATTTCTTATTTATGTATATGTCTAAATAAAAAATTCTTATTCTCTCACCAAGAAAAAAACGATTATATTCTCGATTATGAACATTATTTTCAATAACAGCCTCAATAATCTTCACTCTTATCTGTCGGTTTTTCCCCGTTTCGTACTTTACGTTTGTGATATACGGGGATTTTCATTTTATACATACATATATATATATATATATATATGTGTGTGTGTGTGTGTGTGTGTGTGTGTGTGTGTGTGTGTGTGTGTGTGTGTGTGTGTATTTCGAATTTATCAAATGTTCCATGGTATAAAGTTATCGTCGACCTATAATCCTTTATATCTCGTCATCGTACAAATTTATTGTACTATGGATCTCTCGACGAATTTTCGTCTACATTCGCGTAAACCGAAGTGATAAACTATAAACGCCACTTGCCCAAGTGCGCTTCCAAGCTTACACTAATGCATGGAAAACAAATCGCCGGCGGAAGGAAGAGGCGCCAGGCCGCCAGTCACGTCGGGTAGTTGCGTTAAATCGGGAAGATTCGAAATATGAGACTTTACCTCCGACCGAACTGCACACACCTTCTTAAGCTTCTCTTTATAGTCCTGCATATGAAAAAAACAATAATTCTGTATAGTATATATATATATATATATTAGATTTATCTTAGACATCATTTAGATAATAAAAAAAAAGAAGCGATCATACTTCTAAAGTGCTTTGAGCCTGTTGAAGCAATTGCCTCTGTGCCAAAGTATAGTCTCGCAACATCGTCAGCAATCTTCTTCTGTCTTCCATCTCGGCCTGCAGCCGTCCGTTGTAATCGGCGAGAAGGGCGGCGGCTTCGTTCACCGCTGCGCTCAACTGATCCGCAGCCGTTCGATCAGCGAGATTCGCGAGCAGCGAAACTTCCGAAACCTCCGGTGGTAAGGACGCGATACGCTCCCTAACACCAGCATCCGAGGACGCGGTGTTTTCCAGATCCTGAAAAGCACAGACAGCTCCGTTAATCCATAGTGACGTTCTGCATATTCCAACAATTTGCGGTGTCTCGCAGAACTCTTCACTGTCGCTACATCTAGTACAATATACTTTGCTTGTACGAGGAAAAATAAAACATACGGTATATTGCTGCGACGCGATTAATATAAAAAATCGTTCAATCAAAAAAATTTTGAGCAGCAGCGAAAGTAATATTCCTTGTACTGAAGCAAAGCACTGATCAGCAGTGAGAGTAATACTTCTTGTTCTGAAGCAAAGCACTGATCAATTGCTAAGGAACCAGCATCGCTCGATTTGCCTCGCAAAAAATAAAGCTTTAGAGGAACCAAAAAAAAGAATATCCAAACGTAAATTCTACTTGGAATAAAAGAAAGCAACACAACTGAACAAAGCATATAAAATCGATAGGGTGGATATATCAAAGTTGTCAAAGCGTCTGCTGATATGCCTCATGGATTCAACATGTATTTTCATATGAACAAAATATTTTATTGCTAACGATACAAATTCCTCATCATGATTGTTGCTTGTATAATTGATATTAACCATTAAGGCTTTGATGAGCTCCTCAGTTTCCGGTGGGTCGCCGCCGGGGGTCCTCGGACTCAATGTTACATGAAGTTCTTTGGTGCCATCCACCTCCACTTCAGTCTCAGACTTTTTTCTTTCCTTCTTTTCCTTCTGCAAACATAACAGGTGTACGTAGACTTCATACTTTTTTAATCACAATTCATTAATCAATTTGAAAATAATTCAGAAGTTGAGAATTTGTTTGATAGATAAAGAAAGCTATATCATTTACTATATCATAATACTATATCATATATTATAAAAACTACACAAACCCTGTCGCTTCCAATACTTACATTATTTTCAAACTGAAAGCTTTAATTATACATTAGAAGCTCTCGGTATAATTTAAGAGTATGTACCTTTATTTTTTCTACTTCAATTTTTGCTTTCTTTTTTGGTGGTGCCACAGTGACAGAGTCCTTTTCAGATTCCGCAAAAGCCGCTTTAAATTCAGCTATCTGTGCCTTGTCGTAAACCCCTCTCTCCTCCCAGATTTGCAGTAACCTATTCAGCCGCTCTCTTGTTTTTTCATCAAAACCCTTCATATGCTCAAAAGCTTTTGGCAAAACTGTCTCAAATTCCTTTCCAAACTCTGGCCCTTTCTTCTTGCTATTTTGGATGACGTCATTTGCCAAATACATAAACATCAACTTGCGATTGTCCTTCACTGTAAAAATGTATGTAAGAAATATTAAATACTAATAACTTCAGTACAAAAAAATCAATTATGAGAATCATAATTATGCAAACAAGAATTATATAAAAATTCCTGGTGTATAGTACATATAGTATATAATCTTTTTTGTTTCATCTACAATTATTCAACTGTACTTAAAATGCCTTACAGTATTTTTCATATTTAGACACATTCTATTTGCTTAGTAAATTCAAGTGATATCGGTATTAATTTATTATTTGCTCCAAGCACATTAACACACCTTCTTGCCATTATTTTCATTTGACCAGAAGATGGCGGAAGTATTAAATGTTTTCAAAGTGGCATTTAATATTCAAATATAGAAGTTTAACAAGCATTGTAAATTTTTATATCTTTTCTTTAGCGGTGTCTTGAAGAATTAATGATTAATAATGCTGTCAAGCAACATCTATCAAAATAGATATCTCTATCCAAACTACACAACCAGGTTTAGAAACTTTTCGAGTCACAAATGTGACGATTCACGGCTCGTCATAATTTTCGCATAATGTGTCGCACAGCGGTATCGCACTTGGATAATTGATTTGCAATTTAAAAATTTTCGATAACGCTCTGGTCAACGTGCGGGACTGTCCTTCCGCGTCGTCGAGCTCAGAACAACGTTTCGAACCGGCGGATAGGACAATCGGAGCGTTCTCGCGGGTCGCCCGTACCTTTGCACATCTCCTTGTACCAGATCTTGACGATGGTCGGGTGGTGCTTTCTGTGATGTATCAGCCAGAGCGAGAGCGTCTGGATGCTCTGCTGCGACGGGTTCAGGTCCATCAGCCGTTTGACCAAGGCGTTCTCCGTGAACCCCGTCATCGCGCGTCGGTTGCCGTCAACGGCTTCGTCAGCGAGGCCTTTGGTCGGGGACTCAATTACGGACAGGTTCGCGTCTCGTATTATACGTCGTCGTATTATACGAACGCACACGTATACAAATGATACGAGTGCGGACCGGACAACAGCTGAATCAAGCGCAAACGTACGACGACGACGACGACGACGACGACGACGATGATGGAGGGACGCGCGTTCTGCGCAGACGCGCAGAGGTACTTCCACTGCCAGCGCCACCGACGAACAATCGCGGAACCTACAAGAATTTTTGTGTGGCACTTATCGATCGCGAAGAATACCGACCAAAGCACTTCGCGGGTTCCCACATTTGGTGCTAGGTGGCGCCACCATTTAGATTTAAAACTGCAAGCGCATATCGGATCACGAGGTGAAAATTGAGGATTGAAGATTAGAATTCGATCAAATCGGATAAATTCAATTTTGATCGTTCTAAATTAATTTTATTCTAATTTTATTAATTTTAATTCTAATTTATTCATACAGCAGATCTCCAAAGATATCCTAAAGATATCCTAAAGACATCCAGAATCTTAGAACGTTCCCAGCAAACGAAAATGGATTAAAATGAATTGAAAATTTTAATCCATTTTAATTCATTTGAACAAAATATGGATTGAAAAAATAGCATTTACATCATTTCAATCCTACGTCATGGATTAAAATGAATTGTATGACTCGAGTAACTTTTTTTTGGATTTAAAATGTAGAAATCATTTTGTTTTAATCCCGCGTTTAGATTAAAATAAATTAATAGTCTGCATATTTTTTTTGAATTGAAAAGAATAAGAATCGCTTTGTTTTCATCTTTTCATATGGATTAAAATGGATTTTAAAAAATTTGGAAACTTTAATTGGATAGAAACCCACACAACACGGGTGACTGTTTGCTGACAGTTAATCGACTTCTTCCAATCGGCGTAAAGTAGACTATGAAAAGTCAACTATATGTCGACTTAACTTGAAAAGTCGTCTTACTGTCAACTTTTAGTTAATTAATAGTCAACTTGGAAAGTCAACTGTCAGTCGACTATTTTTGGGACATTCGTCAACTATTARTCAAATATAAGTCGACATTCKGYTYYTTAAAAGTTGACTCTTGACTTCTCTAGTCAACTTATAGTCAACTTTCAGTCGACTTCGTGTTATGTGGGAATGGATTCAAAAGATCAGAATCTGGCATTTGACACGAACGAATTCATTTCTGTCTATTTCAATCCATTTTCGTTTGCTGGGTTCTTACCCAGATAGCCAAACCTGAAGAGACAGATTTTGAGCAGAGTCCGTTATAAATTTCAGATGCCAGAAAGGCAACGAATTTCACACAAAATCTGTAATATTTAACGATGTCAGCAAATTATTGCTAGAAATCTGACAGAACTTGTTGATATTCTATGCCAGTAGATTGGCGATAAAAATTAAACAGAAGATTGACTGCTATCAGAATTTGACGGCAGACTGGTAGCAGAAACCGAGCAGGATCTGTGCTATCACTGAATACTTCCATGATTGCTAGATAGTGTCCATTGGTGTTCATTTCTTGTATTTCAAATTTGTCGGAGTCTTTATATAACTGAAATCTATCGAAACTGAGACATATCATAATTATTTCTACTGTTATTTATGCGTACACTTATTAGTGCGATATGATTGTGATTTTGCACCAAGGAAGTTAATAAGCATAGTAGTTAGAAAGTGATTGCTGTTAGATCGATGTTAGTACAAAGAAGAAAGGCTACGATATTTTTATGATTTTAGAATATATTCTTCAGAATATATTCTCAAAATCTAATGTGCTTTAATGTATATTAATTTCTGTTAATAAAATTTAATATTATTGAATTTTTACTTATTATGTTTAAATTACTATTTTAAAAATAAATAAAATAGAAAAAGTTATTTTTGAAGATTTTTCAGTAACAATGACATCACAATTTAAATATCTATAAGAGCAGCAGATCCTGCTCGATTTCTGCCGCCAATTTGCCGTCAGATTCTGTCCGCAGGTTCTGCTCGATTTCTGCTGCCAATCTGCTATCTTACTATGTGAACAGGTTCTGTCGACAGAACGGAAGCAGAATGGGACCGCAGTTGATGTCAATTTGCTGACATTTTCTGACTAAATCTGCTGCCAGTCTATCGACATTCTGCTAACATTTTGCTCACTGGATGTCTCAAAGATGTTCCCAAGATGTCTTCTAAATAAAAGACGTCTTCTGTGAAGGATAATTTTATTTTTTTTTTGTGACTGATTAAATTCTAATCTCTAATTTGCAATTCTCAATATAGTCCGACAGCTTTTAGAAAGAGATCCCCAGTAAGCAAAATGTTAGCAGAATGTCGAACAAACTGGCAGCAGATTTGATCAGAAAATGTCAACAGACTGACATCAACTGCGTTCCCATTCTACTTTCGTTTTGACAAAATCTGTTCACATATAAAACAGCAGATTAACAGCAGAAATCGAGCAAAATCTGCTGACAGAATCTGACGGCCGAAACCAAGCAGACTCTGCTATTACATATTTAATTTAAATTGTGACGTCATTGCTACTGAAAAATCTTTGAAAATGTTTTTTGTTCCAGATTACACCCTCCATAAAATTATCGACATGATTTTTATTAGGAGAATGTAGGGGAAATTATAGGCTTGCTGCGAGGTTGTATCGTGAGCGATATCTAGATCGGCGGTATTCGACGGTCCTTCGCAATTGTTTTCAGCGTGCGCGGCAAGGACAACTTGTCAGATCCAGGACTCAATGTGGTTCATCGGAAACAATACGATTAACAGCTGCTGTAGCTGTAAATCTGAACATTAGTGTCCGAGAAATTAGATGCATTCACGGTATTCCTCGTTCAACCGCATCACGGATATTAGGAGGATAAGGAGTTCTCGCTTTCATCCGTATCGTATTAGTTTAATCCACGAACTGACTGCGAATGATTTTGCATTCAGAATAAACTTCTGCCGGTGGGCTCAACAAAGAATAAGACATGATAGGCATTTTTTTTCTTATATTTTGTTTTTGAATGAATCAACATTTACTAGTGACAGACGACTTAATTGACATAACTGTCATTATTGGGCAGCCGAAAATCCACGTTGATTCCGCGAAATTCCGTATCAGCATCAATGGTCTATTAATGTCTGGTGTGGTATCGTAAATGATTATATTATTGGACCACATTTTTTTAATACATTCACAGATGCCATGTACAATGATTTTCTCCAAAATATACTGCCACAGCTTTTAGATGTTGACCTTGCTACCAGACAACGCCTGTGGATGCAACAAGACAGCGTCCCTCCTCATTATGCTCGTAATGGGCGAAATATTTTGAATCAGATGTTCCTCAATCGTTGGATCGGAAAGGGTGGCCCTGTAAGTTGGCCCTTCAGATCGTCCGATCTAACACCATTGGATTTTTTCTTTGATTACTTGAAAAGAATCGTGTATTAAGAGCAATCTATAATTCCTGATACGAGAATAAGGATGGCTCGTGCAAGTACTCCAGTCATTATTACACACTTATACAAGCTGAAAGAGCCTTTACAGAACGGCTTAGATTATGTATGCACATGTGGAGACGTCACAACAGATTACAGATAAATCCAAAAATAATGACTTTATATGACCTTAAATGACCTTTTATCACAGGTGATCGAACTCGTCATTTTACGGGTTACAATCGTAGGTATTTGAAAAATTATGGTTCCCTTTAAAAAAATGATGGTGACCTTCAAAAGTCTGACGCGCCTCCACTTACAAAAAACTCACACTTTTGATAGGACGATGTTTCCCTCAAAACCAAACAAATTGCCGCAAGAATGAAATTCGTATCTTATTTCGTACTCGAGATATTCAGGTGAGTCGTTTAAAATGGGACATCCTGTACATGAAACATTTTTTTCCCGGGCTTTTATATGAAATCGTGCATATTGTACATAATTCTTTTTGCGCGTATTCGATTTATCAATTACTTATTAATAAGCTTATCAAATAATGATCGATGGTATGAAATGATTCGGGAAGAGATAGATGATAAAACCGATTTAGAACAATAATTTATTCGTATATAATTACCTTATTAGAGATGGCTATATATGCCTAATGGACAAATTACTGTATATACAGTACGTATGATCGAAATAATAACTTAATTACTTCGTACAGTACTATTTTATCGCTACATGTTTAATGGACAGGTTATTGCATCTCCTCTTAAATATCAATAATTTCGTCACTTATACATCACTAATATAAATCGATAGAACATTTATAATATATCTCCTGCTATCTGCGTAGTATTTACAAATTTTATTCACGAAGATAGAGATTATCATTTTATGTTCAGCACCCGATTATAACAAATCAATTGTAATTAATTGTTAAGCAGTTATTTCACCTACAGAACACAGTTAGAAACGAAACAATACACTAAATATCCAATGTTACAAACGTAATATTATATAAAAACTAGAGAAATGGAAGAATTTAACGTATTCAAAATAATTCAATATCTTTTTTTCCAACTTCGACTCTCAGAACTTCTCTACAAAATTTGTGAGAGTATATAAATTATGGAAAGGATTCAAATCTCAAATCGTCTCAAGGAAAATCGAAATGTTTCGTGTTTAAAGAGATTAAAAATCGATTTGTGCATCAATATCTAGAGATTTGGCACGCGTTGGATTTTCTTTTTTTTTCTTTGAGTTTTCGAAGTTTAGGCATTTAACGTATAACGTATATGTAAATTTAACAATGTTTAGTATCAATATCTACATATGTATACAAGCGTGCATATATTTAAGACGTGCACCACAATTGCTTTAATTTTGGCAGTCGGTCGAGCTTCGCTAGAGCAGCCAGACGTTTGCCATTCATCGAAGCATTCGGAAAAGAAAAACGATTAAAAATGTACGCAGATATGGTAGAGACCGATTCAGACATATCCGTGTCGTGACCGTTTATTCACATGTCCACATGCTAATCATCGTTGACGGCGCAAATACAACGAAACGGTCACGGATACGTCTGCATCGGCATATGCTGAATCGGCCTTAGTACTTCTACCATCATAACCATAGGAATAAATACGCTTGTTCGAAACAATAGAAAATGAATGCCAACTATTCTCTCATTAAACTTAACACAAACAAATCTATGTTCTTCGAAAATTCGGCGTCTAAACGCAAAATAAAAGAATCTGAAGATAAACGATAAAAAGACAACCTTATATCGCGTAACCTTATATCGAAATTTTATTATCGATGTATAAAAAACTAACCATCTGGAATAATTACAAGAACTAGCAATTTTCCTCGATAATACTCCTAATTAATACTGTATCGAACTTTATCGGCTCTGTCCGCAAATCGATGTCTAAGAGACTTCGTCGTAGAGAATATCCGCCGTTTAGAGCGACGATAGCAAACTTAATAATTGAACAACGAATTGCTAATAATCAATTAATCCTACAACGGAACGAAACGTAATGCCAACCGAAGAAAGTCACGATTCCATCTTGCCGGATATCGTTTCGCCGTCTACTTCCGTCTTCAGTTTCTGCTCTTCTCGTCCAACTTCCCCGTGTCCCTGCCCCACGTGATCATCCACGTTCACTTCCTCTTCTTCTTTGCCGCCTTGCACCACTTCCTCCTTCACCGTTACACCGCCATCGCGCTTCTCGGGATCGCGAGTCTTCGTCTCGCGAGCGTTCTCGTCCGACGAAGGGTGAATTTCTTCCCCCGGATGATGGAAGGTCAATACGTGATGATCCAGTTCCGCGCTGAAGAAGAACTTGAGCGTGCACTTGGAGCAATCGTACGGTCGCGCGTCCAATCCGTGTTCCTGCAGCATATGATTCTGCGAACAGACGCGTTCCCATACAGCACAGAACGTTGAAAGAACGTTGCTAAGACGTTGCAATGTTGAAATATGAATGTTTTTTTCAACGTTGAACTTGTGTTGATTTTTTTATATTGTTTGTTAATGTTGTTGCTGAAACAACATTGAATAAATTAATATTAAAGTCGTTCACCAAGAAGCAGTATCGCTATTTGATTGACGCGACGGGGTAATATTTTTCGTAAGAAAAAACCATATAGGATTGAATAAAAGGCGCATTAAGATTCTTCACTCGTGTTCAAATGAAATAATTTCTTAAAAGCAATCTAAGGGCTCCAAGATGAAGATAAATGAAATGTATTTTGAATTTTTGTTCGATTTTGTGTAAAAATTAATTCATGGACTTGACGGGACTTTTAGAAATTGATATTCTTGGATGTTGAATCAATGTCCCTGGATGTTGAATTGCAATGTCTTGCAGATGTTTTGGAGACATTGTAATTCAACGGACATTAGATTTATGTAATGTCTTTTCAACGTTGAATCTATATTTCGCAACGTTGATGTAATATTCACAATGTTGCAATTTTACGTTTCTGATAATGAGATGTTGATTCAACGTTTGTGCTGATGAAATTGCTTTGTGTCTGAATAGAAAGAACGAAATAATAAATTTTTGTTTCTATTTATGATATTTATATGTTCAATTTATGTGAAGAAAAATATTTTTTTTAAATTTAAACAAAAGCATCAAAAAAGACAAAAAAATGCAATTTCGTTATAATATGTCGTCATCTAAAATCTATTTGTATAAGAAAAGAACTATTTCAAAATTCACACGAGACATTTGTGAATCACTAACGACTGTAAATTTTCATTCAAAAAGTAGCGAATAATTCGTTTTAATAAAAATTGTCAGTTTTGTGTTTTTGAAGTAATTCATCCAGCCTTTCTTCTTTGAGAATCCATGGCCGTTATCATAAACACAAGTTAAAAACTATTATTTTACATTTGAGACATATTAACAAATGATTAAATTACCTGAAGGCCAATGGGAGTTGTGAAGAGCGATTGGCAGATGTAACAGCTAAGGGCAGTACAGCCGGCGAAAGTGTGCTCTATTAAGTGAATTTGCAGCTGCATAGGACTGGCGGCCTCGAATAAGCACAAATGGCATCGTAAAGCCTCCAAGGAGACTTTCCCGGATACCTCCAAGTGTTCCTTCCTTACGTGTTGCTGAATCTTGGCTTCAGTTGGAAACGAAACCTAAGAATTTCAATGTTTTACCTTAAAAACTATATTCACACATGTTCGAACTTTCTTTGAATTGGCTTTACAGAATTGAAAATTTTTTTACACGTTAAAGTACATATATACACATATATATAGTACAAGAACACACACACACACACACACACACACACACACACACACACACACACACACACAAAAACACAAAGTGAAGATGAATGAATCTGAATCGTGAATTCTTTCAAATGTCTTAAATTTTAAACTACATTACTCCAACTTTTATTTAAAAAAAATTCTATACTAACTTGACATTGTATGCAGGTATAGGTATTCGAGCCACCGCTGGCAGCCTTTTCATGCTCGGCGATTTTATGCTTCTCCGCTTCTTCGGGATCTTCGAACTTTACTCCGCACTCTTCGCACCGTTTCTTATTTGCGTTTCCTTCGTTTCTGGATCGATCTTCTACCTTGAGTGCTCTCTCATGCTCCCATTTGTCTTTGGATTCGTCCTTGCTCGCGAGCCAAGCCGCTTCATACTTGACTCGATGCTCATAGGTCGTCGAGTTCAGAATAGGCAGTCCCTGAGAATGTCGCATGTAGCACGGTTTGCAGACTCTGAGCAGCTGTCCGCTTGTACTGGCAGGATTGGGTGGTAGATTGACAAAGTCCTCGGCCGCGAAATCGCGCAAGCAGAGGCAGCAGCCTTGATTTTGGCTTTTGTTGCCACCAGGACTGGTCGGGCTGGAACCGGCGCTGCGCGATCCCGATGACGTTCGTAGATGATGCCGCGCGTGTAGACGACATTCCAAATCGCTGATGAGCGTCTGTCGGCAGACGACGCACGGCGCGGGCAGATGAGGCAGCGTACTGTCCAGCCGTTGTTGCGGATCTACATTCTCCAGACTATGTCTTTGCACGTGGTCCAGGAACTGGTTTTCTGACGTGAGACAACTGCGACACACCACGCACGTGTCGCTCAGCTGGATCTTGCAGTGCTTTTGGAGCTTGTGCTCGGCCAGACTTGCGCCGGACGGGCACACCTCGTCGCAGATGTTGCATTTGTGACGCCCACCGGGCTCGTTAGACGCATGCTGAATTCTCGTGTGAGATTCCAGCTCGCTTCGCGAGCGACAGACCTCACCGCAATAGCCACATGTCATGCTCAAAGTAGATAGAGTTTTGTTGGATAGCTTGGGGGGCGTGTGAGCGAGTTTCTTATGTGCCTGCAGCTCGGCCTCGTTTGCGAATTCACCGCGTTCGCAGAGCTCGCATTGCTGACCGGAATTGTGATTCGAACGTTTGTTGTTGTTGTCGCGCTGATTCAGAGAGTTGTTGTTGCTTGAAGCTGGCGAGCGGCCTCTCTTCAAAGATTTCGTCTGGAATTTGAGAAGAAAAATCATTTTTTGTAAATATCTTCCTTTTTATATAGAATATCTCTGTATAATGAAAAGAATGAAGGAAAAAATTCCTTTTTATTACTTAAAACACAGAATCTACAAAACACAGAATTTAAATATTTAAGAATATAGTGTGTTTTCTAAATTTATCTAAATCTTTCTAGATTTACTTTATATTTAGTAGCAATTAATTCTTTCTTGTTTCATCTTTTAAAATTGTAAAATTGTAACAAAACTTACTTCCTCCTGATTTCTAGCTGATCGATGAACGCGTCCATTTTCTCTGTTTCTGATTGATGGCGCTTGATGATCTGCCTGATGATGAACCTGGGCGACGTGTCGGTCCAACAGAAACTCCACCGCAAAACCCTCTCTGCAGATAGGACACCTGTAGAGACTGACCGAGTGGCTGGCCAGGTGAAGCTGAAGTTCGAGTTCCGTACTGCAGCAGGTCCCGCAGAAGCCGCAGCGTGTCGCAACAACACCGGGCGTCGAGGCTGGACTTCTTGTTGCAGCTCCGACAGGACTGCTGTTTATTAAGGACGAGACGACGGGAGGAGGCGCATGTACATTACGCACGTGAGCCGCCATCTCCGCCTCGCTCCTGAAGAAACTCCTGCCGTCACCGGAGGTCGCATTTATCCCCGGTGGAGAGTTCTCGTTGTTAGACAGCGTGCATACGCTACATCGATAGATCCGACACTCCTGACTGTGCTTAACCGCGAAGTGCACCTGTATCGCCACCTTGGAGTCGAACGTGTCCCGACACAGAGCGCAACGGTACAGATGATGCGCGTGGGCGTCCAGCAAGTGTCTCTGAAGTTGATCCGGATGCGGGTAGAACTTTTTACAGGCGCCGCACACGAATTCCTTGCTAATCTGACCTAGATAGTGCTTGGTCAAGTGGGATAGCATGTCCTCGCGGGTCGGGAAAACGGTCTCGCACTTGGGGCACAAATGTTGCCTGCTGGATATCTCTTGATTACGATAATCGGCTTGCAGGTGCCGGGCGACGTGTTCGCGAAAAGATTCGAAATCCTTCAGCGCGGCATCGCATTGACCGCACAGCAGAGTGTCAGCAGTATAGCCACCAGTGGCGTCCGCGGATGGTCGAGTTGGACGTTTATTCGTGAGATCGGCGGCTTCCAGGACATCCCTGCTTCTCGATACTTTAGAGTCTCTCGTTGGAGCAGTGTTGTAAACACCGTTCAGTTTCGTTTCGTTGTAATCTATATTTGTTGTCGGCACCGGTCGATGATTCTCGCAATGCTGGAGAACATAGTGCTCAGCGTAGGCTGCTGTCGAGGTGCACGGAATGCCGCACAACGGGCATATCACCATCGTCGCGCTGAAACTACCGTCCACTCGATGTATCGACAGTGAATGATCGCGCAGGCAGGCCAGGGTGGAGAATTTCATGGTGCATTGGTCGCAGGTGAACGCGTTCTCGTAGTGGTCCCGTTCGCCGGCAGGCCTGTCAGCTTTCTCCTCGGGCGGATATTTCCGATCCAAGCGCGGATCCTTCGAACCGTCCTGGCGATCGGGCGGTTTGTCACGCGAACAGAATCCCGCTTGCTGCTCGCTCGACGTTCTGTTTGGCGATGGCGGTCGCGCCAGACCCTCCGCGCCGCTGAGGATCGCCTGGTGCATCGTACGCACGTGCATCTGTAGCTGCTGCATGCAGCTGAACGAGTCCCGGGTGCAATACATGCAAGCGAGCTTCAAGGGCGAGTTGAGGATCGGCGTAGTGGAGGTGCTGCCGGTACTCTGCGACGTCTTCAAGACGTTCCTCGGATTCAGACTGAGGTTCAATGATGGCGACGGCGACGACGGCACCGGCGGTGACGACGTGCTGTGCGAGGAGACACTTCTCCTACCGTAATCAACGTCTTTGCCGGCCGACTGAGAGGACGATAACTGATGATGCTTCTTGTGAGATTGCATGTGCGACGTTAAGGCCGCGGCTGAGCTGTAGCCTCTCGTGCAAGTCGTGCATTGGTAAGGCCTCTGGGTGTCGTGCGTCTTCAAGTGAATCTTCAGGTGATCGCTGGAAAAACGAAATATTCATGTTCGAAAGCTCGCGCCGGCAAATGTGGTCGAAGCGCCGCACTTAAATTGGAATACATAATAAGTAACGATAAAATTAATTGAATTAATAATTGAATTATTAACTCGGTCATATATATAAACACGCTAAATGGAACAACCAATAAAAGGTATGTACAAATAGCATAAAATAAAAAATAATTTTCAATGTAATACACTCTATTTCAAATAACATTTTCCGCGTGCATTTGTATGCATTAAAAAACATTTAACGCTGAGAACTTATTAACCGTATAATGAGAATAATATTTTTACTAAGAGACGACGTATTTTTTAGTAAAATGGCGTTTAATTATTCGTTTATCAATTTATAAATTTCAATATTTTAAAAGCGAAATTATAGCGAGATCCCTCTCATTATTTTAAGATTACATGGAAAAAAGCTTTTTGCTGAAGCATTCCAAAAAGTTAGTTATAGAGATATATACAGATGTGAAAATAATTTTATTGAAAAAATAATTTTATTTTGTATCCATTTATATCCAATTTATTAACATAATTATATAGAACGTTCAAATTGATTGCTAATATCAAAATTTTTTACAGAATTGCTCATCATTCTTGAGTTTCCTACATAATTATTTTGATCAACAATATTATTTTCAGATCCGTATCTAAATTTTTTAGATACTTCAGTAAAATCGATCTTTCAATGTAAATTAACCGATTTTCCATACAATCCTAACATTCGCGATCATCATATATCATTCTCCGGAATAGCTGACCAATGCTGTAGACCGATTTTAAAACGCTAAATTGCCTTTCGTTGCACAGATCGAGGATCTAATTTAGGAAATTCTATTTCCTGTAGTACGTGACGAGTCCATGTATATTAAGGCTCATCAAGGAGCACCGCGCTGTCAATCACACTTGAAAATAGATTTGCTTCGTGGAGATATTTCGATTTCCAGCACGGAAGTCGGACATAAAACTAGTAGATAGCGTGACGATCTCTTAATAATATGGTGGGATGTGATCGATGATGCTAATTTATCAGCGATTCGGTAACTTCGAGTCAATTCAAAGCGAACTCGCGTTTAAATATCGGATTGAATTTATCGGCGATGCGATCGACAAGCCCGAGGGAAAGAATTAAACGACGGCGATTCGATTAAGTAAGTAACGTGGAAAACTTAATGAAGACGGACGGGCAGAGCTCGTCACAGTTTGCTTGAAAATATTTTCCCTCCTCGGACGCTAATTAAGTATCCCGTTAATAAAACGCTGAATGTGTTACTTAGAAGAGATGACTTTTAAGAGATTTACTTTGAAGAGATATCGACATCATGGGCGACTACGTTAAACAAAGACATTTTCTGACTGTTTGGAGAACAAATAAATAATTAACAAATGAAAAAATAAAAAATAAATAATTCTATTAACAATTTTTAATAATAATAAAAAAATATTAATAAATAAATAATTCTCATCCTGTTAAGAAGGGCATCTAGCTAAAATCATTCTCTTCATATTATCGCTATATTATCGTCATATTAGAAGCTATATTAACATATGAATTTTAAGTGCTATCGATTCTCCCGATTTAAATGTGCAAGAACCGCACAGGAAATCGTTATTTCACGTTAAAATAAAGGGATGATGGAATAAATCTTTAAATGTGTATGTTCTCGATGTTTAGATATTAATTATTTTCAATTTCTGTGTATTTTTTCTCTGACATTAGATGAGATTAGGAAAATTAAGTAAAATTGAAGCATTCGTCGCATTTCTTCGCAATCCTTCGTGAAACAAACGAGAAAAATAATTCATATTGTTTCTTAAATAATTGACCTTTTCTTCGCTAGACTGTCAATCAATAACGCAGAATGGATAACCGAAGCTAATATGATTCGCGAATTTATTTATCATGTTCCTTGCAGAATCGATCAACTATGTAATAGAGAAATTTTTGCCACAGATACGGATTCATTTCGCGTCGTATTTTTGTCTCGATTCGCTTCGTCCAAGATACGCGTATAAAGATGTGTTTTTCGATCAGCCCTGGCATGAATAAACAGAGAGATCCTGAACATATCGGCCTGAGATAACTATTTTCCAGGAGTTCGCGCGGATTGGGAGCGAGTCTCAAATTTGTAATAAAAAGAAAAAGATATTTTAGTCGCGATTATTTTATTTATTGTAACAAAGAGAATATCGATATACAAAGATGCATTTATGGCACCGAACGTTGAATATAGCATCGAGAGAACACGAAGATTTTGGACGGGTCGAGTCCGGGTAACGACTCCGGCGATTTTCGCGGTGGATCTGGCCGATGAATAATTCATCGGTGGCCGATGTACATGTCGGTCCAGGTCGGCGACGCGGCGGCGGAAAACTGAATCCGCGAGCATTTAAGGCGAGATCGGTCTCCGCGAGGTCCGAGCGAGGAGGCGAACGGCGAGGCGCGACGGTCAAGCGAGCTGTCTCGGCACGCCGAAACGAAGACAGACGGCGAATTTACTCCTGCACTTTGCGCCTGAATTATTCATGCGCCACCAGGATTATCGCCCGGGTGAACCGCGGCTGTCCTATTATCGAGCGTATCGTTTCGCGGCCGACCAAAAAAATAAAAGAAAAAGAAGAGAGAGAGAGAGAGAGCCGAAAAAGGACGACTCGAAAGCATCGCGCATCGCTTAACGAAGAGAATGGACCGATGACGACTCCGCACCGGTCGAGCCGGTATTAAATACTACTTGCGTATTTCTGTTTTGACGCCGCTATTACGCGGCGTCTCGCCGACGTGTCACGACGGGAGATGACACTCGAATGGTGGAGGACATCCGTTCGCGACGCTTATCGATATTCTTAAGCGAAAAATTTCCGTTCGCCATAATTGCAGCAACATATTAAATTGTTTCATACAGAAGTCCAAATCTCCAGAAATTACAAACATCCAAATATCCAGAAATTACACGATATTCTGTCAACATGCTATTTTTCTATATTATATCACGTGATTTTTTTTTCTATCTAAAAAAAGGCATGTTAAATCGATACTCGAATGTATCGAAGTCTTCTCGAAAGTCTCGAAGTTAATTATTGCCGCTTTTCCGCTGATTAGTTTTTTCATTACGCTAACTTCGTGAGTGACTGTCATCGGAGTTAGCAAATGACAATTTAATAAATATGTGCAATAGAAAATTATTAATGCAATTCATTAAAAAATAAAAATAAAAAGCTGAAAAATAAAAATAGCGAAGTGCGTCTGTAGTGTCTAATAATAATAAAAAAAATACTAAAAAATATGTTTAACACGATAAATATTTTAATATTGCTGCGAATCATGCACGAGATAATATTTTATATCCTTTCAAATCAGCGTGTTTTATTTTTGCTCTATATCAGTTTAGAAAATACAAAAAGCGCATCTACGACAAACAAATCTTACTTGAATTTATTTATTTTCTCGCTGTAATTATATTTGGCTTGTCCGAGATTGGAAAAATATCAAAAATCACAATGATTGAATTATTTAATATTGTGCTTCAGATGCTCTCTTTCTAGACTCTGCAATATTTATCGGAACATTTTAAAAATAAGGTTCCATAAAGATTTGTATCTTTAATTTGCGCAAGAAAAATATTTTAATTTCAAAGCTATTTGCGACTTTCATTATTTCAAGTAGAATAAATATCTAAATAATTACTTAATTGTAATTTCAAAATAGCTATTTAGAAAAGGAATTAGAGCTTTCGTGGCGATTTGACTGCCTAATCCTTGCAAGAATGTAGAGTTCAAACACGTAATGGCGAGCAGCCATTATACAAGAAGAAGATCGCGTTTGGGATGCTGAAAGGAAATGGAAATAAATGGTCCGTTAAACTCCACCCTCGACAGTCCGAAGAATCATCCTGATGCGGTGATTCGTGGTGCGTTAACGTACTCGATTTCCGCTTTTGTCAATCTCGAAACGTTCATTTGTTCCGTAAAGATTCAAGTTATTTGCAATCATCTAAGGTCTGTTCATATTGCTTGCACTTTTTGCACTCAAGATCTTCGTTTTCTTCTCTCCAACGCTCAAACATATATTTAACTCATTTTAAGCGTAAAATTTTTAAAAATTTCAAGCAACGCGAACAAATCTTCTAGTCTCAACTTGTATATTTTTTCATTGATTTTTTTCAAATAACTAATATCATTAATTAATTTATGATGTTGCTTAAACGCGCGATTTGCATGTAGTATCTGTTTCGATATTTGACTAGTCGGTTATGTAAAAAATTGTATTATCTTTATTTATCAAAATTAAATCGATGCAAAAAGATAACAAACACAGGCGGCAACAACTGAAAAGACACGTCGGCAAAAGAAAGGGGAGGCAGTCGTCAATACCGGGAGGTCGAATCGTGACTCCGAGTTGGCGTCCATGGACCATGAGAATTACGAGAAACTACCGAGAAAATGCGATCTCGCTGCCGCATTCCGTGAGAATAAAAACATCGTTGTAAGACACGAAGTTATTCGTTGAGATACGTAAGATCTCCTGGTTGGTTTCGATCGAATCGGATCTGACTTTGACGACGAAGTTAAGACAGGTTGATTTTACGTGACTCTTAAGGCTATTTTAAAACAAACATGTGTATTTTCTTTCGAGGATTTCTGCACGTAAAGAAAAGTTTTGCTGAAGTGTCTAAAAATTTAGTTAGATACAGATCTGAAAATAATTTGTTCGGATAGCATAATCAAAATAATTCGTTCAAACTAATTACTAGAACGTCAACATTTTTTGCGGCATTGTTATCAACGCTTAATTATTCTACAAAATTATTTAGATGGTCTAACAAAATTATTTTCAGATCTGTATGTAGCTAAATACTTCAAAAAAACTGTTCTTTCCGTGGAAAAAAGTAAATTTTCGAAATAAAAATTTATACAAAGATAGATAATTTTTTCCTGACATAACGCTTGATTAGATATTGATTCTATAAGCTATAAATAGATTTCTAATATTTTGTCTTATTGGAGTTCTCCGGGTTGTGAGCGTATTAACGATATGATCGAAATGATACATTGTTGCGTGTCCGCAATCTGTCATAAGCGAAAGTCTTGGTTAAGGACCGACAGATATCTCGCGGTGCACACTTGGCGTGAGAACCACGGAGATTTTCACCCTTTTGTTGGGTCACCCAAACCGACTGTTAAGGTGGGAGGACGAATAGAGACGTGGCGTAAAGATCCGGCGGTGCGATTATAATAGCGGCTGACAGGTGAGGAGCAAAGGCTTGTTAGGACTTCACCACCGAACATTTGCAGTCGAAAAGCTTCAGAAGAAAAAGAAATACCTTTAAATACACAGAAAGAATGATTTTTCTGAAATATTTAAAAATTTAACTGCATACAAATTTGAAAATAATTTTATTGAACCGTCAATATAATTATCAAAATAATTATGTAAGAAGGTCAATGATGAGCAAAGTTATAATAAAAAATTTTGATATTCTAATAATTAGTTTGAACATCCTAACATAATTATGTCTTGATAGTTCATTGAAATAATTTCATATTAGCAGCAGATTCTTCAGCAAAACCGTTCTTTCCGTATAGATATGAAAAAATGAGAGGTGATTTCTTCTTATATAATTGATCTTAATTAATAGCGCACTTACGTGTAAAATGTAAAAATAAAATAATTTTCAAATCTGAAAAGTTGGCGATTTTAATTAATTATAGTTAATTAATACAGTATAATTAAATTCGTTGCTGATTAAATCGCGGAATTCCGAAATTCGGTTTCTTTGCAAAAGAAAGCTGATGACGACGGCAAACGGAACTGCGAACGGGTTCTCGCAGTCTCATCGGTCGCGAGCGCGACTTTAACGGCCGGCGAAGGCGGACGGGCGGCAACGAGGCTCTTGACTAATGTTCTACCTGTTGTCCCGTAACACCTATGCGTCCTACCTGTCCGCTCACCCGAGCCCCGCGGGGGCCCGCGTATACGAGAGCGCACACGCGTGCATACACACGTGTGTCAAGTTAGAAAAAGGTGCTTCACGCGCGGAGCCAGCTTAGCATTTCAATGCGCACAAGACGATTCAATGCCGAGCGTGCGTGCGTGCGTGCGTGCGTGCGGGAAAGAGTATACGTTACGCGTGAGAAAGAAGGAAACAAACAGCTAGGCGACGGGAAGGGCACGAGGGGGGAAGGAAGAAAGAAACGGCCACGTAAGAGAGTAAGCTTGACTAATGCCACCCGGGACCGCGGTCGTCGTGTGATCATTACTCATTTGTCACCCGTTGGATCGGGGTCCCCTGGAATCGGCTGGTGGGACCCCGTTGGGCCCCGCGCGTCGCGCACCGACAACCGGCAGCACCCCGTCGAGGCAGCGCCTCGTTCAGCCATCTGTTGCGTTTATGGCTGCGCCAGCGCGATTATTTTTTTTACATCTCGATGATCCTTACTGATTGTGTACATGTGTGCGCGTGTGTTTTATGACATAATCCATAAATCAGATCTTTTGCCGATTGATACGTCGGAAAGAATTTGGAACAATTACGGAAGATTTAAAATTCACGGCTTACGAATTATAGCTCGATAAATTTAGTGATTGATGGTACTTTGGAGATTAGATTCGCGGTTACCTCCTGGAGAAGGCGGCTTCACATTTCGAGCAGCGATATCGCCTGTCCCCGGTGTGCAGCTTCACGTGACGATCGCGACTGCGCTTGTGCTTAAATAGTCTATTGCACCAACTGCATCGATACGGCATCTGATCACCGTGGCTCTGCAATCAATAATAAATCGTCGTGTTGCATCCTTTTGATCGAACGATTTTATAAAAATAAAAAAGAATATAAATAATAATAATCACAAATATAACCACAATATGATAACCAGGTTCAAATCCTGACTAAAATAATATTTTTCGCAAAATTCTTTGCAGTGTTGTAGTGTTAGTAGCATAGTATTAAAGTTTGAAATTAAATTTAATTTGAGACATTATTATTCTAGTTTAAGTTTAGAACTACATTTCAAAGTCCGGCAGTGTAGCGGCGCACAATTTATGTGATAAATATATTTTAAATTTACATAATAATATTATTAATCACTAAAAAATCCAGCTTTGACCGAATTTGGCGTTGATTTGTTTAATTGATTTATTTATATAATCAAATTAAACCCATTTATTGAATAATAATCGTAATTATGAAAGTACTGTGATTGAATACAAAAACATTACAATTAATTAATAATACAATAAATTTTGCAAAAGATTATTGTATTTTTTCGAAGCATTGATAAAAACATCATAGAATCTAATGGAAATTCTATTGCTTAGAAGATGCAATCGTTATTATCCGTTATTATTCATATATATCGTTATCATTTTCTTCCCTAGATCTTTACAAAATCGTAGGGCTAGAATAAATTGTGATGCGCAACTTATACTATGACTAAAAACATTTTGTCACATTAGATATAATAAAATATTAATTATATATTATCATGCTAATTTATTGGCCGAAACAGGAGTATTGCATTAATATTAACCCTATACAAATGGAGTATTTCGAATCTGATCGATTTTTATCCATAGAAGTTTCTCCAATAACTTCCAAAAGTCCTTCACTCCTTATCTTCTCTAAAAAAATCTTCATAATGGGGAAAATCTTTGTATGATAGGGCGACCAAAATCATCAATTTCTCTGCGAACAACATCGAGTTAATTTTTGTGTAAAACTCCAGTGACTTCCGTTTGTACTGAACGTCGGCCTTTTGTGAAAAGTAAAAATTTTGCAAAAATCATATTGTAAGTATTCTATTTTTATTTTATAAATTATCTGAATGTTTGTTTTTATTTAAAAATAATGTCTCTAAGAAAAAAATCTCATTTATTTAAAAAAAATATATTTAAAAAGTAGAATTGAGTCGAATTGCCTTATTATGAGCGAACAAAGCAACGAGTTTCTCGAAGAAGAATCCTGTGATGAAGAAAATTTTGTAAAAAAATGCGTGCTTTTATTCGATTTTTTTCTTTTCGCCCTTTATTGAAAATCTTCACTTATTTTCATGTGCTCAAATAATTATACTTTTTGAAGAATTTGGAGTTCCCATATTTTTTTTTTTTTAAAGGTTCATATCTAAACTAAGAAACTCTAGAGTTTCATTTTTCTATATGCATTTATTACAAGAAGTTATTTTAAATTTTTTAAATCAAATAAGGCTTTTATCCAATCTTCGATTAATTGTCGGTAATTAAATTATATTAAATTTTATCTTTTTTCAAAATAAAGTACAAACATTTATTCTACAAACTTAAAAGTATATTTATGAATTTTTATAAATTTTTTAAATCACTTTAAATAGATGAAACAGTGAACTCTTTCGAAATATCCCCGTATCTACGGATAAGAGACCGTTTTTCACATGATATTGTAAAGGTTACTAATGTTATTATATGCAAGAAAGAAACGGTTTTGTTGAAGTATTTAAAAATTTAGTTAGATACAGATCTAAAATAATTTTGTTTGGACCGTCAAGATAATTATGTAAGCCATTAAAATTTATTGCTAGAATAAAACTTTTTGCAGCATTGTCATCGCTTTAAGCATTCTACATAATTATTTCGATTATTTCGATTCAAGAAAATTATTTTCAAATCTGTTTCTAATTAAATTTTTTTAGATACTTCAGTAAAACTCCGTACAGTTAGTAATACACTCCAATAACGTTATTTTCAATTTATACAGAATTAAAAACCCATAGAGATTATAAAACAAAAAGTATCTCAATCAAATCTAAGAAGAGTATTTGACCGGTTCATGCTTAACGTCTCAATACTCCGCATAAGAAACTTTATCAAGCGCGCGAGAGAAGAGAGAAGAGTCGGCAGAAGAAGAGGCGAGCTTCACGGAGCAAGAAGAAGAATTAGCGTCGGCTCTCTGTCGGCCACGGAGACGCGTCACCCACCCAGATCACGGTGACCGATATGATCCCATACGGTCACCTTCTTTGTGCCGCGCGCTCCCGCTCGCGAAGTTAAAGCGCTTCTCGTGGCCACGAAATGGTCGCGACAAGGTAAGTAAGCTCGGCACGTACGACGAGACCGCGTCGGTCGACTTTCGAGCCGTCGGCTCCTTTGAAGAGACAATCTGGACGATGGGCGAAGCGATCGCCGCCTTGGTCTCTCGGGAAGAGACTGGAAAGGACCACCGACAACCGGACAATTTGCCGATGGCGACGAGAAGATCTGTGTACTCGGCGCTGTTCGATAAGTCGGACAACAACCAGATATGAAAAGATGAATACTTGGCAGAGAATTCGGGCCGTATTATAATCGATTCAGAATTGTATTGATGACTTATCAATTGACGCGTAACTAAATCTTATCAAAAACCGCTTTTTTTGCTTCTGATGTTTAATCTTGGAATCCGTGATATCTGAAAAATCTTTAAAACTCAGCCATTTACGGATCTCTCAACGTTTTAACTTCGTGATACGACAGGATTGAGATTATTCGCCGCGATTGTCGGTAGAGTAAAGCCTAGCATTGTGCGTAGCATAAATAGACAGCTATCTGCCTAGACTCGGGTACTCGTCTTGATTATCGGAGTCATATCTGCGCGCGATTCAGCTCGCGTATGATATATATATTCAGCAGCGGGCACTGCGAAAAGAAGAAGCGAGGAGGAGGCCAAAGGGATGGTCGCCACCTGGACGAATAACCTGATAACCGGTACAACCTGTTATGGGCACAACGCTATAGATTCTGACCCGATGATAACCCGCGCCGGCCGGTCTCGGACACGGAAGAACGAGCTAATGCCACCGCCATGCAAAATAGAAAAAAATCCAAAGGAGAGGACTCGCCACGCGTCTCTTCCAGGCAGGATACTCGCGCCGCTTTCAGGATGCTCGCGGCGCGGAAACGCGTTAACCTGCCCGCGTACGGGACTCGTCGACCTCGCGACCATCACACCTCGGACTTTTTTTCACACGGCGCGAGAAGAGAGAGTAGCTTTACTCGCGATATGCGTGGCGCGCATACTAATGCCCGTGACGAATGTCAATCCTTTCGTTTTTTTTCTTCCGTATACGACTGACCTTGTGTCTTACGCTGTCGTAAATGGTACGCACAAGGTACACTTGACGTCACAGCACTTTTTAATAAGCGGAAGCGTATCTGAGAGAATGCAGGAACGTGGAAGATTGGTACCGCATGTTATCGCAAAAATAAAAAAAAAAACGCTCCTTCTTTACAAACTTTTCATTGCTGTATCTGCATGAAGAAAAACTAGTTTTGTTAATCTAAAAATTTAGTTACAAATCTGAGAATAATTTTATTAGATCATCAAAATAATTATGTAAAACGCTTAAACATTGATGACAATGCTGCAAAAAGTTTTAACGTTTTAACAATCAGTTTGAACGTCCTACATAATTATTTCGATGGTCCAAACAAAATTATTTTCTGTATTTATTATAGTTGAATTTTTTTGAAGTATTCCAGTAAAACCGTTCTTCCCGTGTACATCTTTTAGCGATAAAGGTTTTTCTCTCTAAACATTTTATATTGCAAGTAACTGCTATATTATTCGAATACATTAGATGTACATTTGTAATCTTTAACAATAATGAGTTATTATAGCCAGGAATAACTGGCGAAGTTGTTAAACATTATCCTTACCTGTTCGTGTTTCTTCAGGTAGCTGAGCCGCGGGAACGTTCTATCGCAGAACTGGCAAGGGTACGGGGCAGCGGGATTATTACCGTCAGGATTAACGCCAACATCGGCATCGACCTCCGGTTCCGACGGGAAGCTGGCTGACGTCGGCGTCGCGCAGGAGGACGGCGTCTCGCCGCCGCGACGCGAGTTGGGCCCACCATCCTCGCTGTGCCACGAGGAACTTCCGGTTCCTAGGGCCTCTGGAATCAATATAGAAGAAGAACCTCAATAACGCCTCGATAGTATCAAATTTTTTTTTATTTATCTAGATGTAGACGATTTTTCAGGATTTCTCCGCGAGTTTCGTGAGAAGAGGACGCTTTTACCATGATATAAGAATATAAGGTATGACATTGCGTGGCGGCAGACGCGGTTCTAATAGAACCCAAATGAACAATCGATCAAAGATTTGCCTCAAAACAGTCAATGGGTCCTTAAATCTAAAATTTGCAGTAAATTTTTGATTGGCTCAAAGAGCAGTCACCATGTTGGACGATTGCGCATCTTCGGGAATGTCATACCTTGTATCATGGCTTTTTCATTCAAGGCGGCCTACGACGTATGATAAATTCATCATGTATAACGACGTTACGGATTTGACCGGTCTCACCTCGCCTGTTACGTGTCCCTTTATACCGTTCTCATAACGAGCGTAGACGGTAAAACTCGTACTATTAACCCCCGAGCCTTGACTGGCTCGGGAAAGATCGCGCTAAGCTACATTCAACAGGCAGGACACCTCGCTTTCTTCGTTAACTCAAGGTTAACAAAGACTTGACGTCTCTCTTGGAATCTTTTCTAATAGTATTAGTAATTTTTGCAAAACAAACTAATGTAACGTATTTGTTTAAATCATATATAATATTTTTAATTAAATGATATATATATATATATATATATATATATATATATATATATATATATGTGTGTGTGTGTGTGTATTTCTCGTATATTGCAAAAAAATTGATTGAAAGATTATTAAGTAGGCATAGGGTTGATAATACGTCGGTATTTCGATGAAAATTATACATTGTAATCATAACACCTTCCAAACGCGTGAAACGATTCGGAAGTAGTGACCCCGACGCGAAACGTCAAATGACTCCGGGGCAAACGGGTCAAGTAGAGAACCCCGCGTCTCCGTCACAGAAAATCCGGCTTATCCTCCGCCTCGTCGCCGAGGGAGAGCGTGTCGCGCCGCTACTTCCGGCGCAGTCACGCTAATCACAAATAATTTATAATTGCCGGGAATGAGGCCTAGAGAGACCACCGAGAGCACACTCCGTGATAGAAGCGAAACGCCGCGCGTAAATGGTGGAAATGACTCGGCTAGTTGGCCGTTTCCTCATTTGTCGTCGGCCCCGGCGATGGATCGACACCCACGAGTCGATTTAAGAGATTTTGCGGAATCCCAGTCTACGCGCGCAAGAGAGACAAAGACCGCCACCCAGAAGATACGAGAGATACGACGATCGTGGCACGCCGTCGTGGACGCTGCGTAAATGGCTCGCATCCTCCACCCACGCTTCAGCCTCGCGAGGCTCGTCTCTTCCTCTCCCAGAAGGATGTCGCCCAGACCCCGCGTTTCCGCGCGAATTATCGCGACGATCGTGCCGTTCAAAAGACACGAGGTTCGAACACGTATAGGAAATCACGTTCTTAATTTCGAGGCCAATCTACTTTTAGAATTTAAACATCCTCTTATAAAATTAATAAAATTTTAAAACTGAAGCAATTTATATCGTGCAAACAAACATTCATATTCCAAGACAGACAAGAGACTTTTTTTTTTATCATATGTTGGGCAACACATGAGCACCTATCGAGGCGTTCGTCCAATTGGCACTGCAACTGATTCACGCGTTCCGATGAGTCTTCGAGTGGATGCTGCGAGAGTTACGTTGGAGAAAGGCTGTCTAGGTGTTGAGGAACGTGACCGATCGGCACGTGCAACAAAAACTAGAGAAGCATTTTGGCAAATCAACCTATAAATAGAAAATGTGTTGTTTGTTGCCTATTATATTATCGTTAACTTAACGTTAAGTGATTCTTAGGGATTCCTAGATATAGGGCGAAAACGTTCAGCTTACGGACACATCACATACTATCCGCGCCATGAGAGCGAAATCGGGGGTGGCTCGAAGGAGAGACCTCTCTCTGCTCGAGAGAAACTCTTATTTAGCCTACGATCGTGTCCGATCGACGACGATGTGTCATGAGGCGAAAATAGGCGCATTTAGCGGCACGGGCTGCCGATGCACGCGTTGGCGACCTGTGCCGCATCGTGTCGCGTCCCGCTAACGATGCTGTTGTTGCCTCGTGCCCCCAGAACTATTTATAGGAGCGCTTCGACGACGCTTATTAATAGGGGCCCGACTTTAACGCCTTCGTTAATTGTGACTTATGCCGGATCGCGCGTGTCTCGCGCGGATTTTCGCGCCAGTGGCGTAGCGCGAACCCGCGGCATGAAATAAGAAACATATCCCTTTCGCTTCTTCCACTATCTTAATTTTTCTCGCCTATGAGCATTTTTGAAATCAATCTAAAAAAATCAAAAGATTTATATTTTTCGAATTTTATCATGCGAATGTATCACGTTTTCATTAATACGTTCGAAATGAATAGATTCTATATATTATATAAGATTATTGGAGATAACTTCCTAACTATAAATTTAATTTTACTATTAAATTTAATTTTTCGTTGGGAATTTTATATATATAGAGTTGGAAATTCTATATATATATATATATATATATATATATATATATATATATATATATGTGTGTGTGTGTGTGTGTGTGTGTATATAATTTTCCAACGATATTTTTTTCTGACGATTTCGACAAATTAATAGGATGTCATCGTACTGTAATGATCTAATAGAATGTTCAAATTTCGTACGACCGTTTCAAACATTGACATTGGTATTTAACATCAAGCAATATCTTGGGGTAACTATTCGGGCTGTCCGTTCACAATTACGGAGTAAAATTATCGCCGCTGTTACCGGTGACAGAGTTTAATAGCGCGGTCGTCAGAAAGTCATTTTGCATCAACTTGTTCTTGGCGATTGTCATCAATCGCAGTATGCTTAAAGGCGTATGCGTGCGTGCGTGTGACTACAGATCGGTTATTTATCGCACAAGGATGAACATTTGTCACGGGAGAGATTCGCGCGAGTAATAATATTTCACATTGCCTCGCTAGGCTCAATTTATACGCAACAGTCGATTTGAGGACTTTAGTGAGAGTCCGAAAATCCTCAGAGAGATATACCGGAAGTAAAGAGGAAATAGGAAGGTAATTTTCAGTTTCTCAAAGCAAGAAAATTTGCTGGCTGATATCGAGTCGTATTTAGACTTGATGCATGACTTGATTAAATTAATCACATTCAAATTTAGATAATTTAAATTTATAAGTTATAATTAGAATTAATTGCTTAAGTAGAATAAATGATGTATCATGTCGCGTTTCGAGGGCTCTGATTCTGCACGTGTAACGCTGCCACGTGTTTAACGGAGTGCGATTAGTCAGCAACTCCCGATCGAGGCGAGGGATCGGAAACAAGAAGTGAAAGAAGAAAGAGTGACTACCGCGAGAAGTATCGATACTAAGAGTGATGAAACGAGACGCGATTATAAATGCATTAACCCTCGCCTTTTTCATCGTGACGATCGCTATGTCAGAGTCGAGGCTGAAGTCGGCTGTTCTTATAGCGCCAGGCTGAAACGACACCCAGAGGATGAACCGCGCATGGGCAACAAATTCCTTCTATCATATCGAACAAATAAGTAGACAAGAAATGTAAATACCAGCCAGGTAACGTTGTTTGCTCTTTAAATTGTCTCCCGAATCAATATAAACTAAATTCTCAAATTCGAGCTTAGGCGAGAATATCTTCGTATCGGAAGCTCGCTGGCTTCAATAGCATTCTTTTACATTTTCAATCATTCAAAATTGGCTAGATTTTTGCAAATCCATCGAGTAGAAAATTCCTCTTGTGAATCTGCTGAAGTTCGACATTGACAAATGAAAAGTTGTGAAACGAGGTGACGCAGCGCGACGGTAATGTCAAATTTCGTGGAAAAGCGGAACTTCAGGTAGATGAAAGTCAGACAAATACACGAGAGAAAGACAATGGGAAAGAGAAAGATATAGAAAGAGAGTTACATTCAGACCTTTAGACTTGTGTTGTTCATCCTGTGACGGTTCCTTATGCGCGTGGATCTTTCCTATCAGCAATTCCAGTCGTGAACTGTTGCCTTTGAAGAGCATCTTGTCTTTGTTGCTTTCCGCTGTTCACCTTGATCGATTTTCGTTCGTTAACAAAAAGTCCACATCACGTGTTCAAATCATCAAACTGAACTATCGTCACCGAATCAGAACAATTAATACAGAATCGTAAATCGTAAATATCACATTCAGACTGTGGGTCCGAAGTAAGACAAGTTGAAATCGAGATGCGAAAATACTCTCAATGATCTAGAGAATCACGTAAACCAAGTCAATAAATTTGCTAACATGTTAGTTAAGTCTGGTTGGTAATAATGAAAATATCAATCCGAATGTTATTAAAGCGTATCGATTAAAATGTCGTTATGAAATTAAATGGCTTCAGCTGTCAATTAACAAATAGCTTTCGATGATCCCGATTTAAGGCACTGTATATTTATTGATGTCTCCTTAAAATATTCTTATCATACATCGCACCGTTAAGTCTCAAGACACAAGTGAGTCCGTTTCTTAAATTCTCGATTGTCACAATTTTATCCAACTCGTTCGCCAAGTACGTGTTTTTTTCGATCGCTTCTTGATTCTCTACGATTTTCGTCGATCAGGCACTTAGTGTACTTCGACAACTGTCGTGTTCGCGTCGAGCTTCTCCGCTGGATCTCATCGGGTTGATCTGGATCGCGCGAGTTGGCGATCGATCCACCGTCGATCGCGATGGTCTGAGAACTGCGGGCCTCGTCAGTAGTCGACTCGTCGTATCTCGGACGATCTCGAGGCGAGCGCGCGTCAAGGGGGTCCCACCCGTGATTATCGCGCGCGATTCAAAGCGACGCGCGTATACACGCATACACATACACGCGCACGCAGGCACGCACACGCATCCACATACACGCGGTCGAGGTTCTCCAGCGAAGTGGTACCGGCAGAAAACGACGGCAGGAAGAAGGAAAGAGAGGGGACCGCGAAAAGCCGTGCGAGAGAGGCCAGGGAGTCCTCTGGGAAACCAGCCACCGCATTGGACGGTAGGCGGGCTCACACACTAACGAGTACACCCACCTTCGGAGAACCACCGCCACCCGGCACCTATTTAACCTTTCTCGTAACCGGCTCCTCCACCTAATCCTCCACCTCGCACGCGCACGGACCCCGAAGAGGACGCTTAGCGTGCGAGCGTGGTGTATCCGCGAACCGTGAGTGCCAGTTCGGCGTGAACGTGAACCTTCTTCTTTGACGACTCTACATATAGCTTTCATGAACAAGCGGAGAATAACTATACTTTAGAAGAACTGATGAAGAAAATATTGGTTTTTTTACTAAAGGAAGAAGAAATGAAGAAAAAAAGATTTAAAAATGCTGTTTTCTTTCTTATTCACTCGTAGTTGTATCAATAAATTAATTGCGATTGTATTAATTAATTATATAATCAATTTATTTCTCCCATTTATTTCCCTCCTCGGTTTCTCCTATTAGATTTCTTATTTATTTAGACGGCATCGCGGGTGTAACGACCGTCTCGCTCATTGGAGCCTCTAAATTGCGTGCAATCGTTTTTTCCGGCTCCACTTCTTCGCACCTAGTGTTGCGATTCGCGCGCACAATCAAACTGTCCGCTTGTTGAATTCACGGCGATTTCGTACGCAAGGCGACTCGTTACTCGCGACTAATACTACAAAAGCGCCGGTCAAGAAACTTTCAACGGAGTATTTGACCACGAAAGAGTGCCGTTACCGTTCGGTTAGCGCCATAGAAAATGAATCTCCACTTTGCGCAGAGAAAATCGCTCGCGTTGTCGATCAAATTCTGTGAACGTTTAAGTAAAATGAAAGTACATAAAGCGATACTGTAACTATTTAAATATATATTGTTAAAATCTTCTGAAATATAGCCACATTATTACGAATGGTTTAGTAAAATATTGAATAATTATAATTATTATATAATAATTACATTCACTACTTGTTCTACATAATTCCAGTGTTATTAGACTCTGAATAAAGATACTCTTTGCACAACCTAATTTTCGGCTTTGTCAGCACTCGCCCGTCGCGAGAAGGCCCGAGTTTACATGACAGGACTCGAGAAGACTTCAAAAACACGAAGAAGCAAAACGCAAAAGAAGAAAGGAAGCAGTCGGGGGTAAAAAAGACGAATTTCGGTGGCGAGGGGCTCCCCGCGAGTCTTGTGAAGTCGCGCGGAATGGATTCTCACACGCGGCTGGAGCTCTGTACCACCTTAGGGGGTACGCAACGACGAAGAGCACGGTACCCTATGGGGACCCATAAGGTGCGCGTTCGTAACTCGTAAGCCGTGCTCAGGAAGGCGCCAGCGCCCACCCATCGCGATTATTTATCTCATCGCGATCGCGGCATTAGGTGGTCCCTGACGTCTTTTCTCTCTCCTTTACTTCCCTTTTATTTTTCTCGCCACCTCCGGCGCACCGATCGATACGTTGCTTATAATTCCTGCAGCGACGTGTTCATTATTTATATACGTGTCACGCTGCCAAGTATTAGAATGAGTACTATTTAAAGATTGACTACTTAATGATTTCTCGGACATGATGAAGAATTCTCCTAACTATGAGATATTTCCAAACTGAAAAATATCACGAAACAGTTTTCATTTAATTTCGCAAGTGAAATTCGCTTTAACGAAATTTTCATTTACGATTCAGTTACAAAAATGTATAAATATGCCGAAAATTGCGGTAAATGATCTCTCTTAATATTGTTAAAAAGTTTGATTCGTCTAAATCGTATTTATTTTAGCTAACTCCAGTGTAATCTTTCTCGCGACGTTTTCGTGGTAGATCTGTCATCGGTCTAACGACTTCCATAGTTTGCGGTCATCATCATCGCTCGATCAATCTATCGCCGAAGTGGACCGGATCATGCAAACGAGTTCATTCGATCCTGATCGAAATGAAAACCGTGCGATTTGTGCTACCGAGGCAAAACCGTAAACCGAAGTAATAAAAAAGCAGAGAAAGAGAGAGAGAGAGAGGGAGAGAGAGACACCGGCCTTAGAGATCGCCGTCTTAGGCACGCACGTCCGAGCATGCACGAGTTGTCTTAAACGACTGCGATAATGCCTTTGTTACGACTATATTTGTGTTCTCACGATTTTACCCTTAACGACGAGACTCCTCGAGTCCCGTTAAGAGCAGTATTCATGTCGCGAAGGAAAGTAGAAAGAGGAATCGATGGAGGCGCGATTTGTCAAAGGATCGTCAAGGTCTCGGCGCAGGAAAAGAAAGAAGGATCGTTAATGAGGATGCGCGATAAGGATAATCGCGACCCGCGGATTCTCCGTAATTCGAGCGACCGAATCGTTGTGGGAGGCACCTTAATAAGGCGCATGTGCGAGCGAAGACGATGTTGCGAACGACTCCGCCTACGCCCGGCTCCGTCCGCGTCTCTCGCTCACTCGTGGTGCACGCGTTTTCTCCTTACCGTCGCGTCCGCGTTCTCACACGCGCGCTACCACCCACACGTGCACGTTACGCAACGCACGCTCGTCGGCTCCCACCACCGCGCGAACGCGCCACGCGCGATTTCATTCATAGCCACGGCGCGTGTTAAGCGATGCTCACACGCGAAAGACTCGTCAATGAATCGGCCGTGACCGATTCACAAAGAAGTTCGTCGTGCGATCGTACTATTTATAGAAAAAATCGACAAAAATCAATGACCGCGTTCAGCAGAATGTTCATTTTGCAACTGTTGGAAGTTTTCTTCGCTGAGATCTAGAGGACTATTTCTCTAGATCTAAAAGTATAATCCGGTCAGCGCAAAGCTAAATCCACTTGATGCTACAAATGTTTCGAAGCATTTGATTAATTAAGCAGAAGAAAGAATTTATAAATTGACGAATCAAACAATGCTTCACGTTAAGTGGAATTTTAAGTATTGTAAGTATAGAATATAATTGTTAAGTAAATTTGTAGTGTTAAGTGAATCGCACTTAAGCGCTGATTTTTGCTGAAACGCGACCATTTGATTTGGTGAGTGTCATAATACAAAACATTACACGTGAAAATTCTTTTAGGAGAAAAGTAAAATCGATATAGAAAGAATCCAGTAAACAAGTAACAGTAATATAACATCAACACACCACAATTTTGAGCGAAACAAAGTCGCACCTTGATGCGCACTCGCTGCAGCTCGAAAGAAATGTTGATTCTTTACCAAAAATATGCTATCATGATAATCGAATTCAACGTTTTCCCAGTAAACACTAATTGTAACATAACATCAATGTTATAATTTCCTACTCAGCAATATAACTATCACATAACATATTGTGTTAGGAAATTATAACATTGATGTTATGTTACAATTAGTGTTTACTGGGAAAACGTTGAATTCGATTATCATGATAGCATATTTTTGGTAAAGAATCAACATTTCTTTCGAGCTGCAGCGAGTGCGCATCAAGGTGCGACTTTGTTTCGCTCAAAATTGTGGTTTGCGGTTAAATCCTTGATGAGAGGCGCCCAGTAATTTCGCCATCTCACTTCTACGCGAAATCTATTTCATTCGATACGCTTTCGATTCGCGGGTGATAAGCTACTCCACAACAAGGCGCGTCTCTCGCTTGATCCTGGAGACGCGAGGCCGCCGCCTCGCCGCATTACCGTTTCGCTATTTGCGGTCGACAGATCATACGGAAACCGTAGGAATCGCGCCTCAATATTCACGAAGGCTTGTGAGAACGCGGGCGACCAGACCGTACGACGTTCCTTCATGAATTTATTAGATTGAGACTTTCTCACGCGAGCGGAGAAGATCCGCGAAACGCGGAAGTGGCGCATCGTTTCCGTCGTTCTCATGACTTTCTCGAGCGAGTCGGACGAAAAACCGAAATAGTTTATTTATTTAAAAATGAGTATCGCGCGAAAATGCGCTCTTTGTCTTTCGAGGCAAAAGTATTATACCTACTTATCCTTTTAGTTTCATGATGTGTGTAAAAAATAAATATATAAAAAATAAGACGCAAATATAATTACTATAAATATAAATATATGATAAGATTTTTATTTTCCTATTCTATTTGTCATTATAATTATTGAAATCGTGCTTGAATATATTTTTCCGTGACTCATTAATTATCGTGCCTCGTCGGTTGTACCAAGTATTTACTAAGAAACAGTAAATTTAAACTCGAACGGAGCCGTTTCATTCGAGATGACTTCCTACCCGTGGCTGAAGTGAGTTACGCGACCGGCAGGAAGCGAGCTGACCGGAAGTGCCTCTACCCTCTTAGACGGTGCACCCTCGACCGTTTATCTTGGTGGTAGAGAATAGGCGAGACACCCCGTTCTTAAGTCTTAAGACACCGGGGCATTAGCAAGCCGGGTTTTAAGACTTTGGGTTAGTGGCGGAAGACGGGAAGCTCTTGTCTTCCGGAATGTTAATTAGAGACCGGACACTACGTGGTAACGCGTTGAGGAAAGTTTGGAATTATCTACAATTGTGGGTCGCAAGAACGAACCAAGGTCCGATAACACAAGTTAAGTGACGTGCCATAGAACGAAATGTACGATAAAACAACATAAGACACGTAATAACAATAAACGTAATAATAAAATCGTTATATAATCGTTATATAATATTGTAATAATTATTATATACAGATATACAGGATATCCCGGTTTTTCGTTTAAACTTTAATCCTTTTGATGTTTTTGTTGAATATACTCGTCATGTAGTAAAAAATTTGCATTTGCTATTAAAGTAAAATTTATTTAAAACAAAAAAACATATTCGTAATTTTAACACATTTTAGAATACTTTAGGACACAAAAAAGAAAACATACAAAGAAAAAAATTCACCTAAAATAAAAAGAAAGGTACAGCGTGCAAAATGTGCAGTATACTCGTCGCTTAAAACTAATTAAACACACAAATGCACGTTCTCAAAATGAAATAAAATACTTAAAGGGATAATAATATGTTTTAAGAGCTGAAATAAGAAAAAATGTTACATAAACATAGGCCCTAAAATGCTTTGTTAAAAAGTTACAGCAAAAATATGAAATGTAAGAAACAACTCTTTACTTAAATTTATATATGCCCATTAAACTGACATTGAAAAATCTGTTTCTCGAACAAAACGTATATTATTGTTTGAAACGATTGAAGGTGATTGTGAAAATCTGTATGAACACTAGTAACGAATACCTTGTAAAACATTGCTACGAGCATTGTTCAAAATGTTGCAAACGTTTTCTCAAACGTAGAATACAGGGACATTTATTTTGTGTATGATTTGTATATAGAGAATGCAAGAATTTCACTTATGATATATTGTTTGATGTTTATTTTGCTGCATCGTTTAAAAGTAAATGCTTTTCCCATCGAGGATACTATGGACTGACAAAGCTACATTTACAAACGGCGTTTTCAATTTTCCTAACAACTAGTATGGTCACGAGAATCATATTCGAAAGAAGCTTTTCAACGTCAGTTTAATTGTAATGTATTTGTAATGTGGCTAATGTAATTGTGAACGGGCATGTATTAGATGAAAAATTGTTTCTTATACATTTCATATTTTTGCTATACCTTTTTAATAAATCATTTTGATACCTATGTTTATATAATTTTTAAATAATATTTTTTTCTTATTTCTCATACTATTAAAGTTTGTACGGAAAAACATCCTAGAACACTATGTATACGTTGTTATTATACATTAAATTATTGCTCGGGTGTGTTTCTTTCTTACATTAGATGTATTTAGAAAACTATTAGATTTATTAGACAGATCTCTAAGCGTTATTCCGAGAATTCATCGAGAACTATAATCGCCGTCCTTTGGGACGACCCTTTCAAAAATATTTCAATGACTGGCACATTCTGATGGGAAACCCCCTGTGTAGCGTATCTAATGAAAGAATTTACACGATGCTAAATAATTTTGAGTTAGGATTGAATTCAGGAAACTCCGGTAGCGAGATTATTAAAGTCGATGGGCTGCCCACGTTGTCCATCAATGCATTTATTCCAAAATCTAACGATCTATTAATTATCTTTCCCATGATGAAGTCCTTGAAAATTAAAAAATTTCTTTGTGCAAATTTCTATTCGTTTAATAAACTTATTTTTTTGAGTATAAAGTATTTTTTTCAGTTATATTTAATTTTGGTATATTAAATTTGTAATGCCATACAATTTTTCAATTATTAATCTAATTTCCATTAATTTAAGTCAACATTCTAAACTACAAAGAATTTAAAGTGCTAGTCAAATTTTTGTTTTGTATTGTTTTATCAAGATAAAGTGCTCATTTTTTACATGAATGAAAGGTTCTGCAGAATTTTGCATAAAACTTAGTTAAATACAAATTTGCAAATAATTTTATTGAATCGATGTAAATTGAATTGATGTAAAAAATGATCATAATTATGAACATTTAGTGTGATGACAATATTGCAAAGAGTTTTAAAATTTTAGCAATCAGTTTAAACATCCTGCGTAATTATTTTAATGGTTCAAACAAAATTATTTTCAGATCTGTATCTAACTAAATTTTTAGATACTTTAACAAAACCATTTTTTTCCGTAAAACTATTTATACATTAAAAGTTCAGATTAAAAGTTCTACGGTTTTTCTGGCAGAAGTAATCACACTATTTAGAAAATCGAGCCTTTCAGCATCCTCGTGGTTCGTAAATTCGATCGTCGGTGGTCGTGATACGAACTCATTTATTTTTTCCAGACGTTCTTTTACTCCTGCAAAGACTCACTGGCACTCCGTTCGGATGTACGCATCTTTCTGATATTTCTCAGTCCTAAGGGACTCCTATATTTTCGGGACTATATTTTCGCCGAGCGAACGGAACGAAATGGTATTGTCGACCACGAAGAGGTCGGGCAGGTGAGCTCTCAATACGTTGTTGGGGGCCCCAAATATCAAAGCCAGCCGCTTCGAGGATTCGTCCCGAAGGATTCGACGCGTCATTAAGGCCCATTGGACCGTTTATTTCCAGCAATGGGCCTGCAGACGTGTCGAAAAACAAACGCCTGGCACCGCCTATAACTACCTACGATATTACCTGAACTGTACGGGCGTGTCGTAATTTCGACCTCATCGGTTACACCTGGCATATTTTAACGCCACAGTTAACGCATTAATCAGTCATTTTCGTGATGTGCGTGTACTTTCAACAAATTTCCGAATCTGTACATCCAAAATAATCATAAGTTGTTTTTTTATTTATAAATTGTTATATATATTTTTAAATTAATATGTATAATATATGATTAAAAATATCAAATAACCTCCAAATAGGCAAATCGTGAAAACATTGCACAATAAATGTGGTATGAATTGATGAATATTTCGCAATAATTATGCTAATATAATTCGCCGTAACAGTTATGTTAAAATAAAATTTTGTAATGATATTTATCAAAAATTAGACAAATCCTTTAATCTCTCTCTCTCTCTCTCTCTCTCTCACACACACACACACACACACACAATATCGCTCAAAAGTATCAGATCACCTACCGAAGACGTTCGTTAATTTCAAATATCAATAGCTCAGCACTCAATTAGCGTATAGAAACGAACAAAATTGCAAATTAAAAAGAAAACTCTCAGCTTTCTAATTTTTAAGAGTAATTTTTCTTTTCATGCATTTTTTATCCATTCCTATTTTTTTAATGCATGGTCAATTTCAATTTTCAATAAATAATATTACGCGATACATAAAATACTAGGACTTTGTCTACAAAAAAATAAATGAATAAAATAGTAATAATTAATTAATTAAAACATACATAGTAATAATTAATTAATTATTACTATTTTATTCATTTATTTTTTGTAGACAAAGTGCTAATATTTTATGTATCGCGTAATATTATTTATTGAAAATTGAAATTAACCATGCATTAAAAAAATAGGAATGGGTAAAAAATGCACGAAAAAAAAATCACACTAAAAATTTGAAAAAATTCTAGCCGATAGATAACTACAAGATGCAACTTTTTTTCCTTTAGACTTTTTCTCGTAAGTCGCAAGTTTTCAAGATAAGAGTTATTATAAAAATATCGCACTTTTGCATAAAAAATTGAATTACTATGCGAAAAAAAATGATAGACAAAGTTTTAATAAACGAAATTAAAGCTGAAACTATAAGTTTTCGAATACTTCTTACAATTTTCATCTGTAATCAATTTTACAAAAACGACAGCTGTTTTAAATGATAAAGAAAAAACACAAAAACACGTTAGTAAATTTAACGCAGTTCAATGACAAGCTAACATATCTACATGATCTTAATGTGACTAGAAAGCTGAGTCTCCTTTTTAATTTGCAATTGTGTTCATTTCTATACGTTAATTGAATGCTATTGATTGAGTTATTAATATTTAAAATTTGCGAATGTCTTCGACAGGTGATTTGATATTTTTGAGTGGTACTGTATATATATATATATATATATATATATATATATATATATATATATATATATTTTGTAATTCACTTTCTTTTAAAAACAAGATAACATTTTGAAGAAACAAGTCAGGATAAGCTACTCCATTATTTTCAAATTCTCGATGAATACTTTCGACAAATTGATTTACATGCATTTCAAAAACTGTTCGACTCTTTATTTAAAATTCAGCCATGTTAAATGTAAATATTTCATATTGCAATATTTTTACATTATAATTTAGAAATAATTGTGTATTTTTGTGAGCATATGTAGATTAATTTAATTTCTTCATGCACAATTATATTTTTAAATATTTTAAATAATACAGCTAAAAAAATATTTTTCTCAGTTATTGAATAATTTCTTTCCAAATTTAATTTCGCAAATATACTACTGATAGATAATTCGCCATATCGCTATTGTTTTGTCGAAATGCTATTTCAAAATTAATTGCGCAAACAATTATCAATATTTTATAAAATGTCAATATTTCTATATTTATTTAAATATACTTATATAATTGTAGATCACAAATTTTATGCAAGATTTCGTCATATTTATAATTTTATAAATGTTTTCCTATCGGGAACTCGCCGCTAAAGAACCGTCGCTTTGATTACTGATCGATTTGAGATTGCAGCCCAGCGGTGCATAACATTATTTAGCTTAGTACACTACAAAGGGTGAATCCATCAAGGCGCGTGCCCTTCAGTCACGCATCGATTGCGGGAATCATCGAGGTATATCGAAATTCACCTGTCTCCTCGAGAGTGGAGTGCTCGCTCGATGTGCGAGTGTAAGTCGTATAAAAAAACAAAAAAAGAAACTGCAAGTAAGAAGGCACCTGACGAAAGCCGCACGATCTATTTCACGAGTAAGTAGCACCTGCAGCCACTGCTCTCGCGATCGCTGGACCGAAGCTTTCGGTAAACCACTCTCGGCTTCTCGCCGACGACAATTTTATTTCTGACGCAATTAAAATCAGCATTAATTTTTTTGGTTTGAGTTACCAACAAAGTTGTTCAAAATTACAGCGGCACAGATGCAGCAGATATGAATCGCAAAAATAAAAGAACTGAATTCATTTTTATTATAATTTTTAAAAAATTTCAATTTAATAAAAAAATTCAACTAATGTAATCTCACAGTTAATTACGTAAAAAATGTAGAATGTTCCGGGCAAAATTTCTGATGAGGAGAAATTCAGGTATCGAGAAAATTTAATCTGACGGTTTCTTTATTTGTATCAATCAAAGAGCACGAGATCAAAGAGATGAAGATGTATGTCGGATGAGCAAGGAACTAAATAGACATTTTCACTCAGCATTGTTCTGCGATTGTTTTCTGATCGGATGTCATAAAGCGATATTCGTCGTAATATTGAAATCGAAGTTTCGCAAAGAAAGTTTCGGCAGGCTGCCATAACGAGGAGACTTTCATCTGACTCGGGAAAGTGCTAAACCGCGAGATTCTCAGCTTTTTATTTCTTCTACAGATTACGATAATAGAAAATTTGAGAGAGCCGATCGATTGAAAAGACAGTAAAAAACCGCTGCGGTATTTTAAATTAATATCGTTGGAACTTAATTAAAAACGTAAGATTTTTCTATCTTAAGTCTTCTTCGTAAATTTCACCTCCTTTTTTCTGCTTTATAATAAATCAAATGAATAATAAAATAAAATAAAAGTTGCAAATCCCATTTGCATTGGAAAAACTGTGAAATTCAGTGAAACCTATGTTGATTTTATTGAGATAATCTTGTATAATTACCTAAACAACATTAATACGTATTATTTCTTATGCGTGTGTAGATTTTTATTTTTGTTGAAGAGAAATGAGAGTTCATAAAAAATGTGCAAATATCGAAGATTAACGAAGCGATTATATCAACTTAAATGTAGATGTTGTAGATATGTTATGATACTACTTGTTGCTTCGAGGTACATATAGCGCGACGGAATAACACGAGCGCTCCCTTGCTTAAACAAAAAAAGATCTCTAGCCCTATCGCGGCAAATAATCACATTAGTCAGTATAACAATTTCGCCAGAATATAAATCGCACTCCTTTGGTTAAACTTGTTAATTTAAAACGCAAAGATGTGTATTATAAAAATAAAAATAAAAATAATATTTGTTTCAAATTAAAGAAAATAATTTGAGTCGAAATTTAAAACCTACTATAAATTTTGCAAATGTTTAAAGGAGGAGATGGTATTATGGTCCGTGATATAATAAATACAAGATAAATTCTAAATATCTCCGTTATTAAATGGCGAATTCTAGTGAATTTTTATGGAATCATTTGTTTAGTAGTCCGCCTTTACATAATGTTAATAGGTCAATACACTTTAGCTTGCATTTATTTATAATATTTTTACTTTCAAGCATGTCGAAACGTTTTCAAAGTACATTTTAGTATTTTAATTATACAGATTTCCTCATTTTTCTTAATTTAGGCGTATTATCACATAATTATATATATACTTGAGTGTTTGTTATTTAACATTGTATTTGGCTGTACATATTTCGAATTATGCAAAGTTGAACAATAGTATAATATAATAGGCATTTTGCTAATGTAGTCCTCTAAGCGTGCTCATGACGTATTTCTTTTGGGGTTTTTGAAGTTATTTGAGTCGATTGTAACTTTATGGCTAATCTATATACTATATGCAACGTAACTATAGATAATATTATAGATTTTTAGTACTGACAACAGCTATATGCGAAAGAAGTTATGTGTATATATATATATATATTTGCATACATTCTGCAATATTTTTTTTGTAAATATGTAATTTTATACCAAATACTGTTCTTTTCAAACAAAACCAATTTTTTAAAACTACTTTTGTATGAGGAGCGCATTATCACCCCTATTCCTTTTCGACACTTATGCAGTGTTGCCACATTTTTATAAATAATCCAAAGTAATAAATATTTCATAACTTTGAGCTGAGACTCGATTGAACAACTTTGACAAATATAATATAATTAAGTTTTACATTTAAGCATTGATTATTAATGAAGTTATTGTACAAAATATAAATAATGTTACCTTTCCCTCAAAAAGGAGGATAGTCTATCATATCATCACATATCATATCTCGAGAACCTATGTTGATCCTTCAAATTTGATAGAATTTATGTTAAATGCAATGTATTGTAGAATTAAAATTTTGACTCAAGAGATGCACCTGTGTAAAAGAAAATTACACTATTTTCTATAAAATCGACGTGTTTAAAACGTAGCTTGAAGAAGATAGGAGAAAGGAAAGGCTTAGTGAATGTAAAAAAATATATTGAAAAATTATGCGTCATGTACGAATAAATTATCTCTCGCTTTTACAAATAAACTCCATTAAGCCCGACGTGAATCGGGCAATTGCGCAACGATCGAGAGAGCGCGCGATTCGTGGTAGAATAAAGATGGATCTCGTTAGGCACACTCGCGGTGGGTAGATAGGTGCTTCCTCGTGGGTGCCCGAGGCGTCGCGTACCTGGATCTCAGATTACAATCTCCCCAGGGGAATGGTGCCAAGATTAAGAGCCGCTCGGTCCTCGAGCAACGCGTGCGCGTGCATACGCTTACAAAGCGGAGGCGAAGAGAGAGATGGTAGGCGGAACGAGGATGACCGTGTAAAAATAAATGGGAAAGTGACGAAGGGTAAGAAGTGAGAATGGAAAAGAAGACGAAGAAGAAAGAAAGAAGCTAACACTGTTGTCGAGAAGAACGAAAAGAAGAGAGAAAGCTAGGAAAAATTGCAGACGATTTTCATAAAAAGACACTGTGTATTTCACCGAGAAAGAATCGATTACAAATTGACCGAAGAACTCTTAGATGAAAACACATTCAGATTTTAAGAAATTTTGGTGTGTTAGGTCTGGACACATTAGGCCTGGACAGATTAGGTTTGTACGCTCTACTTGAATAAATGGCATAATATGAAGCTATATAATTAGGTTTTATATTGAACAAACAATTTCCGGAAATTAGGTGACTTCATCTGTTAGGAAGGAGATATCGATCGACATGGGCTCAACTCAACGAATTTGCTTTGAGACGAATTGACGAATTGTCGATCGCCATCGTGATTTGTCGAAGCTGCGAAGAAGGGCGAACGGTTTATCTGCGGTTAAGAACTTATCTATGCGCAGGTCGGCGAGCAGGAATGTGAGATCCCGATAGGACCTTGCGGTGGGTTCTCTTCTCGGATCTTGGAGCCTCGCGGCATGAACCGGAGGTGGCACGAGCGCAGCAGGTTCTTCAGGTTCCCCGGTTCCTGCCGCAGCACGTATTCCCGGCTCGGCGTATTTGTCCCTGGGTATACGCGTGACATCTTAATCTCCCTGGGTCTGCTATTCGCATCTTTCTCACTGCGTTCTCTCTTCATTCTTTGCTCTTCGTGTTTTCTCCCTCTCTATCCTTTTATGCTGCTCTCTTCCTATCTATCTTCTTTCTTTCCTTTTTCTGTTTCTGTGATCTTCATTGTATCTTAGTATTGTACCTACGAGCAATCTTTCTAGTTGCGAAGTATATTTTTTGAATTAGACTCGAGCATAAGTGACTAAAAAACTTGTGTAAAATCTTGTGAAATTGATTTAAATTAAATATTTTGTATTTTATACAGTAGTCCAATATTCATAGAATAGTCTATAAATATTAGCCCAATATTCATAGTAACATAGAATATTCTTGAAACTAAGAAGAAATACTGCTAGTCTACAGTTTCTTTCTTTTAAAGCAAAATTAATTCAATTTGTCAGATTATTTCATTATTAATAAGAAAGTTATAGAATACATGAATTTTTCATGTATGAAAAATGACACTTTTATCATAGCAAATAAAACATTCAAATTCAAAATATAAAATTTATAATATAAAAATGTGATAACAAAGGAACATGAAAACCGAGCAAAAGTCGAAAAGCAAAACAAAAAGCATCAGCAAAACATTTATTAAGTTTTATTGATTTGATTAATAATTGTTAGCACCGCAACCTTGCTTTGCCTTCCATGTTCTTTGTTATCACATTTTTAAAAACATTTAATGTATATAATAAAAAGCTAGGTGTGTCTGTAATTAATAAAACAGAAAGCAAGTTACAAAAATTTACGGCGATCATTAATTTGGAGCCGGATTACGCCCTTGCCAAATTAGAAGAAAATGGGTATTCTAATCGCGCAGGGAGCATCAAGAGACGGCGTGGGTGTCAAGAGCAACAACAGGGAGACACCATCTCCCGTGTCGCTCAATAGGGGGTCCTTGATTATCGAACTTTATCAGCGTTTCAAAAAAAAGGGCAAGAAAGAGAGAGAGAGAGAGAAAAAGAGAGAAGTAAAGGGGGACCGGAGGGAAGAGCAAGGGTATGCGTGAGAGCTGACGGTGTAAGGGCCCGCTTCGTGCTGGACCCCCGTAGGAGCTACGAGGTCTCCCGCTGACCGGTGGTACCATGCTAACTGTCGTGTCATTGTCACGAGCCACACCGCGGAGACATTTATTTGGAGACCGTCGTACACACGCAGAAAGAAACAGACGCACTTCCTTCGCGTTAGTTACGCACGATCGCTGTACGTAGTCGGAGTATCACGCACCACATCTCGCTAGTTACGTAACCTCGTGCACGTAAAATTCCCCGCCCGCGAATGCGTTCGCCAGGGGAAGAGGAATCATTATATGTTTGACTGCAAATAAAATAATAATTCAGATAATAAAATACAAACGGGGAGATAATAATATAACTCAATGCAAACATATGACAGAATGTAAATGAAATAATGAGAATCGCAAGTATGTTCGTCTTTTACGCGATATGTTTTCTCGTCCTTCCACTCTTGATCTCACACGATTTAAGCTTCGCATAAATTTAAATGAAATAAAGATTTAGAGATTTTTATTTTCTTTTTTTAGTGGACATTAATAACAAGTATCCAAATCCTAATCATCGTCGCAACAATCGTCCAGAACATTGCCGTCGCAGAAGGAGAAGCGATATCTGGGACGAGTCCCGTCCCGAGTGTTAAGACACCGACATCACGTTTTCCGTGGGAGCAGAGCGAGGAGAATCAGGTGACAAGACAAAGGACACAAGAAAAGTTCCGCGGGCTGAGGTCGGTCGCGGCCGGAGTGTGGGAAGCTCGGCTCCGCTCCGCGCTCTTTAACCAATAGTCGCATCTCTCTTCACGATTCTTTGTGAAATAGAAGAGAGTGTAACGCCGCGCGTTTTATTTATAGCCCGATCGAAGTAAAACACTTCGGTAAAAGTGACTCTGTTATCCGTCTTTTATTTACGGCTCGGGAAATCGCGTTAAATCGCAAAAATCGTCATCAGCTTCGGTGTCAGCAGAGACCGTTTCGATGAATGAATGACTACTTTACGCGAAACGGAGATAAATCATCTTATGATAATATCTCGACAGTTTTAATGTTGCTATGAAAATTAAATCAGGAAAGAGAGAGACAGAGAGAGAGAGAGAGATATTTTATTAATATATTAAAATAAGGTAATTTATGCTATCTTAATATGGGAGAAAGAAATAATATGTTTTTAAGTAACCGGTTGATTACTTGACTCTCTAACTATCAATAAAAAATAAAGAATTGCAATAATATTAGTAATTAATAAATTAATATTGACAACTTTAAACACTTTTAATATTTTATAATTAAAAATTGTATCAGATCTTCGACATATAACTTCCCATGATACGCTGAAGGCATATGCCGATACGCCTGCAGAGATTAAATTGAGAAATTGACAGCATCAATTATGCCGGCTGCATGAATCTTTATTCCCATTTTCGTCGTCGTCGTCGAAGTCGTGGTCGTGGGATTTCGATGAGACAGATCAAGGCGGAGCGGCGACGACGGAAACGACAGTGGCGAGGATCGGAAGGGAGGCAGCGCGGGATGGCGCATATCATCTTAAAGTTTAATTGAGTCTCGATCCCGCGGGGCCGCAGCCCCGAAGCCAATCTTACTCGACGCGGGCCTCGTGGGACCCAGGATACGCCATTCTGCACCCTCCCGCATACGCCTCTCTCGCTCGTCTACGACCGTCGGCGTTTCATCGTCTCCCGGTGGATTATCCGCGGGTATCTTCTGACGCGAGTTCCTCGCAGGAACATTCATCTCGGACCAATTCGGACGATCGAGCACTGACCGATGACTCGGAAGATCGAAGCTCGCAAACTGTCCGAAACTGAAACTGCCGCTGTCCGCACGGGATCGTACACGATAATTTACAATCGCAATGAAACGACAGGAGTTGCTATGGCGAGTCTACTTGTAATTGAAAACAATGCGTGTTTCATGCGACAATAATTTCCCTGAGTTAATTAAACACCCTGTGAATAATTTAGAATAGAATTCAGAATTCACGCATAAAATGTTCGAACTCAGAAATAGAATATCTATCTTGATTTCGATTGTTGATTGTATAAATGACGTTGATCACGAAACACGTCAATTCGAAATTGCAGCTTCTGCACGGTGGTTGCAATTAAGATAATTAAGCGCGACCAAGATACGCGGGTCGGCAAGCGAATCGATAATTCCGGCGGATGTTCTAAAGTTTCCTGGGGGCGAAAGGACGCCTGTGGATCCTCGAATCGGATCGTTTCGCTCCATTTCGCGGCGGTTAATGCCTGCCATTCGGAAGAGCGGTATCGGATGTCCCGCGAGCGGGCGCTCACAAAGGCACGCACGAGGACGAAAATCAGCGCCGCCCTTTCTTAGGACCCGCCACCCCTTTTTGCCGGATGATTCCCCTCTGCGAGGAGACCACCGCAGTTCGAATTGACAGAGGAGCAAAACGAAGGAAGAAGGAGAAAGGAAGGGAGAGAAGAACAAGAAAGAGATGACGATTTAGTATAATATAGAATGGATATCCTGTCCGCGCAGAGAACCGATGGGGCCCGCGGTCCGTGTTGTCCCCTTTATGTGCCCGGTATTAGGTGGCGCGTGTAACTCGATATGTTCGCTAGCTAGGGGGTTTAAAACAAAGTATGAACGCTCTGAAGGGCGAACCCTTCACGTGGGATCCTTAAAGACGCGTATAGCACTCCTCCCACGAGATGCCTGCGAGCATTCGAAAAATCGATGAATGACTTTGTCAGATTGTACATTGCGGAATGTTAAATTGCAACTCATTTAAACAACGATTGCAATTCGAACGATTTGTGGATATAATTGGAGATTATTATATAATTGGTGATAATTCAGACAGCAGTCTATCAAGGAAAAAAATATGTTATTTAATCGTAGAAATCAAACTTCTGAAGAATCTGTAATTACGCGATATATCATCTAATTACTTAAAATTTGACTTTTCCTAAGCAAATCTCTATTTCAACATATAGAATAATTTTGATCTAAAGTAAGGAAAGATACGATGCTTTGTCACGAATTTCGTGAGAGAGCGAATATACGTGTGCCACTACACGAGCATAGTTCTCGGATTATGGACGTGAGTGTCCTACAAGGGCGGTTTATTGTGGTCCACCCTTTGTCCACAATTCTATAAACCGTGACAAGATGATTGGAGTATCTGGTTTCTACTCCTACAGGTGAATACGCGCTGAGGATTAAATCGAAAAAACATCGCGAACCATGTCGATTTCTTTTTGGCCGTAATCGTCGTTCCTAGGCAAAGAAGCGATGATATTTCACATTTAGAGAATGTAAGTATGATCATCGAATCACATCATTTTTTACAAAAACAAAATTTCTATGTTTACCAAATACAAAAATTCAATTAATTTGTTAAATTTGTATTAAATTTGTATTTGTATTAAATATATAATAGACACGATGCGATATAAAATATAAAATATTTTGAGATATAAAATATAAAATATGTATAAATTAAATAATAAAATATATAAAATATATAAATTAAATTTCTAAAAAGTATCTAGCTGAAACGCATGAATATCTTTTCCACGGAATCTTCGTTCAGAAATATCTTCGTCACAAATATCTCCAGGGAACGAGATACATGCAGGAAGGGAATGCAAAAGAATATATCGTCCGGCTTTATTGACAAGCGCGTTAGCGTAATACCCGAGATTTGCCGGCGTTCATTCGGCGCCACGACAGAGAGAAGGGCTCTTCTCTTGTGTCCGTGGTATCGCGCCCGGGTATCATCCTGCGGTATACCCGGGAAGGAGGCGGTGGCCCTCTCGAGGGAGAGATGGAGCACGAAGCGCGGGAAGCCCGGCCAATTGGCGCCCAGGGTGCATTTGTGTCTAATTCAATGCATTATATCTACACCCCCGCCCCCTTCGCCGCCCCCTCGATCCCTGGGTATACCCATCGTTTGGCTAACCGAGTAACGTTGCCCGCTCGCCCCGCGAAATGCGCATCGATCCGCTCCCTTCTATGTTCGATTTCTTCCATCGCACTTCGTTTCGACCCTTCGGAATCTGATCCGCGAAATCTATCTCGGCGAACAACGGAAAAAGTGACTCTTTCCAAACTAGAGGGTGCGATTAATCAGAATTGCGACGATAGCCGGAGAGAAGTGCATTAAGATTTAATAGAATTGTAGACGATTCTGATTATTTTGTACGATATGACACAAAGATTTCTATTTTTCTGTGCCATTTTTTTCAACGCTTAAGGAAACAATAGAATATTAATAAGTTTTATACGGTTTTTATTAAAGATAGGACGGTGTAAAATTCCTGTACGGAAAGTTTTGTTAAAGTATCTAAAAATTGAACTAGATATAGATCTCTGAAAATAATTTGATGAAACCATCAAAATAATTATGCTTAGCTATTGATAACAACATCGCAAAAAGTTTTAACATTCTAAGGATTATTCTTGAGTCCTACATAATTATTTTGATGATTCATATGAAATTATTTTCAGATCTGTATATAGCTAAATATTTTGAGACTTCAGCAAAACTGTTCTTTTACATTAATATTTAGTGTGAAAATGCTAGCAATTTGTTGCTCCAACCTATTTCGTACAAAGATACACACACACACACACACACAACAGACGAAGTCTGTTTTGTTGAAGTATCTAAATATTTAACTAGATAGATCTACAGATCTAAAAATAATTTTGTTGGATCATCAAAATAATTAAAACGCTTAAATGTTGATGACAATGCTGCAAAAAATTTTAACATTCTAGCAATCAGTTTGAGCGTCCTACATTATTTTGATAATTCAAATTATTTTTAGAAAATTAAAATTATTTTCAGATCTATATTTAGATAAATTTTTAGATATTTCAGCAAAAATAATTCTTTCCGTGTAATATACAAGGCAGCAAAATTCTATATATAATAATATATATGTATAATGTGTAATATATATAATAATTCATTGAAATAATAACCGTACATCGGTCAAATTTGATTGAAATTTCGACGATCTATCCTCTATATCTCTAATTAGAATCGTTGAAGATCGTTCTTGTCTTAGACTGAGATTTCTTGCCTCGGACAAAGTCGGACAGTCGCACGGAAGGAGGACGAGGATCCTCGAAGGATGGCGGCGGTGGGCCGAGAGGGATCGGACGAGAGCGAGCGGCGATAAGAAGACACCCGCAGGTGTAATTATGATTACCGCAGTGCAGAGAAAGACGGAGTATTGCGGACGGACGCGTATGGCAGTCGTGGGATCCTGGGAAATAGGAATCCTCGAACGGCACTTTCGCGTCGCCAGCTCCTGCTGCTGCCAGTTGGCTACAGCCGACCACCAACAACGCTGTTTTCCGATTGTTGGTCCCCTGGCCTTTCGTTCCATCCCTCCTCTCTTCCTCTCTGCTCGATCTCGTTACTTATTTCCGGCCCCTTACGAATTCGCCCATGGCCTAATAGCAAGCATTCCGATGTGAGCGAATTCATGAAATCAAAGCTAACGACACGATCTTGTCTCTGTGCGGTAGAAGTTCTTGCATTAAAAAAAATTGCATTAAAAATTTCGATAACATCCTTAGCTTTTAACAATTGAATTATCACTCCCATACATACATAGTATAGAAAACGCAAATAGCGCTCGGCGTAAAATTTTCAAACTTTGGTCTTACCGCCATCGAGCTTCTATGTGTCATTAATTTAAATTGTCGCCCGTAAATCTCTCTGTTCTATTATTTTGCAAATGCGTGTGCGCAAACACGCGGGTACACATATATAAGGAGGAGGTAGAGAGAACAAGGTGAGAGGATGGAGGTCGATGGTTACCTCTCGGCTGGAGCAGTTAACAGCTGAGTTTTTCCAGCATGGACCCCTTGGGTCCGTGGCACGGCACCCCGAGGTCTCGTTTCGAGACCTATGCTTTATATGTAACCGGCCACCCCACCGCCCTCCCGCCCCTCTGAACCCTCCCAATCTACTCTCCACCCCTTCAACCAGCCGCCTAACGTGATGATCCTCGTACCCTGGACTATGCGATTCCCATAACGTTCCGCAACCTACTGTGGATGTTCTTACGCGGTGAGGAATAGTCGGACGATGGCAGGGGATCCTGGGAAAAATATATACATTTCGGAAGGTAAATCGGTTGGGATGAATTCAGGTGAGAATAAGGGTGCAGCGGGTAAGAATCGCGGTAAGAGCGAAACCATACTCTCTTTTCTTCGAAAATATAATTTTTGCATGATATTAAAAATTTTCGAATTAAAGTCATTTTTTGCTAGTAAAAAAGAATATTCTTACCTATCGTGAAATTCCTTTCAATTTAATTTTATTTATGATACAAACTTTAAACACGCACACGAGAACACTAAAGAAAATCGAAATGTATAATAATTCTGATTCGACAAAACGCAGAGATAGATTCCGATAATGATTTACAACTGCGATAAGTCTCGAGAGATGTATTTTCTTGTTATATAAAACCTACGATATGAAACGCCATGGAAGTTTGATACAAAGTCCGTGCCGGCTTTCCGAACCTTAAATGTTTCGATGTAACAAACAAAAGTATCGGCCGGTGATCGATCAATCCGTGTTAACGAAAAAATAAACGTATCGCATCCTCGAGTGGAGCAAGCATGTGACAACTGTGCAACATTCTGCTTCGTATCTTGTCGTCATGATTAAATCCACTTTAAGGCGCCGCTCACACAGTTGCAAAATGAGCGCAGTCTTAAAGTAAAAAAGAATTAGGTAGAAAGAGAAAAAAAGCGACACAATCATATTTCGCAATACATAATTGTCTTCACAATGGATAAAAAAATGTGGAGAAAAAAATATTATATTAAGACACATTTTTTAAATTCGCTTCAGAAAAGACAGTTTCATTGTAGTTGAAAGTTTCATTGTAACCTTTTTACAACAAGAAACACAAATAATATTCTTATCTTTATGTGTACAGTAATATCGTTATATGTATAAATTTTACATGTTTATACATTATTATATTTTCAACAAACATAATTATAAAAAAATAATCTCAGCATTGAAAGTTGTTCGTTTAGTGGAAACGCAAGTATGACATAAATTTTAATTATCTTTATTAATAATTTCTTCTTGAAATGTGATGTGAAATCCGCGATGTGTATGAGACTTAAGGAACACGTTTTTCGCAACCCTTTTCTTTCGTCCTCTCGTTCGAGAAACGAGCCCTTATCTATCATGTTCTCTTTCAATTACGATGCGGAACGTTGAGTCCAGACCGGCGCGCGGCGGCCTTCGTACTCGCATATTGTGTGTGATAACAAAAGAAAAGGACCACGATGAGACAGGGAGTCCGAGGAAGAAAGATCGGGAGCCGAGTGAAGCGGAGAAGACGATGGGGATGTAGAAGGAGGAAGAAGAGGCGAGGAGATGGCGTCGAGGAGAAAAAGGAAGGCACTGAGCGCAGAGAACGAAGTTAGAACGAGATCAGGAGGATCCCGAAAAAAAGGAGAGTCAGGAAGGGAGAAGAGAATATTAAGGACGTGCGCGAGGAACGCGGTGCAGCGAGTGAGAGAGAACTGCCAAGAGAAGAAGAGAGGAAGAAGAAAAGAGGAGCGATGCACCGAAGCGACGGAGGCGCAGACGAAGCAGCGCAAAAGGAGAAGTCGTGAAGATGAAGATGATCGAGAAGATGAAACGGTAGTTTCGTCAACCGTGATTAAACGAAGACACTGACGCCGTGCCATATTTAGCTCGTTGATCGCGATCGTCGCTTCTTGTCTTTTTCATTTTTAAGCGGCGAGTCACGCGTCAAGGAACACAAGTCTGAATTAAAAGCAAAGTTAATATTTCTATATTGTGATAGAATCTACATCAAATTTTTGAAATGAAAATTTGATTCGTCGAAACACTTTGTATCGAATCAAGTGTAGCGTAAAATTTTCATTACGAGATTATCGATCTGAAAATTAACTATTTAATTAATTGGGAAGCAAAGATATTATTTAAAATTAGAATGTTATTTGTAACTATAACAAATAAGTTATATTTTTGATAAATTTCTTTTTTTTTCCTTTATTGTCATTGTATTCAGTTTTCTCACGAGTTTCAACGGTGCTAAGATTGTTTCGTGTCCGCCTATCTTCGCGTGTTTTGCAAGTCGTCGCTGTCTTTTACATCAAATTCGTTACCGCCCTCAGGAAGAAACATCAAGTAAAAGAAGCAGGAGGTGGAGGAAGAAATGTACAAAATATGTATGCGAGGCGAAGTTTTAATAACGCGCGCTTCCTCTTCCCTCCGTTACAAGTTGTCCGTTACTGCTTTACGAGCGGATAATTATAGGACGCGCGCGCGATCCGCACGCTAATGCACATGCAGAATTTCTTTCTCGATAAGCGCCCCTTTCCGCGTTTCGCGTCGCAATGAGGGCGGAAAACGATCTGGCGGCTGACAGGAATGGAACGCCATACATCGGGACGCGAGACGTGCTCCGGAGCGGACAATTACGCGGGCAGAGTGAACGATAAGATCAGGAAATATTAATGATATCGCGACGTCGGAATACCGAGCTGGCAGGGTGCAGCATCACCCAGGTGCTTGCAGTCGAGTCATGCAGTTTTGTCATCGTGCTTATTTTGTCATTCCACATGGCTGATGTGAGAAGATTAATAACGAAACTTTTAATATATGTTATAACAATTCGATAATGCAAAACATGTAAACAGTCAAAAACAAAAGATTATGAGCTAAGCTGGATTCTAATAATACTATATTAAAACGATCACTATAATATTATGATAAATGTTTCGATTTATTAGTTTCGATTTATTTATTATCATCTTCAGTGTCAAATTTTAACAAAACGATTATGAAATATTGCTGTTTCAATGCAGTATCATTGTTGTAGCATTAAAGCATTAGCAACTTATTGTTAGCCTCTTTTAATTATTTGAATTTTAATCTCTATTCGATATTGTTTTTCAAAATATATAATATTTTAATATTATAAATATTATAAAATTGCTTCTTTGTACAAATAAAGATTGTAAATATATTACATACATGGGTAGCTTCGCAAGATGGCATTCCACAAATCTGGTGTCTGAGATGCCTCCAGAGAGATGAGCAAAATGCTTCGACGATTGAATGGAAAAGTGTATTCATTATAACGGAGAGTATTTTGAGAAACAATAAAGCCAATTGCAGAAATTAATTATATGTTTTTACATGATTTTGCGGAAACTTTCGAAGCTACCTATGTATGATTATGCACTTATTTTGTATTTTTCGAACAACCATTGGTTTTTTTTATAAGAAATTAATGCGTTACACTAAGAAGTTTCACATTAATTTACAATTGCGTAAAACTGCAAACTCAACGTTTATGCAAGTCGATGCAAGTCGAATCGCCGCAGCAGCAGCAATCCGGTCTACGCGCGTTCGGTCGCCTGCGTTCCGAGACTGCTTTACTGCCGGTTTCGAGGCAGCCGCATCGTTCCGCCAAAGTTTTCTCGTTGGGTAACGCGAATTCAATTAACCGTAAGCGTTTCTCTGCGGTCGACACGTGGGCGAGCGCGCATAACGCCGACACATGCATGCGCGCGATGCATTGCGAGAAGGATGCATACGTCCCCGGGTGGAGAATGCGCCAGTTACTTACTGCGCAACGCGCGATCCCGTGGCACCGTCTTCCTTTTTCAGACCTCATCCTCCTCGTCCCATGCCCCGCGACCGAAAGGGCAAATTGCTTCGATCCTTGTCTCAACTGCCCTGAAACCGCAATTGCCCAAGACCCGACAATTAAACGGCGCGCGGCACAGCGAGGCGTGACGGGAGACGAGACTCACACTCGAGATGCGTCGTGAATTCAAACGGATAAGGATATGGGCACTCGCACTTTCAAACTAACAAAACTAATGTGTAAAAAGGAAGAAAAGAAATTTCACTTCAGTGAATCTAATTCGGGAAATGTAGTACGTAATTTTGTTTGTATCTCTTTACCCTTCTGGGATCGGATTTTTTCTCGAGATCCATATTTCGCTCCAAACAGATGCATGTGACTTCGCGGATCTTAGAAGAATCCTGGACTGACGAGAATTATCGACATTACAGATTCGAATTTTCTTCGAATTGCACTGAGAGAAAACGAAATAGTTGTGGCAACTATATTTTTGACAACTCTGTAATTTAAATATCTGGCACTAGTTTTTTAAGGTAACAAGAAGTAAAGTAGTATTAAATATTATAAAAATATAGTAACGGTAATAATATATGTCAACTATTAATTGATAGTGAAATAGCGACTCAATTATCACTACACAGTTATATAAACTTTATACAAATAAAATATAACTACTACATTTTTTTAGTTTTGACAAATATTTTTTTAAAGTGAAGCATAACTAATTAATGATTATTGAGATGACTTGAAAAAAAAAATTATTATTATTATGCGACTATTTTTCTGTAGTTTGTTGAACAATTTATTATAAATAGTTTATATTATTACATTTTCTTAGTTCGTATTACTTATATTCATTGTTGTTATTACAACTTTATAACACATAGTTGAAGCGCTATTTGTCCTCAAATTTCTAGTTGCTAGTACGACTTTTTTCTCTGAGTGTGGCTTTATAGAATTGAAAATCCTTTTACATATTTGAAGTACACACACGAATAAATCTTGGTATACTTGACTTAAGAACGGAAAAAAAATTAAAAAGATTTGTGTGTGTGTGTGTGTGTGTGTGTGTGTGTGTGTGTGTGTGT
>JANQDE010000040.1:1579728-1677713 GCA_037157785.1 Cephalotes varians | reverse complement strand
AAAAGGTTTTCAGGATTCCTTTAAGAAGGATCCCTTAGGGAATCCCTTAGGGACGTAAGAGAACCGCTGGAAAATATTGCCAGCATGAATACAGTCAGCGCTTGGAAATCGGGAGGAATTCTCGAGGTGCACGCGGGAGAATGTGAGAAGTCACCACGGGTAATAGATCTACAGGGAGAGCACATAGCGTAGGATCTCGACCGATGGGATCGTCGAACAAGCGATGAACGTGGTAGATTTCTATCTGGGTCGGCTCACCGCCCAAATACTAATTAGACACGGCTTTATTTATACCCCGCGATGCGGCCAGCTCCCACAGTAGCTCACGTGGAGCGCTTTACACGTGACATTCTACCGTCTCTGCCATCGTCCGACCGGTCGATCGGATGGGCGCCAACCATCTCGATCCTCCTTCAGTCAACCGCAACCGTTTGGGTATGCGCCCATAGGCGCAGAAGCGTTTCGAAGAATTAGTCATTTTCGTTCTTATTGCGTAGATATTTTTGGTAACTTTAGAAGCACATAAAGCACGTTTTTATTTTTGTAATTTTGGAAGCAATATTATTGCGAATGTCTTTTGCTCGTAAAGTAGTTATTTTATTTAAAAATGTTTTTGTATTTGTGTTGTATTTGTGGATATATCTACAGTACATTCTATATATACAATATTAAAGTTAGTAACACTCGGTAAAAAATTTGTTATATACATATAATATATACAATTATATAAGGTGTTTCAATAACTATTACCACCTTAAATATCTCCGAATCTAAGATCCAGAGAAAAATTTGTAACCAAAATTATAGGGGACAATTTTACGAAGTGGGCTATCATATAGTGATAATAATTTTTTCCAGATGGAGGCGTTTTGGAGATTCAAGATCAATTTTTTTTAAATGGAATTAAATATTTTTTTACATAATATAACTTTTACTTTACTATAATATAACTTCTCTAATTATTCTGCATATAAAAATACTAAGATAAAGTTAAAATCAATAGTTACGAAACATTTTACACTTTATTCTGATATAATTTTTTATATCAAATGAAACTTACATTTATAAAAGATGTTCGAAATGATGTTTTATTAATATATTTTGTTTTTTGACATTCTTTATAACTTGTAACGAGAATCAACTTATTGATATCACCTTATTCCTCAAACGGATACATCGTGCTTCAAAAAATGCTTTCTTTAAAGGCCATTTTAACAAAATAATTAAATTAATAGAATATATTAACAGAAAATTAATTAAATTTACAGAATATGAAATAAACATAAAAAGTTTAGTAAAGTTTATTAAAAATCGATACGTCAATCAATCAATGTAAGATGTATTTATTTGAAGAACAAGTTGACACAATCCTTATTTCAAAATGTTAAAAAAATTCAGAGCGAGCGAAAAATTTACCCTGAACGATATCCTAATCGCATTCAGCCTTTACATTTAAAACATTTAAAAATGTCTGCGATAAAAACCGATAGCTTAATTATCCGTAAAAATGAAAAGCGAATAATTCGTGAAAGGAATGAAATTGGGATTCTCGTCATGATGGTCAAAATCCTGACATTAATGTGTGACAAATTGAACGAGAAACTGGTGTTAATCGGAATAATTTTGCATCGTCACACATTTCATTCATACCAGCCTTCACCAAGCATTGCATGAAATGGACTTTGTGAATCGTGTTAGATTTTGTCAATGGGTTCAACACATGTTCGAAATAATGACTCATTTTTTGATACCGTGTTATTTATTGAGGCAGCATTTACTAATCACGGGAATATTAATTTACATAACATGCATACTGAGCAGAAAATCCTCATTAGCTTGAATACTAGAGACAATGGTCTTTGAATGTATAGTGCGGTATCATAGGTACCGTAACAAATTACGCGCTGACATTTACTAAGAATAATTACTAAGAAAGAAGGTAGCCTGACATACTCCTTCTATTTTTGTATTTGTCTCGTTTTGTATTTTGTATTTGTCTCGTATGTACAATGATGTATATCTATTTGAGAGTTAGTTACTGTGATCTTATAACGTTGAATATTTTAAGTATCTTCATTCATTATTGATAGATAACAAAATTATTGGATTTTATACAATGAACATTTAAATGGCAATAGCTACGTCAATTTTCTTGAGCATACATTGGATACTTTGTTAGAAGACTTGCCCTTAATCACAACGAACAATATGATATCAGCATAATGGCTACTCAGTTCATTTTTCATTGGTTGCGAGAAACAGACCCAATGAAAAATTTACAAATTAGTGGAGTGAACATGAAAATCGTAGTGTAGCCAGTTCATTTACCAGACTTGACACTATTTTTTTTATGGATTTTTTTTTATATGAGATTGTAAAGAATATGATCTATAAAGAAGAACCAACTATATCTCAAGATATGCAATAACAGATTATTGCAGCCTGTATATCAATAACTCTCGACATTATTAGAACAGCAAGTCAATGATCAGAAGAACTCAGTGCTGCATTGATAATCATAATTTCAAATACTTTTTATAAACATCATTTAATATGTAATTGATAATAAAATAAAAAATAAAATAATAAAACGTCACATAATAAAATAAAATGTAAATCTTATTTAATATGAAAAATAGTTTACAAGATTCTTTATGTTAGAATAAATTGTAAAATAGCTTATAAATTATATATATATATATATATGTATATGCAGAATAATTAGAGGAATCATATTATATTTAAAAAATCATATAATTTCATTTAAAAAAACCAAGTTAACTTTGAAATTTCCAAGCGTCCATCTGTCCACAAAAATTGTTATCCACAAAAAAAACTGTCCACAGCAATTGTATGATAATTCTTTTCGTATCACACAATTTTGGTTAAACAAATTGTTGGAAATCGTTGTTCGGAATAAAAACTCAGCGCAAAATGCGATTACGAGTTGAACGCGACTTCTTCAGGGATTTTCGTAAGAAAAGTCTTATTGCTTATATAATATCGCTAAATCGCAAATGTTTTTAAACTGTGAACGCGGCAAGATAGAAGTAAAATAATTTCAAATTTGAATTGTGTATGTTGTCTGTGTGTATGTGTGTTTTCAGATATTCTGATGTTATGCTTAAACATTATCGAGCAAGTGAAGTGTTCTTGAGTTAAAAAGAAGAAGATCATCGCAAGTTTGTGCGAACGAGCGGGAAAACGGGCAAACAGCCGGCGGAAAAATAATATGGAGGTGTAATGGCACGGAAGTGTGTACGCTAGTTGGTCCAGGGGCAGAAGTGAGAAAGGGGAACGTTGTCTTTGCGCTTTGCAATTCTGTTGTCGCGGAGGAGAAAGAGAGGAGGATTGCCGTCGAGGCGAGATTTGCGGTTGGTTTCGCGAGAATAGTAAAAGGATATGCCTAACGCTATGCGGAGTACTTGAAAGTTATATTGCACCTATACGGTCTAAGCCCCTAAACGTCGCAGCGCTGAGAAGTGCCGAGCGCATTAACTCCGTGGAATTTTCATTTGAAATCCTTGCCACGAGACTGACCGATGTGCATTCCTCGCGTCCGTCGTCGTTAAATCGTGTCACTGAGAGTTCCGTTACCACTCGGCGATCCTGATCGCAAAGGCGTCTAGGCGTTTCGATCGTGGACGTTGTTACGAGCGAGACGCACAATATTTTAGAGTGTTGAAATGGGGAAAACTGTCCACTTGATTCGATGAGAGACTCTATCGATGAAATATGCAGTTAAGTTGAAGATTCGTTCGCTACGAGAGAAAACTAACTATTTCAGATCGAGAGGCATTTTCGTACAAATGAGAATTTCGTTAAAAAATGACCGATGACGCGTTTTGATACTGATTGATTAAGCAATTTTAGAAATAGAAAAGGATAAAAAATGCCGACATATGATGCAATAATCTGTTAAGAGAGAATAATTGTGGGTCGGAAATTTAGAAAAGAATCTTAGACAAAAAATCTTAAAAAAGGATAAATGAATCACGGAGTAAGGGTTTAAACACGTGTATCCATCATTAGTGTGTCCGATGAATACAAAAACTCGTAATTAAGTCACAAATTTTATTCATTCAAAATTTTTATTATTAAAAAAATATTCATTTATATATTCTCGAAACTATGGGTTTCAAAAATATTTATTTATAAATATTTTATGATTATTTTATGAGTATTCATATTTATTCAAACAAAATGTTAAGAAAAGTTTCAATAAGCAATAGTTACTTCTGAATCCTAATATATTATTTAATATATTCCTCAAAAATATCAATAGATTTTATTTTCTTCTTCATACAATCATTTCCCAAACTTTAATCAAGCTCGTAGGTAGAACGTAATTTTATGAACTGAAGCGGTTAAGCGATTACGATTGCTTATAAATAAATCAAGATTATAAGAAAATACACATTCTATAGTTACGCTATAAGTATCAGAAGTTGACAAAGTATAGGCCCTACATAGTTTTAGGCCCTAACATAGTTTTAGGCCCTTATTAAAAGTAGAGCCGAGTGAGAATGAATGTAAAATCGAAAATATTCGTAATCATATTCACAAATATATTCATTCAAATAAACACCGAATAAAAAATATTTATTCATTTCTCATAAATACAAAAAAAAAAATTGTATTTCATATTCATTCATTATTCATTCATTTATTCGAATATTGGATATATTCGAATCGGACACACTATCCATCATTCGATCAAAACGGTGTAATAGTTCGCTATACATGCCGCATAAATCTTTTACAAACAAGTTTTTTCAATAAACAGTTCTAAACTAATACTCTAATAAGCTTTGATCTCGCTAATTGTTGGAAAGAACAGTTTTGTTGAAGTATCTAAAAATTTAGCTACAGATATAAATCTGAATAGATATAAATCTGATATAAATCTTTTATTGGACTATCAAAATAATTATGCAGAACGCTCAAGCTGACAGTTAAAATATCAAAACTTTTTGCAGCATTGCTCATCATGCTTGAGTTTCCTGCATAATTATTTGGATTCAACAAAATTATTTGCAGATCTATATCCAGCTAAATTTTTGGATACTTCAGCAAAATCCTTCTTTCCATGAATATACATTTAATATGCATTTATTTCGTCTTTAATCCCAAATTGGTACACAAGTTATTATATCTCGCTACCTTGCGTCATTGGGAACGTCGCGTTGTCGAAAGTGTCGGACACAGATTTTCTATATTTTTCTAACTTTTTAGATAATTACATATATCTTTATAGCGTATAGATTTTGTAAAGATTATTAACTTTTTCTTTTTCTAATTTAATTTTAGATTGATACACATGGCTACAAAACTCTTGTGCTGTCATGAAACATGTGTTTCAATTGATTGCCAGAATGATTGACTGATTGACAGAAGGACTGATCGCGACAGATCGCTCGTCAGACGATGTGTAAAGTACGAGCGCGTGGACGCATGCCTGCGTACACGCATGCAAGGCGTACGCGTGTCTGTGTCCGCCGCGCAGCCTGCTGTCAGCAGGGGTCCATCGAAATGAATAACTCTGTAGGATCAATCTCGTACTGATCTTTTGATATCTATCTTTCGTTTCTAAATTTATATTTGTAACAGATAACAACCTATGATCGACGTTTTTAATTCTAAATTCCACGTTCCATTTTCTGATGGCGCCAGACTATGCGCGATTCGTGATTCGTGACAGTTCAAAACTCACAATTTTCCATTCATATCAGATTTGCAAACAATGCAAATGGACATATTCGTCGAATTTGCATTCGTCGTTTAATATTTGTGTCAATTTGCTAGCGGAGCGGTTTTTTTGACAAAATCAAAGAACGCGAATCACGAATCGCGCATAGTCTGGCGCCATCATTATATGAAACTTGTGCCACAAGTACGTCCCTGATACTTGATGCTAAGAGTTAAAAAATTAACTTCTTCGCTGAAAAAAATCCGTTTCATACTTATCGAACATCACACTTGAAGGATTTTAATAATTTAACTTAATAATACTACACGAAAAAAAAGGATTTTACTGAAAATTTAGTTAAATACAGATCTAAAAATAATTTTGTCTGACTGTTAAAATAATTACGTAGGACTCTCAAGCATAATGAATAAATGAATACTGCAAAAAGTTTTGACGTTCTAGCAAGAGAAGCTTGAGCGTCCTACATATGTAATTATTTTTGATAGTCTAACAAAATTATTTTCAGATCTAGCTAAATTTTTAGATATTTTAGCAAAACCATTCTTTTCATATAGACATATTAAATAAATATATATCGATTCAAGTTCTTTAATTAACATAAAGATTTCAGGACTCTTTATTGCAGTCTGTCGTCTCCATATGTGTATGTAAAATATATAAATTGTATTTGCCCAGAGATAGCCGGCCTGTGCTCACCACTCGCGAGGACTTTTCATCGCGAGGACATCGAGCGCGTTTAATTGTAACCGGCGCGGTAGCGCCGGAACTAAGTGTTCCGATTTAACTCCTTATCGCTCGCATTAATCTACGATTCATCGGCGCGCAATCGTGAGCAATCGTGTTCTCGCGTATCTATTTGTTTCGATACGGAGGAGCTCGGCTGTCCGGCTGCGAGAGAGGCGCGGTATAAGTCGGCGTTCTTTTTTTGCCAAGGAGCCGGAGGTGCAGGTCGGCAGATTTTATCGCACAGAACATTCCTGTGCGCGGTGCGTCCGTACGTCCGACTGTCCATCTGTCCTTAACTCCGTTTTGTATTTCGCTTTCCGCGATATATGTATACGCGGTGTATGCACCGGCGAGACTGTCAGTGCGAGGTCGCCCACAATTATATGAGTACTCATATTTTTCGCCTCAATTACGTTTAATTAATTCTACTCCGATAAATTTTACTACAGTGTACATTTACACAATACATTTACTACTTTTGTTTTCGCTAAGAGATTTCTTCAGAATAAAATAAATTCTTGCGTGATTATATGGCAGAAACGATCAAAGAATCTGACAGTGACAAGATATTAATTGCTGATTTTCATTATTATACAATTCTGATTATTTGATATATAAATTTGATTGTTATATAATTATATGCCTATAATTTCATGTTAAATATTTAGTTTTAAGAGAGAAGCACAAGAGACAAATTGGCATTGTCTTCTGTTTCTATATTTATGGCGAAAGAACCAATGGAAAAGTTAATGTCGCAAAATATTTCTTTTATAACATACTTTTCCCTAAGTTTTATTTAAGACAAACAAGTATTACAATAATAAAAAAAATATCACAAGTATCACAACATAGAAAAGAGAAAATTCTAATAATAAAGAAGAGGCAAGTAAATTTTTTGAGCGTTTCAAAATTTCGAATTAATATTCTTCAATTGCAGATGCACTTTTTTTTTAATAAAATTACATATTTTTTTACTTATATCATAAGATAGGTCAATGAAAAACAAAATGAAAAGTACCCGATCTCTTCAAGACAGAAAAGATCAACAACATTCATTCGGTTACTAACAGTTTATCGTCACGGCAAATTGAAAGTACGTAAATCACATTAAAAAATGATACCATTCGCTAATAGTGAAGACTTGAAAGAACGTATTAAATTACATTGTTCTGACATAAACTATAACCAGTTTAATTCTATTATAAAAACAACGTATAATCTGAAGGCGGAATGTTCGAACATCTTTTGCAGATATCTTAATAAAAATGTGAAATATTTCACGAAATATTGACTTTTTCAATACAGTACTCTAATACTTTTTTACGCAAAATGACCCGAGGAATCGATATAAGTAAAAAAAATATGCAATTTCATTAAAAAAAAATGGATCTGCATTTTTTAGATTCATCGTTGCACTTATGAAAAAAATGAAGTCGTAGAAAAATAGACGCTATCATACCATTCAACTTTTCCCTTTACATTTTTTTTCTATCTGTTGCCAAATTCGAGATATAACCTGTCCCAGTTGTGTGACTCATCCTATATTGTTATTGATCAAGTAACATTCGAATTTAATAATTACTGTCATTTTTCGCATATATTTTTAGTATACATTAGCACTTGTTCTCATTTTATACTTCACATTGTGTATCGAGAAACTCATTCTTTCAATTATCGTTCATTTATTTTGAGTTAGCCAATGGCAAACTATTCATCTCGTGTAAAGACAAACATGATGTTTATATATGCCGCGCTAATGGAATAGTAAAAATTGAAAATAAATAACTTTAAATAATAATAAATATTCCTTTTTCATTTTTCATTAATAAACATTTGTTTGAGCTATATCTCAATAACAGCAGATTTCTGGATATATGAACTTTTTTACATGTTTTGAGCTCATCTCTGAAATTTGTTCCCTTATCTTAGTTTCTGTATATTATATGAATATCATTATTGTAAAATTAAAACTGACTTTCGAACGAACTAATTTTACGGGTAGACGATTGTCCTACATGTCTCATGCGTCCGCGGACACATCGAAGACGTAACGAGCGTCGGCGGATGGAAGGATCGTCGAAAATGCAGGTTGGAGTGCGAGCGGAAAACATAATAATCCGGGCACCCGGGTTGGGGTAATGATGATTACCGGGCACTCAGTTTCGACCGGATTAATTTAACGGCGCTGTGCTCGTCCTGCCACGCACGGGAGCTCGGCATGCGAGTCCGAAACGCCGCCGTTCATTAGGCCTCCGTGCCGCTTTCCAATTCGGGCCGCGATGCGTTGAGGCGATGAGCGAAGCGTTCCTCCTCGCTTGCTTTCGGCGTGTGCACTATGCGACATCGCTTATCACAGCCGATCGAATGTGTATAAGAATTAATGGGATTTTACTTGCGAACGTACAAAATAATAACTAGAAAAATGTAATAATTGTTTTAGAAATGTCTGCCAACTTTTTCAAAGTATACCCGTATCTTTGATATATTCTTATTGCAGAAGCATCGGCTTCAGTTTGTTTGAATTAAAGGTTCAAAATTATTTTGAAACATTTCGTTGAGAAAGAAAAGGAAATTCTGTTGTTAAGATCAAATATTGAGAATTAATACTTTTAATAATTAATAGCTACCAATATAAAAGGGCTAATAAAACGAGCAAATATTACGTTCAATGTCAATAAATTATTTTATTCATATACTCAATTCGAAATAATGACGGGAACGTTTCGGTTTTTTCTTAGCCATCATCAGCCTATGAGTACTGAATTTTTGGTTTGAAAAAACGTCTAAGGTTTTTTTAGATACAGGCTTCTTGCTTCTGACAACTCTGTTGTACTCTAATACTTTTAGTCCAATGTTATTACTTTTATTCCGATTTTAACATAAAAAAGACGGTTCACACTCCATCGCATTATACTTCACATTACTGATTCGGAATTAAAGCGAACAAGCAAACTGCATCAACGTGCCCGCTCAATCCGCCTGGTTCCTAGCATTCTCTCGGCGAACCAACGGAACGATAAGCGTCGAAGCCGGACGATAACGCGGAATCGCCAAGCGGTAAAGTACGTTGCTGAGTTGCCTGGCTCAAACTTTTCCACCGTCGTAAGAATCCCGCCATCTTCGGGTGGCCCGGCAAAAGTTTTCGCCTAAATTCCCGCGGGTGTCGTGTGTGTGTGTGTGTGTGTGTGTGTGTGTGTGTTTGTTTGTGTGTTTGTATAAAGGAGAGAGCAAAGAGAGGAGTGGAGGGATTGCCACACGCTTCTACAACCACCGCCTGCCACCCTGTCATTCCCGTTTCTCCGTAAGAAACCGTCGCTACTAACACGTACATAGACGCCGCGGTACATGGGGGATGCTACCGCTGCGAGATTCGAATGAGGAATATCGATACATCGGTGTCGAAGAATAATGGAATTTAGATTAAACAGGGTGCAGAAAATATGTATGAAAAGGAGAACCATGTGGAATAATTGAAGACTTTGAAGTTTTATAAAGAGATTTTAAGATTTTACTTCTTTTCCTTTGAGAGAAAAGAGAAGATTAATTTTGAAGTAATGAAGAAAATGATGGAGAATAGATGTAAAACGTACATAACGTAAGGGAATACGGGCTTAATTTATGTCGCTAAGAGACTTAAGATCTTTCATATAATTCTTATGATATCTCTTATATAATCTCTTTTATATAAATCTTTATTGATATATTTTGGATCTTGAAAAAAATGAAATATGATTTCAGTAGATTCATTTAATTATTTTGTTAAATGCAAATTTATATTTGTCACAATCATGGAATCGATTGATTCTTCGCCGCAGCATTCCCTATTCGACTTTCATTATCGCGAATCACGCTCTTATAATTCGGCTTATAATCGCTCTTGTATTTCAACACGAGTCTGCGATGATATCAGGCAATTTGCGCCCGCCTGTGCGTTCGCATTACCTCATTAATCTTTTTTTATCGCGCATTTCTGACAAGGATGCGGCGCGGTTCCCCTCAAAAATTAATAATTCCCAAAAGCTAATCCCGCGGTGGCAAACGAAATTTCTGCGCGAGATTCCTGCAGGCTCTCCCTCTTTTGCCTCGCACCCTTTCGCCCTGCGGATCCATCGAGATTCTATGCGGATCGGTGTGCGTGATCACACACGCGCGGACTTGGCGTCGACGTGCGCGCAAATGTGCGTGCTCTCGCGGCATTCACGTGAGAAAACTCCCTGGAGAAATAACCGAGTTGTATGTAATGCACGCCGAGGCATTGTAAGGGGGTGTAAAAGACGAACCTGGTGGGGAAAGGAAGGAAAACGAGACGCAAAAGAGGAAGAGGAGGAAGAAAAAGAAGAAGAAGAAAAAGAGGTAGAAGAAAAGAAGTAGAAGAGGGCGTCGGTCTTCCCACCTTGCAGGTGCAAAATGCGCGTCGCCTCTTTCCGCCCTCCCGAGTCCTTCTGACGTTTGCCTCTTTTCTTCCCTGCAACGACGTGTATTTATTATTTTATTAACACCGAGCGCGGAAGCTATGAAAGACCGAAGACTAGAGCGGAAGGAAGAAGGCGTGAAGCACAAGTGTTAATTCTCTTAAGAGGTGCAATGAGCGTGCCTAATGACCCCTTCTCTCCGAACGACGAAGAATGAACGAAGAGTTTGAGAAACATTGGTAATTTGTTAATTATTATATTTTCAACTCTTGAAAAGTGTGCAGAAGAAATATTTTATATCTTCTATCATATAGAAGAATAATTGCTAACAACAAGTCTTTTCTATTTTTAGATAAAATTTACAAACTATATTTTCTTTATAATTTTGATTATACAACTTCCTGTATTTTTGTTTTAAGCTATATAACTTTGATATAACTTATATATATATATATATATATATATATATATAACTAACTTTGATTTAGTTAATTTTTTACGTTAATAGAGAGTAGTGTCGTAAAGCGAAAATATGAAATTGTAACCAAAAAAGAGAAGAAAATCATTCGTAAATTTTATTTAAAAAAAAAAAATAGAAAAGATTTGTTGTTAACAATTTTTCTTCTGTATGTTAGAAGATATAAAATATTTCTGCACATTTCTCAGAAGCATGTTCGTCGAACAAGTAACGCTGCAGCGGTGATATCTTACACTGCGAAGAGAAATCGATCCTACCATCAGTCGATAAAGCTTTAAAGAAATCTGAGGATAACTATTAATTTATTTATAAATTATAGAAATAACAATATATAAAAAAATTTACAAATAAAATATTTAAAATGCAAAATGCAGGCTGCAAACATGGAGAGCACATAGAAACAATTGTCATTACATTTTTTTTAAATTAACATCAAACATATTTAATTATATTTTCCGATATTGTTGTTATTCCGATATTTTTCCAAACTTTTCTTAAAAATGACTTTTTAAAAATAGACGTTTCTCAACGTCTAAATATCAGACTATCAAGACTGATTCTTAACAGCAGATGCCTGCAACATTTATAATCATGCAAGAGCAACTCGCAGAAGTTTAAAAATTTTTCCTTGAAAAAATCAATATCAAAAGAATCGCGAGAAAGCCGGTTAAAAATGGTCGTAAAAGTTGAAATGAAGCGTTTAAATGTGATGTGCCGTCGGGAGCGACGACCTGGGTCGCATTTCAGATTCGGCCGATCGTCGGCGCGGCTATGTATACGCGCGCGTGTGAAACTTCCGAAGTTTATTAAATAATAAGCGAGTTAAGCCGACGCGGCGTTGCCCATAGAGGCAGACATTTAAAGTGCCCGTCCGTGTCCACGTCCGTCCGTGCTAATTACCTAACCGTCGCACCCGACCACCGAGTATCACGCCGCTGGACAGACGGTGATTCTCGTCTGTGGATGAGCGGACGAAATTAACCAGCGCGATCATCGCCGCGCGCGAGATGCGATCGATATTATATCCGTTCGCGCCCGCGCGACTGACACAATTTCCATTCTGCGACGCTGTCAATTAGCGATGCCGTATCGCGGATTCGGCAAGGTGCGCACCGCGATTTCGTCGATTGTCGTTTTCAGAGAAATGTACAGAAATATTTTATATCTTCTAGCATATAGAAGAGTAATTGTTAACTTAAATTTTAAAATAAATCTTTTCTATATTTTTTAAATAAAATTTACGAACAATTTTCTTCTCTTTTTTGATTACAACTTTATATTTTCGCTTTACGCTACTTCAGTATGACACTACTATCGACATAAAAAAATTATCTAAATTAAAATAAGTTATATATATACATATATAAGTTATAATTGAAGTTATGTAGCGCAAAGCAACGAGAAATTTTTCGTACGAGATATTTTCAAATGGCGACAACAACGGAGGATTTGGAGTACTATCAACTTTTATTATTTAGAAATTTGATACATACAAGAAGATAATGATTATTTACTATTTTGGATATTAAAAATACTATTGTTCAGTCAAACTAAATTATTAATCAAACTAAAATATGACTATTGAACACACAAAGATTTCGTTATTGTATTTCCTTACAGAAATCTAATTTAATACTGGCCAATTTAATACCAAAAATTATTTTAAGTTTTTGATATTATTTATCATTCGGTGCTTTGTATAATACTCGAAATAAATAATTAATTAAATTAAAATTCTCTCTTTAAGAGAATTATAATAAAATCCTTGTGTTTAAGAATTATATTTAGTAAGACGAAACAATTCTTCGATTAATCTTAAGTGAATTTTACTTATACAAAATCTTGACTGGGGGGGAAAGAAAAAATATAATGTCAAGATATTTTTATGTAAATTGTAAAGCGATACAACATTTAATTAAGCGTTGGTGCAGGTAAAGTCGTTTTAATGCAAAATGTCTGTCCCTTAAATTTGTCTAAACTAACCATCCGAACGTAACTTAATTGGAATCTTGTAATTACGATCGCTATTTATTACAATTGCTGTGCGCTAAATTAAAAGAATGATGAAATTGCAGCTTATCATCTATTCTGGCTTCTTAAAGATACCGGGCTGAAGATAGGCTATGCTCCTGCCGAATAATGGATGATGAACTCCGGAGTTTCCTTAGGGTCTAAGGAAGCTTCAGAGTTCAAGACGGACGTGGGTTAAATTTTCAACGTGTCAACTGAGGTTGTTACAACCCCGAGGTCGGCGATTCAGCGAAGGCACTCAACCTCGACGCAACGCCGATCAATGCGAAAACGCAAGATAAATTGTGATATTCATTTGCGTTACGCGAGTCCTATCGTTCCCGAAATCCCGCATGATTGAAAAGGGCTCCACTGACTAATTACGAATTAATTACGATTGACTAATTGCAATTTAAAGTATGCAGTCCCATTAATCGATTCGTTGTGTAATTCATTTACTCGTGAATTATTAATTATTTATCTCATTTCGGACTTTCAATAATTGATCGGCTAATGAAACAAGTAAAATCGCAATTATTTGTCCGGCTGCTGTTATTAAAATAATACCCGGCTTAATTTGAGTAACGTTGATTATATGCATTATAAAGATATCATTGCCATTAATAAAACACATTTACTATATATTCTCCTTTGATGAAATGTCCGTCCATAACTATTTTTTTCTACTGAGCAATGTACGTATCACATCACGTCTCTTAGTCCCTTTTATTGGAAGTTTGATGCAAAAATGTTAGATATTAAATTATTCGTCAACACTAAATCTATAAAAAAATTTCCTGGAAGATTTTTCATTTGAAATAATCTGATATCGCATAAAGATATCATACAGATAAAGCGGCGGTGACCTAAGACAATACTCGATCTCAACAAACGAAACGCGCGTGAGATCATCCGAATTTAATCCGTTTTCGAGCCGATTCTCTCCCGCTGAAGATAAACATCTGAAATGAATTCGGAGGGGGGACTCGTGGGGTGGCAAACCGGGAGGGTAGTAGATGGCTAAATTAAGAGCACACAAGAAAGAAGGGAGGTAGCCTCGGGCGAAGCCCGAAACGAGAGAAACGAGTCGAAGCGCCCGTAATGCGAGGCGCTTAAAGTTGCAATGGGTCTCCAGAGTATAGAGGGTGGGAGGGGGTTACGAAGGTGGGTGCAGAAGGTAGAGAAGAGTGGGAACGGGATCGAGTGACTGACTGACTGGAACCGAAAAGAGATGCGACCCGCCTAAGAGATTGGGATCTCTGCGAATCCGAGAATGCCCGTCGGGACAGCCCGAACTTGTCCACGGCCTCTTACCGATGTTGGGTGACTCTCTCTTCCTCTCTCTCTCTCTCTCTCTCTCTCTTTCTCTCGCTTTCTCTCTCTCTATCTCTCTTCCTCGTGATAAGCAGCCCTCAGAAGTGCGGCCGCGAAGGGTTGAAACGACTTCGTTTTAATTCAAGATGATCCTGCGCGAGTTTTGACTTTGTAAGATTATCCTCTTTGCGAAGCAGCTTATTACTTCTTCCATTGGGCTTTCAATCCTTCGCGAGTTGCCGTGTATACATCGAGACGTGTTTATAATATATAATTTTATATTTATATTAAATATTTTTTTGATGAATATAATAAGATTAGTACAAAAATCAATCAATTTTTTTCTGTAATTAAACTGAATTTAAAGCAACAAATACTGTAAGAATTGATATTTCTTTCGTTTTGACGTAATTAAATATATCATATATGCACGATTATGCACGGTTTGTGATTTTTCAGAAACTAGAGAATCGATAAATTATTTTCTTATGCTATTTTGCATTTTTTTAAAGCATCTAGCGACTGTTGAATAGCAGTAGTAGTTCTTAATGAATTTTGAAATCTTGATAAAGTCCTATTTTCATTTTAGATGTAGTGGAAGATGTTGAGAGAGAAAGAGACAGAAAGAAAGAAGCTAGAGTTAATTCGAAGGGTTAATTAAGTGTTTGCTCGTCCGACAAGTTTGCGCATCTCTAAGTACAAACTACTACTGCCACACATACAAACGGCAGCGTCTGGTAACCACCATTAAATTTAGTCCTTTCATACTGCATACAGCAGCGCCTGCTATACATTCCCTTTGTATATCGTGCGAACTTATCCCGATTTAAAGCCTCGATGCAGGAGAAAGCGCTGCGAAAAGGAAAAAGATAATGTGCGGCCGTGGCAATTTGTGCGGGAATTACTTTGTAAGTAGCGCTTACATCTAATTTGCCGTTAGTCTTGGATGAATCGCCAATTAGAGTATTATTTATTACTGTTTGTGATAAACGCTAAAAAAGACGCAGACAGAATGATTTTGCTCAAGTATCTAAAAATTTAGCTAGATACAGATCTGAAAATAATTTTGTCTAGATTAAAATAATTATGTAGGACGCTCAAACTATTAGAATGTTAAAAATTTTTGCAGCAAAATTTTTGTCGTCAATATGCTTCTAATACGCTTCTAATCAACAAAATTATTTTCAGATCTATGCCCAGCTAAATTTTTAGATACTTCAGCAAAACTGTTCTTTCCGTGCAGACGCTACATAAGGCTTCAGAAAACCTGTATGGTCTCACCTAACTTTTTTTAAACAAACGATGACGCTCATATCAATTAAAGAAGGAAGGCTAACGAAAAGAAGCTAAAGGATCTAAAAATTTAGCCCGATACAGATCTGAAAATATTTTTGTAGACCTTCAAAATAATTATATAGAAGCTTCGATGTTAATGACAACGCTGCAAAAAATTTTAATATTGTAGCAACCAGTTTAAGTGTCCTACGTAATTATTTTGATGATTGACAAACAAAATTATTTTCACATCTATATTTCAGCAAAACCATCTTTCCGTATAGAAATAATTAGATTACAAATTGCATAAATTGTTTACGATTTTTAACGTGTATGTATGTGTGTGAATAGTGTACAGCAGCGTACGCGGATCCTTTCACAAGTACAGCTTTATCAGATGAAGTTTCCCGGTGAGAGCCGCGACGCTTCAATCAGTTTCGAGGAAGGGAACGATCGCACGAATCCTGCAGCAAAATGAGCGCCGGTGCGTCAATAGATCCTAAAACATTACTCGAATGCTACAGAGAGAGAGAGAGAGAGAGAGAGAGAGAGAGAGAGAGAGAGAGAGAGAGAGAGAGAGAGAGAGAGAGAGAGAGAGAGAGAGAGAGAGAGAAGGAGAGAGGGAGAGAAGGAGGGGGAGAGGGAGGGAGGAGGAGAGAGAGAGAGAGAAAGAGAGAGAGAGAGGGGAGTCCAAGCCCTTTGGTGGACGTATCGCAGAACGGAAGCTGGCACTAAAGGGACACATTTACGTCTTCCCAGGAGTGCGTTAGCTAGCTGGCTAGCCGACGGCCAAGCTGGCCGACCAACCGACCCCAACCCCCGTCGACAACCTCCCTTTCGCCAGCCCCGACGTCGACCAGGGCCGGTCAACCTCGCCAGTTCGTCTCGAACTCAAGCTCGATCCCTCTGTTAGTCCGTGCTAATCAAATCACCGCGTATATAAGCGTATGTGGAATTCGTGGAAACTCCGTTAACCATTAGGAAAGCGGTAATCCTCCAATTATTGCGTAGTCATCAGGGAGCTCCTCAGTTGGGTGAGCCGGACGTCGAAAAATCTTGTGAATTTCCGGAAAAATAATGGTCGGCGTTTCCGCAAAATTTTCTCCCTGATGGATCGCATGATACTAGATTGGCGAAAGACCCACCTATCTCGATAGCGTTAAGATGAAAAATATATAGGACGATAAAATTTTCACGAGATACAGCTCTGCAAGGTATATTGCACATTATTGTACGGTTAAGTCACAAATTACGATTATTGCTAGAATTTGCACACAAAATAAGAGATTTAAACAAAATAAAAAAGTTATGTCTGTATTAATTATAATTACTCCAGGTTAATTATAATTACTCTCAATTTATTTTTATATAAATTGTTTATTATAACAGAAATTTGTATCTTAATCCGTTTCTCCTTCGTAAGTAATAAAGAATATTATAAATTGTAATTATTCAATGATGATCGCTTTTGAATTTAGCAAAAGATCTCCTCGCATTGTCTGTGGTCCTCACGGATTTATCTATCGAGGACTAGTCTACCCGTGCTATGAGCTGGTGAGAGATTAGTCAACTTAAGTCGGCTCAATCCCTCCGTCCCTTACCAAGCTTTGGCTGTTACAAGGTAATCGAATTACAGAGAGCATATGTCGAATGCATGGGAGCCATTGTATCTGTGACTCGCGCGCCGAGAAGGTAGACGGGAGCATTATCTATTCGCCACTAAACCGGAGGAAATCCGATTTCTCTTATCCAGAGAATTTCGCATAATTTACGTTTTGCATTGAAAATACTGTGATATGAAATAAGAAACGAAGGATCTAATAAACATTTCCGAAATTTTGAGAAAAAATTAATTTTGCCCTGACTTTCTCAAATCGGTTGCAAAATGGGTCAAGCCGCGTCGAAGCTTTTCATCTTGTTTGAAATATTCGCAAAGAGAATTGGATATACTGAAAACACTTCGACCTAAATGCATCGAAGTTGTTTCGAGGCAACTCTCAGGCCCTTCGAGCATAAAAGCGACTTCCCCTCTGAGGTCAATTCTACTTTGTATTTATCCTGTCGAAGCGGAAACCTCCCTCTATTCGAGACACCGTTCGAACGCCGTAATTCAAAGTTTCTTGTAAAGTCTTCTTAAATCCTTCCTCGAGTCTACCATTTGAGGACTTTATCCACGAATTTCCTGCCAGTCAAAACGAGCAATCTCTAAGCGAAGGGTAGCAGCCCCTTTTTATCGCATGATAGGATGCCTATTAGGGTCTACGAATCTAGGCGACCCTAAACGCGGTCAATCGTTTTAAAGCGAAAAGATAATTAAAATTGGCAGTTTCAAGCAGGGTAAGTCTTAAATTACAAGAATCTTGCCTATCAAATATGACACGTTATGTACACAATCTATTTGGAACTTAATCTTTCGAGTAAATATGACTCACCGCTGTCGAGGCTATTCTGATTTTCTAAATCTGGTCCTTGGACGGAAGTTGACCTGCCATCCTGCAGATAATCTGAAATAACAAACACGTTGAGATTAACACAACGTCTCTATATATCCAACCTTCTTAATTGATTTAAATCCCCAAAAGTCATTTACACGGCGGAGAAAAATTCGAAGACTCGTCGAATTCCGCTTTGTTACGTTTTCATTTCAGAGAAGATTCAAATCTCCAGGAAATTCACGTTTAAGCATTAAGATTCGGATTTGACGAAGGTGTCTTCGCGGGCAGTTACATCATTCTCGTCGCATCCGGTCTAGCCCGGCGCCGAGATCCGCGCGTCCGGAACCCGCCGAGCTCTTAATAGGGATTCCGCATTGAAATTTCATGGGATTTCGGGCGATCGAGCGGAACGAGCTCAGAGATACGCCGCGCGCGGCCTATGCCTGCGCCGCAGATGATGCCGCTTGCGCGCGGACGCGAATAATACGGGAAAGGGTGGAAAAGAGCGGCGCGCGGTGATCTCGCGGGAGCCATACCCCGGTGATATTGGCTCCCACAGCCCATTCCTGCGCATAGGAGACCGAACCGCCTTGGACCAACATATCCACACACATACACACACACGCATGTGGGAGGAAGACCGGCCAAAATTCAAATTTCCCATCGGGATACGCGCGACTTTAAGCACAACTTGCGGGAAACAACCGCGGCGACCGAGGCGCACCGGTTCGCATCGATAATCGAACTTTACGCCTCGATATGACGAAAAAAATTACGTCTTCGTGACGGTGGCGAGATGGCTCATCACAGTCGATGTGGTTTATCGCGCGTTTTTATTAGCGCGCATCGATAATAAAATATTCGCGCATTCGTGGCTTTTCATATGTCGGAGGACTATTTTTTTATTTAGGCGCCATAATCGGGTGGGCGACACAAACCGATCATGAGAGACTGAAATGAATTTTACAAAGAAGTTGTCCGATGTCAATATGAGGTATCAATTAATTCGGAGTATATCGTATCTTATACAGTCGTGAGAATTTGAGCATTATGGACCCTTTGATCTCAAAAATGTATTGTTGTTTGAATGAAAAAAAATTCCAATTACAGAAAATATAAACAATAGAGAAAAACAACGTATTTTTCTCATCAATGAGAGACACGATTACAGTTGTATCGCGTCAGCTGGATCTCCTAAAGGCACTCGCGAGTCGCAATCCTTAGTTAATTCCTCTTTCGTGCTGCTCCTCCAACGCGAATAACTCACTGATAAGACGATACCGAGGAACCGCGGCGGAATAAAACGTTAAGACCGCGGCGGAACGAAAAGCCGCGGCACTCAAGCTGGAATTATCATCGCTCGTAAGTCACGGCGCGAACATTGCAGCTGCAACTGCGGCGCAGCGGCGCGCGCGCGCGCGCGCAGTTCGCGGCGCTTCGGGGACGAGATAACTCGTATAAATAACCCGGAAGTCCGCGGTGCACAATAGTCCCTTTTTTTTTACGAGTATGACTTTTGGGAGTTCCAAGGCTGCACGCTCGGGACGCCGCGTTGGTAATCAGTTCGTCGTTGTTACCGAAATGCAGCGAGCGAACCAGAAAAAAGAGAGAAAGAAAAAAAAAGCTCCCGCCCCCTCTCCCCTCTCTCTCTCGCTCCCTCCTTCCCTCCATTCACTCTGGACACACAATAGCGAATTTTTGCGGCGTCCTAGATTGTACACCGAATATTTAATTCGCGCTGCGAACCGCACGGGAAACCACACCGGGCTCTCCCGATCTCAAAATCGTTCCGGTATCACCGTCATCCGATACCTAAATCGAACCATTACATCCGGCATTTCGCGCGGCGAGAATGTTATCGAGTGACATGCGCGTGTGGCGGACGTAAAATCGTAATATTCTTGTATCATTGCCGAGCGCGGCGTTTCAGGAACGCAACAAATAAATTTGCCAATTAAAAAACGAATTCGCCACGCGACGACGTGGCCCGACGCGGCATGAAATATAAAATAAAAATTTCAGGTGGGATATACAAATTTTTTTTTTTGCGGGAAAACAAACTCCGCGCGAGACTCCGCTCTACGTGAAACGGGACACGGGAAATTGGGAAAAAAAAAAACATGCACGAGGATTTTCCTTCGCGAGAAATAATCATTGTCGTTCTCTTTTTCGGGTAAGGGATGAAAACGCGGTGTAACTAGCTGCCCGCTAATTTCCTGTTGTCACGTATTTATTATTTTATTATCCTTAGATGCAAAATTAATCCTGCCGCATTTATGTTTAATGCAACGTATGCATTTTTGCGTTTTTCGCGAATTCCCGCTGCGCGGTGGCGTATGCGCGCGTTATGATGCATCAACACTGCGCGGAATACAAAAATTCCTTTAGCGCGAATAACGCGGGCATTTCAACGTGATTTTCCTCGCGGCGGCAATAATTTAATTCGCAGAAAAAAAAAATGCAACCGGAATTTCTGCACGATGCGACATACGTTAAACGCACCGTCGGTCAGACATTACGCGTAAATACTGGAGATCGATTGTGCACCGCGACGTCCAGCATCATTTTTCACGCGCTCGCGCACCGGCTGTCGTCATTGTGTGCACGCGCGCACGTACACGTATATATGCGTATGTATATGAATTTTGGGAATTCGACGGACGGCTAGCAAAGCTGTTGGGAACCGGTTTTGGTTTTGTATTAGCATGTAACTCCGGCAGGAGTTGAAGTTGCGATGGCTTGTGGGTGGTCGGGCGGCGGCAGGGAGGGTAATTACCTCCTTGGGGAGCGCCCTCTCCACGGCGTAGCCCGGTATAGCCCCAGCACGGGTACAGAGGCTTCCCACTGCTCCCAGTGGTCCCGCGGGATTGCGCCAGTGGCTCTCACGGCTGCGGTTCTCATTTCGCCGGAATTGGATCCCGCCCGGAGGGCAGCGAGGGAAAAAGATGCTTGTGACACTTAAATGGAGTGTCGAATGTATTTCGTTAGCTAGCGCGCTTCAAAGGCAAAGCATAAAGATATTTAGAGATACCAATCGTCACAGCATTACTCGAGCAACAATTTTCTGTTTTCCACAGATAGTACACTTTGAAAACGAATGTCTCTCGAGAGTTACTTTTGAATCTGTGCTTCGCGATTTTGCGATCGCGTAAGATTAAATTGTATAGAAAATAAAAGCGGGAAAATAATTTATAGATTACGTGTGTCGTCGTTTTATCATTAACGCTGCGTTATCGTTTTACGTAATTTAAATCGAGTCCCAAGTCCCATAAGGCGTCATAATGACAGCCCAATTAAGTACCGCCGACCCCTAGATTGGGAGAGCAAAAGCGTCACGTGACAATGCAAATTATTATGGTAAGCTGAACCTATAATTTATATTTGTCTCATAATTAACGAGATATGCTTAATTCAATCATCGCGTGAATCATGCATATGTCTTATTATACATTGTTATTATTTTCCTTATTAAGATCTCTCTTTTTATGAAAAAATTTTACAAATGTGATAGAGATAAACAACTCGCATGAAAAGAACGGTTTTGCTAAAGTATCTAAAAATTTAGCTTAAACTGGTTGCTAGAACGTTGAAACCTTTGCATTGTCATCAACGCTCAAGCGTACATCATTATTTTCAGATCTGTATCTAGCTAAATTTTTAAACTGTTCTTTCCATGCATGATATAATTAATTTAAAAACTCAAAGCTATCTTCTTTAATAAAACAAAAATATACATATAAAGATTATAATAATAGCAAAATTTTATATTAAAGAATAAGAGATTATTAATCGTGGTATAAACGTAAAAAACATATACATAATCTAAGAGAAAGATATGTGATTTGTACTTTGGTTAATTTAACGAGAGTTCAAGATTCAGACGTTCATTTGGGACTTTTTTTTATATTATTAAAATTGGCCTTTATTGAACTACAGGAGATGACGAATCAAAACCTATGTTTTTCGGGGCTCTTCAATTCGGCCGGTACTCAAATTCGAAACGCCCGGATGGCTGATACGTTTTTAATTGGCCGTCTCGACTCGATATCATCGACGCCACCGCCGAAACCGCCGACGGAATAAAACGCGAGTGTGCGGTCCCTTCTCGCTGGAAAATGAAATTGCAGTTGCCGCATCGTCGCCGACTTTTGAACCTAATTCAGCCGGAAATAATAGACACCGTCGGCGTATACACGTATCCGTAAGCTAATTTCGAGCATTGGTGTGGCATAATGACCGCGCGTGAAATGAGCTTTCATAATTCGTGACTACCCAGTCCATATGTAACATAAAATCGCACAAAGTACCACGTTTAAAAACAGATATCAACGTGTATGACCACGTTTAAAAAAAAAAGAATGTTGGGATCCTAATCGTGAAATCTTTATAGGCAAGTCTGTTGCACAATTTTACGCAAACGATTACATGCGATCATTTGCATCAGTAGAATTCGGATCGCCTAATGATCGAGAGCGACGGAGGTAAGTGGTATCGCGGACACCCGGTACAATGTCATCGGCACATGCCACTGTTAAGGGCAGGTCCGTCCCCGGGGAGCGTCACAAACAATAGCAATGGGCTAGCCGGTGCCACCCTACGACCACCCCACGGCAGTATCCTTCGACCTTCCCGGCCCTAACACCAGGACGGCTAAGATAGCGACGAGAACAGGAGAGAGAGAAAGACGAATGGGGGGACAGGGGGAGGGGGGACGGAGAAGAAGACTATACCTCGGGGAAAACTTTAATTTCTTTCTGAGAAAGATGGCTGTTCCTTGTACTTCGTCGTTGCAGGACTATCAGCCCTGTATTCCGACGTTTCTCTATATATGTATATACATACACATTGCAAATGCGGTATACGTGTATGCGTGCGTACGCATGTATGTACGTACGTGACACCGACTCTGTAGGAATTAATTTGGCACGACGTCCCTACTGGGGCACGTCTCTTCCTCACCGACGTCATTCGTACACGTTGCTGATTTTTCGATAGATAACTATGCATCTTAATAAAAATGCGAATTACACGGAAAGAACAGTTTTGCTGAAATATATTAAAAAATTTAAACAGATCTGAAAATAATTTTATTGATCTATCAAAACAATTATGTAGGACGTTCAAACTGGTTGCTAGAATATCAACATTTTTACAGCAGTTTGCGGTGGTTTATTATGTTTGAGTTTCCTACATAATTATTTTGATGATCCAATAAAATTATTTTCATGATTTGTATTTAGCTAAATTTTTAGATATTTCAACAAACTTCTGTTTCCATTATTTTAATTCTTAATATTTCATATTTGGATTTCGTATTCAATCTTGTGATTAAAAAATACTTGTTTTCATTTAAAGCATCTGCTACTATAAAAAAAATATTTTTACAAAAAATATATATATATTTTTACAAAAAAAAAATATATATATATATTGTACCATCACCGTTTAGATATTTCGTATATAGAAGCAGATTTTAAAAAAATATTAAAAAATATTTAAAAAATATTTTAAATATTAAAACATTAAAGTATTTTTTTATCACAAGATTGAATACAAATTTCCAAATATGGAATATTTGGTGATTGAAAAATATTTGAGACTTGAAGTAAAAAAAGATATATATTTTTTTTTCTTTGTACATTTGTAAAAATATTTATATATATTATGCAAAATTAAAGCAAATATTTCTAGAAAAAAATACTATTCTATATATTTGTATAAATAACGTTTTATTTTTATTGTGCATTACTTCGCGATAGCAACTTCTTACAAACGTAAGTAATGCATAATAAAAGCAAAATGTTATTTACACAAAGTTTAGAATATATGTTTTTTTAGAAATTTTTTATGTTTTTTTTTAGAAACATTTTTGCTTTAATTTCGCGTAATCCTTTATTCCTTTTCTTCGATCGTGTATCCCTTACATTGAGACTCCAGTGTACGTCTCGAATTAAGTCGAAAGTTCAAGCGGGTTTAATGCCAACCGCTGTCCGGCGCACTTAAATGAAGCGTGCTACCCGGCGAAATTTATACGCAGCCCCCTCAGCAACAAACGCAGCCGCGTCAAGGGTCGCCATGGTCCACCCTTTCCGGCCATGTCAAAAGCCGCGTACGCGCCGTAATTTCGAGTTCGCCGGCGCGCTAATTCCCCGGTTACTGGTTCTGCGAAAGCTTACGACCTCGTAACATCCGCGTTTATGATACGCAGGTGTGTGTACTCCTTTACGGTCCATCCCGCGAGCCGTGGTGTGAATTCCACGGGGGTGTCGTAGTGAAATTTCAACTTATAAAAACATTACCTCGCTGTTACGTCGCTAAGTCTGTCAAAGAGTAAGCTTAAGACATTATATGACTTCATATAATATTAGGTCGGTGCAAAAGTTTTTGCCGATTTTTTGCAATTCTTTATTACAATAAAAAACCGATATACAATATAAATTAATCGAAGTATTTTTCACAATTTTTACCTATCTTTCCGCAATTCGTCCTCTTCCACAACTGCAGAGCGTCCACCGCATTCGTTGTCATTATATCAAAATCACCGTTTTTAAATCGTTTAAACCAATCGTACACGTTCTAATGGCTATATTTTTACTATACGTCTCACAAATAATTCTGTGTGCATCAGCAGTGTGTGCAGCACTTTTCTTTTAGTGAAGACAAAACAAAGGGCAGTGGCGAATATGCTCTTTATCTAGATCCATTTTTAATCGTACTAAATGTGAGATTATGTTGATGACATCTATGGTTTGTCATGCATAAATGTTAATGCAGAACCGCCAACTTACTTTGCAGATAAAATCATGAACATTTCTGCTTATAAATCATACTAAAGCATGTATATAGACATCTATTTGCATCGGCAAGAACTTTTGCACGATCTAACAAAAATAAATCAAATTTAACATTTTTTTGTGTTATATGCATATTTGCTTTGAAATAAAAAAAGATTACAGATTATTGCGACGTCTACACATAATATTGTTAATTAGCGAAAAATTTAATAACGCATTACGATTAAGAGACGACAAAGATAACAGATTTTCGTTTGCGAGAATTTCATATCTTCTTAACTCGGAATTCGAGCTACGGAAAGTACAGGTAACCAGCAAGTGAGTTTTCCTGTGACACAGGTTTTCATGCGAAGTGTCGGTATACAGCCTAAGGAGAGAAGATTAGCATAAAGTTAGCGGCGGTACCCGATACCGTATGTTCGTGCAAAAGTTAAGTTGGGTTGCGACGCGCTGGCCCTCGGGTCCCTAGACACCCCGGCTACGACTGCTTCCGTCATATTTCGACGCGAGAACTCGCCGGTGTATTCCTGGAGTGTCATTGTCGACCGAGATGAAACGAAATCGCCTCCTGCGCGATGCATCTTGATGCGTTCCATGGTCGCGCGAGAAAGTTTGCTGCTTCGGTGTTCCGCGAATCTAATCGCGATGGCTGATCTCGTGACAATTATCTCGTGATATTTTTACATCGATTCATTAGCGCTGAAGGCCGGTTGTGAAAGTTCTTCGTAATATAAAGAAATCATTTCTATCTTTAGATACGTGCACAATTTCTATCTTGAATCAAATTTCAGATTGTGAGATAAGTCGCGGTGATAAGTGACGAAAAACGTTTTGAAGACACTATTCTACGATGATTTTTTTGATCAGAAGGAGACATCAGAAGAGATCTTAAATGTAGGAGAAGACTGTAGYAGAAGGATCGTGAGTCAAATTTCAGATTGCGAGATAAGTCGCGATGAAGTGACGAAAAACGTTTTGAAGACACTATTCTACGATGATTTTTTTGATCAGAAGGAGACATCAGGAAGAGATCTTAAATGTACAGGAAAAGGCTATAGCAGAAGGATCGTTAGTACTTAAACAGAACAAAAAGCTATTATGATATCAAAATGATTAAAAGTCACTTTTTGATCAATCATGATTCATTTTAACATCATTTTGACGTTATCATGACCTGTTGTTTTGTTTAGGTATGGCCTCGAGATACTGATTCGAATACTGAGACCTTTTATCTCCTCAAGTTACTAAGTTTTATCGGGGAAAAACTAAAGAGAGTGTCTCGACAAGTGTCGCGAATTATTAGTCGAGCAGTTATTAGACGAGTTCCTTTTCGCGGTTCTACTCTACTCTCGTTTTCGCGCGAGAGAAATAACAGGTGGTATTTCCGCGGTCCTTTGTCGGTTATCCACCACCGGAGAGAAGCCGCGATTGCAGTCGCCGAACTAATCTCCGGGACGTCGCGCTAATCTCGCGCTCGAAAGAAGAGTTCGTCATTCCGGTCGCTTAGACTGCGGCACCGCGAATTGTTCAATTTAAAGCGCGAACGAAGTGTCACTTCGTAATACCGTTCCACTTGGGAACGCTTCTCGAAAGCCTCTTGGCCTCTTTGCGCAGTGGAAACGATTTATCAGAAAAGTAACGTTTTGCAAAGAAGAATCCGTGTATCTTTTCGAGCGAGTCGAGTTCTACTAAAGAACTGATTGTGAAAATTGCATAATTATTGGTTGGATTTTAAAATAAATATTTTAAAATTTGAGTTATAAAAATTAGATTTATTTATTAGATAGAAATTTTATCTCTATTTATAGAAATGTTGTTTCCATTTTGTTTATAAAAATGATAAGAAAACTAAATATCTCTGTTTTTTCAGATTTTTTCTCAATCTGAGAAACCAAAATTTTAATAGAGTATCCAATACGATTTATCTAAACGTTGTAATTTTTTCTAATTTTTTGTTGAGTCTAACATTGAAAACAGATGATTAAACTCAAAATAGAAAACATTTTTGTATATTAATTAAATGTAAGATATTTTTAAATATTTACATAAGTGCAGTGAAGACAAAACGTAAACAATAAGTATGTAGGCCATATTGGGTATAATAAAAGAACAGTTTTGCTAAACTCTAAAAATTTAGAGTCGAGAAGGAAGACGCTCGCCTCGGAAAGTCGAGAGGTTCCAGGTTCGATCCCTAGCTGAGGTATTATTTTTCGCAACAAATTCTTTACAATATTCGGGGGGAATAAGGGATTGAGATGCTTATTAGCATCGTTGTTATTAAATTGATTGTCCAATTTAATAGTGTGATTTACTATCCTTGTTCATCTTAAGACTGTGTTTTAAGACCGAAAATTTATTCGGCGCGTAGTTGAACTTGAGATATGTATACAATTCACATAAGAAATTTTCAGCACGAAGACCTAGCTTTGACCGTTTGGCGCTTTAGTTAATTAATTGTGGTGTTTTCATATATCTCATATATCATGAGTCTAGCTTATCTAAAAATTTATTTAGAAATTTAGCTAATACAGATCTGAAAATAATTTGTTGGATCATCAAAATAATTATAGATGCTCAAACTGATTTTTAGAATGAATTAAGACTTTTTGCAGCAATATTATGAACGCTTAAGCATTCTACATAATTATTTCGATAGTCCAAGAAAAATTATTTTCAGATTTGTACCTAGCTAAATTTTTAAATACTTCAGGAAAACTGTTATTTTCGTGTACACGTATCACATTAAATTTTTAGTAATTCGAAATTTTTGCTTTAATTGGCAAATCTCCCGAGAGTTTTTCCGGCAAGTTGATTCATAAAAATACAGTCATTTTTTGGCATGTAAATGCCGAATTCTCATGATCGCGGGCGCGGTCGCATCTGTAGCGGGCTGCATCTGTTTATCGCGCGCTGATGCAATCGTATTATATACGGAGCGGGAAGTGGCAGCGTCGAGAGAGCGAGTTTATAATGAGACCGTGTCATATTTTCCGTGTTTACCGGCACCACCGAGCGTTGACTGGTACAGTTCGCGCGTCTGCGAAAATACGTTCCCGGTTCCGCGCGCACAATACCGCAAGGATGCAACCGGGAAAAGAAGACGGATTACCCGCGTGTGTTCGAGCACCTTCAGCCGTATTTGCGACGCGCGTGTATGCGCCGCATCCGCGCGATGCATACGAGGAGAGGCGCGCGTGTGAGTGTAGGTAGGATACGAGTGTACGAAGGATTCACCGTATAGGTTCGTAGGAGAGTAGGACGAGCGGAGGATGGGGATGAAGGGTAACAACGGGAATGAGCGGAGCGAGAGGGAGGGAGAGAGAGATAGAAGGACTTGGAGTCGGTCCCGAGGGATACGTAGGAGCTGCGCTACGGCCCGAGGCAGCTCGTCACCTGGGACACCCTTATATCGCCAAGTACAGTCGTGTCGAGAAAGCGCCATTGTACGTAGAGCCAGTTCTCCTTGCTTCTGGATCAGGAGTCAGTTGAGACTCGTGACTTCTGCCTGCTTGTCACTGAAGATTCTCTACGTCGCGAATGTCCGGTGAGGATAAAAAAAATATACCGAACCGTATATCGGATGATCAACTGTTTTGAACTTTGAATAGCTACGCATTAGTTATCTAATTATCATCATGGAATAAAAGTTGATGTCGCAAATATTCATTATAGATTTGTATCTACGTATCTCATGTATCGATTTAAATATCGTAAATATTAAATTATACAAATATATTACAAAATATATAGAGTATTATATATTACAAATATATATTATTATATATAATGTTATAATATATATACAAAATACATATTATATATTAAATATATATTACAAAAATTTTTATCGACAGCAAATTTAGTTAGTTTTATTTTTTCGTGTTATATATTGAGAAGTTATAATAACTTTGACGCGTAGTCGTTCTTTTCTCTTTAATTAGATTTCCCTTCTTCGTTATCAGTTTAAATGTATCATAAATAATATTTCAGATATAAAGACGGTGAATGTGCAAATGTTTTTCGATATTCCCGGGCAAATGTTTTTCGAGAAAATGTATCAAGAAGCAGGAAATTATTCTGTATTTTGTCAATTCGTGTCTCACTCGTGAATTACTCATCATCGACCCGACGAAACATGCAATTGCGAGCTTATGTGACCACACGATAGAAACGCGATTTCCCGAAATGTTTCGGGGAATCCACAGGGGTTTACGAAATACAGCTTTATTAGTGGATACTGTATCAGGAATATAAGACGTAAAACGTGGAAAGCCCAATGAAAAGGAAAAAAACATGCCAGAGAGAAAGGGGATGAAGCGAGGAGGACGGACGGGACAGAAATAAAGACAGATACGGAGAAGGTGAAGGGGGAGTGGGAGAGTTTTATTAGTGGGTGCTGGTATCGGGAATATAAGACGCTACAACGTAAAAAGGCGAAGGTACCGCGAAGAGAGAAGAAACTGGAAGACGGAGGGAGAAAGAGGAATCGCGAGAGGGCGAAGTAAAGAGGAAGAGAGAGAGAGGTAGAGGGAGAGGCGATATGAGGAGAAGAGGGTAGGTGGGCGCGAAGAGGCAGCGGGGCCAGGTCCCGAGGGACTCCGTGCTCTCCTCTGGTGCTGCCAGCACTCGGGAACGCGAAAGAGGGAGAGGACGGCAGCGGAGAGCGGAGAGGAAGGTAGGGGAGAACTAATCAGCTCGACGCATGCGCACGGGGCTGCTCTTAGGGTCCCTCGGGATTCTCCTGGCATTCCCCATAATATACCCTCCTCTCCCCTAATCCCCCGCCGCACCCACGGAGTGTGCCCTCCCGACCCCCCCCCCTCCCTCAACCGTCCTCTTTACCTCCTCCGCAGCCGCCGCTCGGTCGCAGCTGTACCGACCGGCTCTACAGGACTTTCCAGCTTCCCAGAGGGGAGTCAAGATCAAGACCGCTCGATGCGATTATTTCACGTTGATTATTTTACATTGTGTTACCTTGTTATTATAGATAAAAAACGCCTAGGGAGCACGAAATGCATCAAACCATTTTATTTTATTTTAACTGCGTTCTTCTTTTTACATTCTGTATTTCTTCCCTCGATCAAGATTGCATCTCTACATGCTTCTTGAAATAAACTGTTTCCTCCTTCTTATGTAGATAAAATTATACATACATAATTATAATAAAGATTCTTTTTCTCTGGGCAATAAATATAACTTGCTTCAATTACAAGTACACAAAATGTTTTCCTCCCCCTGTTCTTTTCTTTTCCAGCTACTCAAATCTGTCACAGCAATTATTATAATATTCTAGAGACAATCCACAAGAGAGAAGGATATTTCGAGTGATGTTACAATCTTTCCTGCCGACCATCGTCGCCGCGCCGTCACCCACCATCGGGCCCGAGGAGTTGCCGGCTTTCCCCATCGGAATTCGAGATCCCCCATTTTCTTAATGTCAGAGATTTCAATCTGTCACGAGAACGGCTCGGCAACTTTTCGCTTATCCGTCCGGCAATTTCCACGGCGAGCATCACCAAAGTTTTGCACACCATATAATTTAGCATTACTTTTCGTCAGTGATTCGTCAGTCCGGGAGAGAGAGTGAGAGAGATTTTCTAGATAAGAAAAAACCATACAAAAATCGATTATAAAACAAATAAGAAATCAGAAGTTATACGATCAGAAATAAGGATTTCAGGGAAAAAAATCATTTTAATATTTATTTTGATAAATAAAAGAATTTAGAAACTTCAAATCTAGACGTGATATTCTGTCTTGGCTACTTATTTCAAAATTCATATAAAAAGCCAGAAATTGAAAATATCTTTTTTTTTGTAAAAAAATATTCTAACTTTTAAGAATATTGATAATCGCTAATTTATTGCACTTGCAATAACAAGAAAGAGAGAGACGAATACATAAGAGAGAAACAAAATATTCTGAGCGCATAATTCGACTGGCTGAATAATCGAATCTCAGCGGAGGTCGACTTCGGCTTTTCAAAGGTCGATCTCTCTCTCTCTCTCTCTCTTTCTGTCTTTGTTTCTCTCTCGCCTTTCTTCAATTGGCGGTTGCAATAAGGTGTTAGTTCGCATCCTCTTGTATTCTTCCTTTTCCTCTGCCGTTTCTGTCTTCGTACCTCAACGTATCTTTCAATAGAAAAAACAAGTCCTCAGATATTCTCCGGATGGTGATAATAATATACAGACGCGAGAACGTTTAAACATTTGTCTTCGTCGTGTTGTCGGAAGATCGTTGTGAAGTCATTAGCAATCCCGCGTGAGTCAAGGTATCACGTTCGCATTTATATCTTTAGAAGCGAGCGCATGTTATTTCCTGCTTCATAAAACGTCCATTTACATTTTATTCACTTGCACCGTATAATATATTAATTTTTATATTTTTCCAAGACAATTATATCTAAAAATGCGTTTTGTGGAGATAATTACTTTCTCAATTTATTATTTCAATTTGGCTACAAAGAAGAAAAGGAATATCGAAAAAATGCTAATTTGACATATCTTAAAATATTGTTGAGGAGGTTTCGTATAATCCTCATTAGGATGAAAAGAATTGTTGCACGAGCCAATTCCTTCCGAAAAAACAATAGGGTGACGCAGGTGGCAAAATCCGCTCCCAAAGTAACGCTTTGACATCATTCATGCTCGCCAAATGATATATAACTTAGTATGATAACTTGCTATAGATATAATAAGGTAATGCAATAAATTAAATGCCGTTTGGAAAATAGTAAAATAGTTTAAACTTAAAACGCAACAAATATGTTTATATATATGAAAAAAAGTAAGATATAAGAAAGATATCCTGTATCTTACATATTTCTTATCGAAATGTCCTCATTTTATAGTCTCTTGTAATTTTATTTATAGACACATGAATATTATTTGCGATTGAGCTGATATTTCGAAGGAATCGATGCGTTTGTGCATCCCTAAGGTATGCCTCGGCGGAATAATCGCATGGCTAGATAGCATGTCACAAGCGTTAGAAATTCTTGCCGTAGCGGGGTGTATGTGCCGCGCATCAATTATCACCTTGCCTTAAATAAATTAGAGTAGTAAATGCGTTATTGCGTCTCGCGGTGTGCCAAAATCGCTCTGTGAATTATTAATACACATCCAGAAAATGTCAAAGTATGCGCGCGATATCGAAAATAAATACACGGAAAGAAACGATTTTGCTAAAATATCTAAATTAGCTAGATACAGATTTGAAAATAATTTCATTAAATCATTAAACTAATTATGTAAAATGCTTAAATTGGTTTCTAGAATATCGATAAGTTGATAAGTCAAATAATAAATCAGAAATTATCATACAATAAATAATAGAAAGAAATTCATTTTTTTATATTTATTTTTGATATTTATTTTGATAAATAAAATAGTTTACGAACTTCAAATCTAAAAACTTTTTGCAGCATTGCTCATTATGCTTGAGCGTTCTACATAATAATTTTGATAACCCAACAAAATTATTTTCAGATCTATATCTACAATTAAATTTATAGACACTTCAGCAGAATCATTCTTTCCATGTATAAAAGAATTTGCAATTCTCAAACTAGAGCTTCGTAAGGGTGCACGTTAAGGATGTTTTCCAGTGACACAAGTCGACACAAGTATCATTCTATCTTTCTTGGCATTCAATAAGTAACAAAGATAGAACGATACTTGAGTCGACTTGTGTCATCAAATAGAAAGCACCCAATATTTCGCAAATAAATGGATGTTGTTCTTCAAGTGTTATCAAGACGCCTAACTTCAAACATAACAGTTTGATGAAAAAGCAGATGCGAAAGTGTATGTCACGTCAATTACGTTCCGCCGAGTTGAACGACAAACTTCGTGGATTCGAAAGTGAAACATAACTCCGGCGCTAATATCTTAGCAGTTACTTTGACCTGTATTCTCATTGTGTACTTAGTTTAAGTGCCATTATAGTTTTCTGTCATATTGAAATAACGCAAATTAAGCGCAAAGGATTTCAAATCTCTTTCAAGTAGAGATTCTTCTTACAACCAAACGCGTGAGATTTATCTCTCTAGGATATTCAAAAGCAGGTATTCAAGGACAAAAGCTTGGAAAAACATAGATCCATAAAGGCTCATTTAAAAAAGATGCTTATAGAGACTAAATACAAAAGGCTTAAAGAAACAAGTTACAAAAGCTACCTTTAAGAACGTTCACCGATCGCAGGCATTAGTGTGTCCGTTGGGTCGAAAACGAGAGAAAAAAAAAAAGGAAAAATAACGATGTCCCAATGGTTTAATGAGTGGCGTGGGTACATGGAGCATTAAAGAAGCGAAGGAAGCCCGATGTTTTCAGGTAAGCAGACGGACGAGGCATCTCCCGTGGGAGTGCGGGCCGCCTCCTGCGGGAGGCAACCTCGTTCTCCGCGAGCTTCTCCAAGCCGGTTTTACCTTCGAGTATAAAGCGCGCGCGCAAGTACACTTTGCGAAAGGTAACCTGAAATAATAATCGTGCCGTACGTACGGGGGAGCGGATAAAGGTTTGATCTTCCTAGCCTCCTCGGGGAGGAAAACTGCTGGATACTTGGGAAAGGTACGAATCTTTCGAGACAGTTTCGCTAGTTACGTAACAAGGGCGGTACCGTAGGGCACTCGCCGCGCGCACACAAGGGACGCGGAAATTTTACTTAGCGCAAAAATAGTTCGGATAGAAACTGTCGGGAGACTGCGGAAGAAACGAAAAGTAGACGTCGCGAGAGAGATGCTATTCGGATAATCTGTTGGCTACGTTTCGTTGGCTATCTCGCAGGTGAAAATGAAAAATTTATCCACGGTAGAAAATTAAATGAGTACAATAAATTTCAATTAGACGCATTTTTACGCCTATTATTCCTAATTAAATTAATCGAAATGAAAAGGATAGATTAAAAGTGAGAAAAAAAAAACGTTACGAATTAATAGGGGAATTTCGAATGATGGACGCCTAACATTTGACTCTGTTAAAAAGAGACATTTGTAATAATTGCACTCGAAAGAGCAAAAAATATATTGTCGCAAAATGCATTTTCTGCATTTTTCATTGCCCTCGAACGCCGAATGAAATACTTCACGATAAAATAATCGAACGTGCATACATTTCGCGTACAACCGCGTGACCAACGAGGGGTTAAAATCCTGTCATTCTGTCGACAAAAAGCCGACGCGCGCCTCATCATCCGCGCGCGGAAAGAGGCGAAAAATGCACGATGTCGGCATTGTTCGGTGCACTCGTGCTTGGGATAGGTACGTGCCGCGCGTTCCCCCCCAAGGGACCAAGGAATCCCATATTCATGGGATTTATGGCGGGATCGCGCTTCTTGAACACCTTCGAACAACAATGACAATGCATCGCGACGCATTGTTGCGTGCCCGTAGGGCAATTCGAGTAATGCACCAGAATGCACCGAGCGACTTCTTCTCTCGCTCTTTCTCTTTCTCTTGCAATTTCTTCGCATTGTTACGCAAAGGAGGCCGGTTTTGTGCATGCGGGGCGGTTCTCTTCGCGCAAAGCGATCGATTTTACTGCAAATTTTGATCGTACGTTACACGAGACGTGCGGGAAGTATTATGAATTTAAATCGGATGCTCGAAAAATTTTGCCCAGGTATTCGCGACAACATATATTACGATTCATTATTTGTATCGTTCTAAATATCTTACCTTCTGATTGACGACTGAACGCTCGTTGTAATTCCTCCTCTTCCTCCTCCTCCTCATCATCCTCTGAAACAAGTGGCCATACGATTATTTTTGGTTCGGAGAAATTTATTTTAATTTATTTCATCAATTATTATCTTTGTGTGACAAATAAAATTGTTTTGTTTAATATCAATTTACGTTGTAATATTTGTTCAATGTTTATTCAATATTCGTTGTAATATTTGTTCGAATGAAAAGTAAGTAAATTTCGCATAATTCATCGCAAATGATTTAATTTTTTCTTTAAGTTTAGCCCTCTGTTTCATTTTACTAATTTTTATTATCTGAAGTGTAGAAAGCACATTCTATTTATTCTATATTCACTTGTACAAACGTTGCCACCTGTTGTACGTAAATACTAAAGAAAAGTCCATGAGAGCTGGCAGTCTAACAAATAACACTCACGCTTAATCGCCGTCGTTTCGTTATCCTGTTCGGCCGCCTCCAGGACATTCTGCTCGTTACCGTCGTCCCACTCTTCGTCCCCTGCACAAAGGGAGAAGCCACCGTTAATTCTATTACATTTGCATATCACCGGTAAAGAGCGAAATCCGCAGCTGCCGTGAAGTACATAACGACGCAAGATTCCCGTTTTAAATCTCGTCGTAGAAAATTTTCGAATCTGCCGTTACGAAATAATCATTTTTAAACTTTTTGTAAACAAAACTGTCCAGTCGTGAAAATTCATTCGCTGTACATCATCAAAAACGAAACAACAGGCCGTTGTTTTCCGCCATAAAATATATCGGGTCGGTGCACAGGGCGGTGGCGGCACCGCCGCCCGTTTGTCACGTGGGACCGCAGAATTAAACTTAAAAATTACACCCTCGTCCGCACGGCCAACAGGTCGTTTGTTATTTTGCATGGTCTCCGACCTACCGCCCATCGTCTCTCCTCTCGCGGTGATTCGCTTTTTCATTGTCGCAGGGAACGGCGTGTTTACGTAAACTTGGCACTCCGATTGAGCTTCGACAGTTGCATCGAGTTTTCGAAGGCGACCAAACTGTCTGTCTCGTCGAACTTTCATCCAAACATCTAGCATTTGTCATTGTTAACAATTGATTAAGCTAACAAGTCGTGCGAACGTTCCTTGTTAATTGCCGAATGATTTGTTCGAATGTGAATTACGTGGAAAATTGCGTTTGTGCAAATAAATAAAGATATTTATCGATCTCACAAATAATCGCAGCGTAGTTCATATCATCGAAGTAACAATAAATTAAATAAAAGTAGCTTCGTCATGATAATGCTTCTTGCGTGCAAACTACAATTATCAAAACATATAAAAAAATTTTAAAAATCTAATAAAAGAAATACATGCGCAAATTGGTTTTGATCTAATCGCGACCTAAACGTTGCTTTAACCGGGCGGTTAAATGTCAGACGAGGAACGTCAAATGTACAGATGGGGCGGTAGAGCTTAAATATTCCAGAAGACACGACGCGAAGGTACCGCGTCCTTCGATCGTGCACCTCGGCGCCCTACGAACGCTGTCAGCTGTCAGGCGTGTCTCGCGCCAAGACGCGGTTTGCGTTACCGGTGCGATATCATGGCGGTTAATGGTTCATCCATCATCGTATAACCGAGGACTTTCGGCGAGTTTCAGTCGATTCGTTAATTGTTCCAGGCTCGAGACGAAATGCGTGTCCGTAGATTACCACCCGAGTTTCGTCTTGGGTGTAAAAATCATCGCGAAAAATGTTTCTCAGGGAACATTTTTTTCTATTTTTTTTCGGATTTTAACAAAATAGAAATATATTTAGCAATACGCTAATATTATTTCTGGAAGAACGTATCACTCACGTATTCAATTTACCGTAAGACATCGTAAACAATTTGAGAATGGGACGGGCCGTGCCCTTATGACAATAATCGTAAAAGTAGAGGGTGGAATCGGTTGTATCGGCTCGAAGGGCACCCTTTCCGCATGTACCTGTAACACGGGTACGTCATTTCACAACAAGCCAATGTAATACGGCCTGGCCTAGACAACGCTATTCTCAAGATGGTCCGAGAGAAGATCGGCGAAGATGGCCGCGCGAGGGAGAAGAGGGAAGTAAACTCACGAAAATACAGGTTGCAATCTCGGCCCGAGCTCCGCGGCTAACGTTAAACGGATGTGTTATTATGGCTTCGGCATGCACGCCGAGCAAGATAACTGCATATTGCGGCTTAACCCCTTCTAGGAGGATCATTCAAGTCACGATGCCCCCGTCTCTCGATAATGCCTCCCGCGGTGGAAGTATATCGCATCTTCCGCAAATAATAATAACGTTTTATCTTGATTCCTAGGAATTTCTAGAGCTGGCGATTTCGCTGCCTTTGTCGATACGAATTTTTAGCGACTTTTTAGTCGACTGACTTAAATTTTTATGTGTCGCGTTATTATACTTTACTAAAACATGAAAAAATATATACAAAAGAAAAAAGACTTTATGTATGAAAAACTTAATGTTTCGGAAAATTAACAAATAACGTAGATGATCTATTAAAAAAATAAAATTATTTTTAAACTAAGGTAACATTTGTGATAAATGATTATGGTAAATAAAAGTTTCTATACGAAAGGCTAATGTAAAGCAAGAATTTTCTCCAATTTTCTCTTTTCACGATTTCGCACGGACAAACGATTTCTCGAAGCGATTAGAGGTTAACGTAATGTTCTGATAATTTTACGACACATCTTTTTCGTTCCGTGTCAAGCCCGCGAGCTGACCTCACCGGTAAACCCTTCCGGTTGCATCAGGGCGCGTCCCACGGGGCGCGTCGATCCTCGCGGAAGTCGGCAAGGGTCCGCGAGTCATTAATCGATACGGCGCGAATAAAGGAGCGCCCTGCGGGTTATATCCGGGATGCGCGCGATATCTCTATCCGCGTTGCAGCCGCCGTACGTCTTGGAGTCCGTGACAGGCAGGCAAGCAGGCAGGCAGACAGACAGCCGCCGCCATTGGGAAGACCCGCCGCCGCTGCCGCGATGGGTAGTCGAGAGGTAGGGAGGATTGTCGGGAGGAAAGTCGAGGGAGATCCCGAGGGACTGCGTACCCAGGGTAGCTCTGACGCGGACTCAGACTCCCAAGGGATGCGAGCATCCGCCGGCGACGGCGCCGCCGAGCCCCCTTCGGCGCCGTCAGCGAGGTACCTGCCTCCTGAAGGACTTGAGAATATTGCGGAGGACTTTTGGTACCTGTCACGCCGATTCTGAGCGCGTTTGTCAGCCTGGCTTCAAAATAATGTAATTTTCGGTTCTGTAGGAAATAAAGAGAGATATCGCGATTATTTGACCATGTCACAACGGCTGCATTCGAAAGACAAATTGCATTCAGTGATTCTTTAATACGATTGGTCCTTGTCTTTAATTTTTTGCTGAATCTAAATGTCAACAAACCAATCGGAATAAAGACTTACTAAGTGCTCATTGAGTAGCTTTGTATTCTGAACGCAGCCAATATCTGCGACTAATCCCGCAATAAGAATTCTATTCTTCTCTTATAATTAATTTCCAAACGTCCATATAATGATCTTGGATAGACTCACAATTATTTTCACAGTTATTCGCAATCGAATCTCCATTGTTTACTAAGCGAGCGCAGTTTAGATGCAGAGTAGAGTCCCTGCAGAAGATACCGAAAGAGAATCTCTTAAATCGACGTCGCCGTTGCGCGACGTGCATCGCCACAAAAGCGACGCCAAGTTTGCGGACTTGTCAACGGGTGGCCGCTTCTCAAAGGAATACCGTCGCGTCGCGGGAATGCGTTCTCGAGTATGTCTTTTGTAACGTGCGCTCTCCTTTCTACGAGGGATACGCAGCCTTCCGCATACCGCCTGCTATTAAGAAGCACGTACACGCGGACGCCCCGTCTCGAAGTTCACCAACTTCATCTCCCGTCTTCTAATTCCGTACGGACGGATCTAATCTTGTCGGGATCATTGCAGTTTGCTCTTCCAAATCTCCACGTGTTTTTAAAAATTATTAATTTAACACGTGCGTTCTCATATTCTAAGGTATCATTTTTTTTAAAGCGTAGTTTGGATTGTTATTATCGTTACAAAATAGTTTCGAAGTTAAAGAGATAACGAAGCTGGAGAGAAAATTTCTTTTGGAGTAATTGTGAATGAAAGCAATTTTTTGACGAAAGATTATTTATCGAGATATAATAAGAGACAATTCACACAGTACACTTTATTCGAGGGATATCCTGGAAATGTCCTTAGGACGTAGAACGTCCTCTGGATGTTTTTAGGATGTCTCTTCGAGATCTGTACTGGAAGAACATAATTAGAAGTCACGTGACTAGAAACCGGGCGTCCTTTGTAGACAATAATTTAACGAGAGGCCGATAACTTAATCCAAGTTAGCGGATGCGTTATAATGATTATGACCGCCGCCGGCGAGGACTTAGTGCTGTCACTGCAAAAACTAATAGCGGCTTAAGTTTTAGAGGAGCCACGATTAAACGGCTTAAAACACTAAGCCGGAAATTTACATTGTACCAGGAGCGCGACCGCCTCCTGTCTGTTCTGATAGTCCGCTACTGCGATCCGAAGAAAATAAAGACGTAAGCAAGTATGTATTGCTATTGGTACATCCATAGCAATATCGTACATTACTTATCCTATGTGCATAAACATAAAACGATTACCAATTAATTATATAATGTTATCAATTATACGTTATACGTTATCATAATTATCACAATTACTGATAACTATAATAACTGCTCCCTTCTGAGTGTAATCTTTCTACAAAATTATTTTATTAAACAATCTATGATTCCGGTGCGATTTAGCATGCAGTTTTCACTTTAATTACATATAATATACATCTTCAATGCAACCAATCACGTTTTAGCTCTAATGTTTAACGTAGGAAAAGGGAGGGAAATAATAATCATCGATAAGCAAGCGCCGCTCCAGCTCTGGATCGTTAATCATTTCTGCGCGTGTAAATTAATTCCGGGACGATAATTATGCATTTATGCGAGTACGCACAAATTACAATCACGTTCCTGAGGCATAATGCACATGATTCAGGTCATTGCGTCCTACTCACCAATTATAATGCGCTTATATATCGAGTATATTTAGGCGTTCCTTCATACTTGCCGTTAGAAATGCATATGCACGCGGGCAACCGGATTTACATATACATAATGCAGCTCTAATAATGCATTGTATCAGATTAATAAATTAAGATTTCTCTAACAATATCGATACAGCATTTCATGATTTTGTATAATGTGTCCACATAACAAATTGATAAGAAGAATTTTATTTCGTAAACGCGCACATTTGCGTGATTCTTCGTTTTTTCCATGTAATACATTTTCTTTTTCATCAAGCTAACGATAGTACGAGACAAAAGTAATTAATTTTAATAATTATTTAACAATACTTGATAAAATCGATAAAATCAAAAAAGGAAACAAAAACTCTCTATCGAAACTTGATCTCAAGGCAAAAAAAAAAATTTGATCGACGCGTCTGTTCGCTTTATTTTCGAAAAATATTTGAAATGCAAGTCGGAATAACCCGAAGCTTGCCATGCCGATGTGAGCCGATATATTCCCATTAACGCAATTATCCTCCGTTCAACTGCTACCTACCGGTTGTCCATGTTATGACGAGGGCATTGGAATCCATTAATACAGCTTCGGTCGCGCGCAGGTTCATTATCGTGCATTAATTAGCAACACCCTATATCACTGGCAATACTATCGGTCCGGCTTGCTATTTCGTGGCTAACCACTGACTCGTGACGTCCTAACCACGCGATGGCAGTCAGCTTGATCCGATAAAAGACGACGGTTTATTTACCGCGACAAACGAGCAAACGCGTACAATGTTCGGATATTTTTGCTACCGATCTACATCGTGCACGCTATCACTACCGGATGTCTGACCATAAATTTAACAATCCTGCCGGTACTAGATTCAGATAAACGTAGTCGATGAGTTAATTCCTTTATTGCCGTGATATTTAATATTACATTCTAAAAAATATGGGTGATTTTGGCACCAATGGTGTTAAATCCACACCATCGGTGTCGAAATCACATCCATATTTTTTAGAGTGTAACACATGATGATTTATCGTTGTGTGTATAATATAAAATATGTATAGTTTTAATACGAATTTTTAAAAAATATTTTTTATTTTTTAATTTTATAAATTTTTAATTTTTTTGTTTAATTCGGAAAATGTTATTATTTATAGTGAATGATCGACGTAAGAAATAGCTAACGCTTCGCAAAACAAACATAGATATTGTTGTTTTATCCTATCTAAATCATGATTCGCGAAACGACACTCTTTGCTCATCAATCAGCGTCAATATTTTGGCAGTTGAGTGCCTTTTACGTCCGCTATTGGAATCCGGATGTGGCTACCGACCAGCGGCCGATTCGAAACGAGCAATGTGAAAACTTTCGTTTCCGCTCAATCGTCAATTCTGCCAACAAACGAGAAATGATACGAGTACCGCGGCGTGGTCGCAATTTCGGTGGAAAAAGGGCCGCACTATACTGTATACACGATACGTATAGCATCGCACGCCTGTGAGATCTTCGTGGTCATAAATCGCATTTTCGAAGCATTTTTTCATAGTTAGAATCGAATCTGTAATTCGTCCACTTTAAAAATAAAATTGTGTTTAAAATGGAACTTACGCACTCTATTTTTTTATTCATTGTCTGAGAATGGTATAATTTTTTGCATGAACAATAAAGATCCGAAGAAAGTGTACGAAAGAAATTGTAAAATAAATATGAGACGAATGAGGAACTGTTGCGCGCGGAGTAGAAACGGAGAATAACTCGAAGAAACAGGCTCAAAGGAAAGGAAAGAAATCGTTTGCGGAAACGGTACAGAACAGAGAAAGAGGAAGAGACAGACGAAGAAGAAAGGAGAGGTTGGAAAGCTGGAGAAGCGAGATGCGCGTGCGAAAGGAGATGCAGGACGAGAAGGACGAGAGGAGTGCGACCAGAATTGGATAGGATAGGCGAACTGGTGATTACAGAGGCCGGGGATTCCCCGGGGACGAGCGCCGGTCTCCCGCGGGCTTCCACCTAATTCCATCCTGGCTGACTACTGACTCTCCTCTCGCTCTATCTTGCTCTCTATCTATCCTCGTGTACCCATTTCCTCTCTTTCTGTTTCCAACCGTTCACGTCTGCTGATGTCCTGCTCTGTCTCTTTCTCTCACTCTTTCTCTTTCTCACCTTTACGGTGAGACACTCCGTCCTCCTTTTATCCTCCCGTCTTGTTTCTTTTTAACATCTATTTGTCTCGCTTTTTGTTTCTCTCGGTCTTTATTCGCCTCTTTCTCACCATTCATTCTCTGTGTCTCTCCTTCTTTATCTTCCATTCCTTATGACAACTGTATTTTGGTTATTCGGCACGTTCTCGACCTGTTTCAACACTCCAACATTCTCACATAATGCTGGAACAGAAAGTTCTGCGATTTTTGCAGAACTTTCTATTTGTCTTCGTTTTTCGCTATTCACCATGACGAATTGACGTACAGACACCGCGCTACTCGATAATTGATAAACGTTAGATAAACGATTGATAAAAATCAACTTTTCGTAAATGGAGCAATTATGTATTTTTCAAATGTAGTTTCAAAAAACTCGTGATTTTAAAAAATAAAATTGTTAATCAATGATCTAATATTGATGTCCACATAGCAAATGACAATCTTTGTTGTTATACATCATGTAATTGTGATAACTCAATTAGAGATTAAGGGCTAAGTATGATACTAAAATTGATAAAAAATTGATAGAAAAAGTACGCCATTGTTAACAAATAAAAATAAATAGTATATATATATATATATATATATGTGTAAATAACAAATATGTTGTTCAAGTTGTATCGCATTGCAAACAGATCCAACAAATTTTTCAATCAATTTTCTTTCAAATAAAACTTTGTACAAAAAAGTCTTTTTTTTTTAGGTTTATTTACTCACCGTTTTAATTACGTAAACCACGCTTCATCTTGTGTCGTGTCAAAATAACATAAATCTAATATAATATTAGAGTGTACGGTCATGAAATGCAAATGTACATTCGTTAAAAACAGTAGAATTCTCAAGCTCTAAATTACTTGAATAATTCGGTCGTTTTTGTAATATTAAATTATAACGTTACGGTAGACTTTCTGCAACAATAGTGGCTTTTGGCACTCGTATCGTACGTTACTTTTATGTCGGGGCACGGTTGCACGTGTCTGGAAGTTTCACGAAGCACCCTTTTAGCCAACTTCTTTTTCGCCTTCCACACAACGATATTTTCACATGGACAGATACCTTGCGACGAACTTTGCTATTATTCGCGTGTCTTTGCGACACAAATGAGAGCTCGTGAACGTTAATTCCATAAAGCCGTCACCTAGGAACGGTAGATTCTCGCGTTTGTTTTATTTTGATTTTTTCCTCTTCGCGTTTTCTTACGCGCGAAGCTTCCCTCTTTTCTTCGTCATTTTTTCTTTTAATGCGATGAATCGAAAAAGTTTTTAGTATTATCGTGAATTAGAATTATCCCGGTACTTTGAGATTAAAGACGCTATATGTAAAGAGATTAAACTACATATATGTTTTAATATATTTTATTTTAATATAATATTTTAATTTATGTCTTACAAGTTTTATGTCAATTTATGAACGGCTGAGTACTTGCTTTTTTAAAGATGGAAATTAATATCGTATATATATATTTTTTTTTCAAAACTATATCAAATCTACGTTAACTCAATTCAATTGTTATCGAAAAAATTTTTTTAATAATGATAGATAAAATTAACAATTAAATAATACGCTAACCTGTTTACATCGCACTCCCGCTCTTTAATTAATACTTTCTGTCGATTTCTGCAACAATAACAGAAAGCTTTCCTTGTCGCTGATTATCGATGAAAGAGAAAGACCAGAGTGCCCAATAATATTCATGCTAAACAAATATAATAATGACGTGATAATAATGACTTACGTTTGAGAGATCGAGGCTTCGCCTGCTTCCTTCTGGACATATCACCGCACTGGCACGCACTTGCGAACGTGGACGGGGACACGGGGGGGATCAATAGCCGCTCCTCGCCGGCATGTCACTCGCGCTCGTCGGAAACTCGAATTTTCGCGGTTTTACCTTTACGAGCGAAGTTTCCCCTCGCCGTCGACGATTCTATCCGCGAGGAACGGCGTGAACGCGAACGCGAAACTCGAACGGGGACGCGCGTGAAGTTAGCTTCGAAGGTTCGCGCGCGCCGCGCGATCGGAAGTCGAAGCGGCGCGCGGTACCACGTGGTCTGCGGCGCACGAAGAAACGTACAAAACGGGCGCGCCTCGCATGCGAACCGGCGACAGCCGCGCTCGGAGGACGCGCGACGAATGACTTGGCTGCCTCGCGCCCGCGGAGAACCACTGGCGCGAGCGTTGCGCAAGCGTATGGTCCGCGCGGCCGCCCTGCGCGCGACACTCGCCACGCTTTTTATAATCTGGGCTTTTTGACATCGGAAAAAAATAAACATACGACCGAAGAAGACGCTTCCGCGATCTTTTTGTGCGACCTTCCTGTGAATAATCGTTCGCACAATGTATTGTTTGTATAGAGTAGCTATACATATAGGAGACTGTTGGAAGAATTATGAATATTACGCGTTGTTCTTTTTATTAAATAATCGTATAACATACGTATTTTGTATATTATATAATTGTACAAAATATAAAAATAAAATATAGGAGTAATACGAAAGTTATCGTCGCTATACGTAATTCAAAAATTACGCGTCGTTTACGTCATGCTATCTAGATTTCTACTTTATCGTTGACGGAGGGGTAACGAAATATGATAATACATCGACAGAGCAAAAGGGCTAACGAAAATGATATATCCTCTAATTTTTCGCGAGCGCGTTTACCATTCACTTTTCGCGATAAATATTAATTCATCGGATAAGCGTTTAATATAATAATTTTCAAAACCGTCTTGTATTTTTAGAACTAGTACCGAAATCCGTCAAATCCTGGTAATAATACATATGCAATATGAAGATCGCTCGATATTTGTTGCTATTACGCGCTTATTTCTATGCGATATTTATTCTCAATGATTGGAAGTAATTTCGAATATAATGAGACAAATAATTCTCGTAATGGCCGTAGTGAATCAACATTGACTCCCAGACAACACCAAGTCGTCTAAAAGACGACTAAAAGATGTCTAAATTGTTATAAAGATATCTTTTAGTGAGAGAATATAATCGACGAAAAGATGACTAATAGACGACAGATGTCCCACTGCTAGTCATCTTATAGCCTCATTCATATGATGACTAAAAGATGATTAATTTTGGACTCTTTTCGTCGTCTTAATTATGTCGTGTAAAATTAAATTATATTTTGGCATATATAACTTCCAAGAATAACAGATCTCTAATAATCTCTATTAATTTTCAAAATTAATTAAAAAATCGTACTATCAAAATATATTTTCGTCACGGAGTGCACCCATTTTGGGGACTCTGCCTTCAAAAAATCATTTTGTTACCACATGGAAGATCCCAAAATGTTGCGACTATTATTCTATCCTGTATAGTTTTTTTTACGAGAAATTTAACTATATCGCATCCATCTAGTGGCGGTGCCGCATACTGTTCTCTGATCAGCGATCTTTTTTATGCTATCTTTTAGTCGACTCTTTGTTTTGTCGAAAAGACACCCAGACAACACCAAGTCGTCTAAAAGACGACTAAAAGATGTCTAAATTGTTATAAAGATGTCTTTTAGTGAGAGAATATAGACGACGAAAAGATGACTAATAATGAATAGACAGATGTCCCACTGCTAGTCATCTTATAGCATTATTCATATGATGAGTAAAAGATGACTAATTTTGAACATCTTTTCGTCGTCTTAATTATGTCGTGTAAAAGATTATATTTTGGCATATATAATTTCCAAGAATATCAGACCTCTATGTTAATTTTCAAAACTAATTAAAAAGTCGTACTGCCAAAATACATTTATTTTCGTCACAGAGTGCTCCCATTTTGGGGACTCCGCCTTCAAAAAAAGCATTTCGTTATTACATGGAAAATCCCATAATGTTGCGACTGTTATTCTATTCTGTATAGTTTTTATTTACGAGAAATGTAACAATATCTCGTCCATCTAGTGGCGATACTGCATATTGTTCTCGAATCAGCGACTTTATCTTTTTTGTGCTATCTTTTCGGCAAAACGGAAAGATATCTTTTAGTTCGACTTTTCGTTTTGCCGAAAAGACAACCATAGAAAGATGACTAAAAGATGTCTTTTTTAAATTGTCTTTTCGACAAAACTAAAAGACATCTTATAGACATCTTTTCGTTTTGCCGAAAAGATAACTTAAAAAAAAAACAACTTTTAGTTATCTTTTAGTTTTTTGTGCTGTCTGAGAAGTTATTTCATTCTATGATATAAATGATTCTAAATATATAACCAAATTAAAAGTATTTACCCACATTTGAATAATACGTAAGAACATTATAAAACCTTAAGTTTATGATTTTGAAGCTTCCAAAAGAAATAAATAGAAAAGTACGATCTAACAATCTGACTGTACGCTATCATTTATGCGATACAGAATTTTCTCACACTCATTTAGGTATTTTCTCTTATTTTGGAAAAGAATTCTTTTCTAAAATAAGAGAAAATACTTAAGAAAAAATTTAAAATATTATTATATTTTATAATAAATATATAAATATATTAATATTATAATATAATAATAATTATATATTTATAATGCACTAATCTTTTATACTAAAGCTCCTAGCTGATTTTCAAAAGCATAGTATTGTTCCCTGAAGTAAGAATATTAGTGCGGACTTAGCTTGTTTTATGCTTACAATACACACAACTTTTATATAAAGCAATGTTGTTACGAGTCAACGTCAAAAGTTGATAATAAAACTGTAACTTTTGTTTTTTTTTTTCGTTCGAATTTTTTCGTTCCTGTCCGAATCGACGCGTTCCGCTGATTGACTGCTGATTGACCGCTGATTTCGAAATCAATCGATGCTGCGATTCTCGAACTCGAAGTATCGACGCTTCTTGAGAGGGCGTTAGTGCACGGTGATACGCTTCGAACTTTTCGGACGAATTCTCTTCAACGTCTTTAATATTATCTTATTAGTGCCGAGACGCGCGTTATCTTAATTTCTCGCATGCATGACATTTTGTCAGTCATTGACAAAATCTCTATCACACGTAAGTTAACTTCTTTCATTGTTTGTCTCTGTTGCACAGGTTAGGATAAGGTCGACATGTAATTCGCTGAGATACATATTACAAATAAATAGAAAAAGCAAAGAGACTTATAATTATGTTTTTATATTATTATGTTTCTTTGTTTATCTTGTTTTTCCCCTCAATTTTATGTCATGATCAATGAAAGACAAATCACTGTTCGTTTGCAGAAAATGCTGGCATTGGAGCGCATACCTGATCAAACTGGATACTTGGTATTAACCGAGGATGGTGCCGTATTAACGGTAAGCAATTTCTGACGATGCCTTTTTTTTTTCTTTGTAACAGCAAGCAGAATTTTCTGTTTGTATTGCAGTCTGGAGGAGATTTGGAAAATGATGAAAGAGTGGCAAATATTATCAGTAGTTTGGTCACACTAACGAGTAAAGTTGATCCCAAAGCGTTTCCCTTACATGATCCCTTCGAAAAGATATCGATCAAGTACAAGGACCATTGCTACGTCGTATGTCTATCCAATAAGAAAATTTACGTAGTGAAGAGGAAACTGCCATCTCCGACTACGGCGATCGTCGAACAGCAGCCTACCGTCGACGTTTAGATACGAATAAATACAATGCCTATAAAACAATAAATCTATTCTTTGTAAGCTTTGATATCTGACACAAGTTCAATTTCTTCGATCATTGCGAAATATCTTTATTCACTGTTATGTATCTATAGGAATATATTGAATTCTAGGAATGAGATTAGTGCAATGTAATTTTAAGAAACATTAAATATTATGAGATGGCTTCTTTCAATCTCTTGAATGAAACATTCTTCCAGTATGTAACTTGAAAGAATTATGGCTATGATTATTTCCAAAATATATTTTTTATCAAAATATTTTTGTAATTTGTTACGTATCACATGCTGCATCTTGCTCCCAATATTAACACAGCTTGTGAAATTCAGAGATTTATTTTCGTAGTATTTTATTTACAAATATATATCGTATGTGCTTCAAGACAATTACACAGAGTGCTAAGTATCACTATCGGTACTGGAACTGTCGTAATTGACCAGAGATGTGCTCGAGCTACTGGCCTTGGAGATGGTAGCATTATTCGTTACTTCCTGTATCTTTGGCGATTCCTGGTTTTGTAGTTTCAATCGGTTATTCGAAGAAGATATTTTTTTTCTATTTTTAGATCGTACGATCGAAACGAGTTGTTTCAATTCTGTGCCTCCTTTTTTCCTTGCAACTAAAAAGAAAGCATTCGTGAAAGCATAAGTACACAATAGAGAATGTGCATCTTAGTTCTTTCTCTTCACTTGAATGCTGAATAAACACCTTTCTTATGAGTGAGTAACTTGGCTAGTTTGATGTCATCCTCATGTTCGTTTACCAAGTCAATGTCTAATCCAGTCTTTTTCAATAATGCATGATCTCCAGCTTGCTTCTTTTTAAGCTCCTTTTTCCTTTCCTGTAATGTGAAATGCATAAGTCAATCAGTAAAAATTCAAATTAACAAAATTGAATACATCTGAAAAAAATTATAAAAATAAATTTAATAGCTATACCCGAAATAAGGCTCTTAGTGCGCAGTTTGAGCTGTAGTCATCTTTCCAAATACTTTCATTCAAGGCTATTGCACCTTCTAATGCTGTATCTCGAGATTTCGCTACTTTCTTATCCTCCATACCATGCTCCAACTTGTACATTGCGTCGTCATACAATCTGCACGATACTTCTTTCGTCTCAGGTACTACTTGCTCATTCTGTTTGGGATCCCATCGGTTCTCTTGACGTCTTGCACCACTCACTATGACATAGTCCAGATTCTAAAAAGACAATAGAAAATGGCAAATATTGCAAAAGCGATAATTCATCTGCATTATCAATTGTAACTTACAGCAGGATCCGTTTTTATTTCAAAGTGATTGTCACAGAGATGACACTTCATGCGAAATTGATAGAGTGGGGTGCTATAGTACATTCCGACCTTCTTCTTCTCCGCATTATATCTGACACCCATGCCGATATGATTCCCACATCCGTTGCACCATATATTATAGGGCATCTCGAATCGTATGATCAAGATGCCCATGTGGAGCTTGCGGGCTCGCTCACGCAACGCGTGAGTGCCCAGAAATTTATTGAGGCCACCGGCACGGGGATCATAATCCGGTGGATAGTACAAGTTTGTTCCCTTCCGTTCTCCCATTGTGCTATAATTTATTTATACATTAAATAAATTAGAAACAAACATCTAGCAATGTCAAGTGTAAATAATTACGTATACTGAGTAATAATTGTCATTAAAAAAAATTTATTTTCTCCATCATAATTTGTCTATTTGTCTATTTGTAACAATCATTATTACAATATAAAGTTACAATAAAATACCTTAATTCCTTTCAAAGCTTGAGAATAAAAATAACTGGAGTGTCTTGAAACAATCTCTTTGACGAGCTATGTGAGCTCCAATTCAACAACAGTCTGACATTGACAATTATTAGTAAAATAGGTTAGAATACAATATGATTAACAGTTAACATTAGCGACGTCTAAGGCTTTTTCCTTAAACTAAATTGACTATATCGTTACATGGTACATCGTTTCAAAGGATAATTGCATTTATATACCGGCCGTTACTACATTAATAACTTTAACTGGTCAGAGATGTCGCTGGCAGTACTTTTTGCATCAAATGTGTCCAGTAGATATAGGGCCAATTTCATCAACGTCGATTAAACTAACCGACGGTTAATTCCAATGGAATTATCCAATCACATTTGTCTTTGACCAGAATGAACCAATCACGGTTGACACTTTAACCGTCGGTTAGCTTAACCGACGTTGGTAAAATTGGCCCTTATGCTCGTATCAGACTGGAGATTGAGATTGAAATTAGATTGAAATTTAACCAATCAGAGCGACATTCACTAAACTCCAGATTGGTTTTCTTTCTTTCGATTGATCAAATTCCAATCCAAACTCAATCTCAATCTGTAGTCTGATACGGGCTTTAGGATCAACTTTCTCCAAGTAACTTGATCGGCCGATTATTCCATTGGAGTTAACCAATCACATTTATCGTTGACTAGAATGGACCAATCATACTTAATCATCAAGCTTAATTCACTTAAAATCACTTAGTCATCAAGCTAATTAGAGAAATTGACCAAGACTAGCTCCAATTTTTGATATTTTCATATAATTCTTTTGCGGATTCGAACGTTCTATGTGATAATGTAATCAATAGTGTAAAATAATATGTAAAATAGTAAGTTAATATAAAAATTAGAATTTAAGCTATAACGTTAAGCATTAGTTAAGGTAAGATTAAAATTTATTGCAAGTGTAGGTACTTCTTCTTTAATTTTAACTTAACGTAATTAAAATATTATCTGTGACAATGAACACCAAGCTAATTTTAAAGCTAGGTTTTTTTCTACTTAACTTTTATGTTAATTTTGCTACACTAATTGCGCTTGCTGCATATACATATATGTACAAAGTATAAAGTGTACGCGTGGAGCATGGAGTAAATACGACTTATGCTCTGCAAAGAACGGATATTTTTATTTTATCGTTTTGACGTCCTCAGCTCTCTGTGTGATTATTTTCGTATGTCAGTTTTAAGTTTAGAAGCTAAATCTAAAGTCTACGGCACACGATGCTTGTTTTCTTGCGGGATTGCTTGCGTTTTAGTAAATTACTAAAATTACATCACACAGAACGCAGAATTTCTAATAATTTACTAAAACGCATGCAATCCAGCAGAAAAACAAGCATAGGGTGAATTCGTTTATGCAGTCATTGCTGCAGAAGGTGTCATTTTATCTTTATTTACGTCCAATGAACAATGAAGATAAAATGATACCCTCTGCAGCAGTGACTGCATAAACGAATTCACCCTTTATCTTTGTTTACGTCCAATGAACAATGAAGATAAAATGATACCCTCTGCAGCAGTGACTGCATAAACGAATTCACCCATAGTGTGCTATCGACTTAAGATCCTTTGTAAATGCGCTGTTTTCTTTCTCATATTCTTTTTTTTTCACACAAGAAATAACGTCCGTATTTATAATCGCCATGCAAGTAGTTAAGTTTATGTGAAGTGATCATTATTTATTTTACTGTTATCTTTTATCCATTGTGCGTTTCTACAAGTGGGCTATTGTCTGGGGATTTGTAAAAGGAAACTAATTTTTTAGTAATTTTATTGATTTATTATACGATTATTCGATACATAAATAATTTAACAAAAAGTTAATGTTAAATTAAGCGATGGGTCGATATTAACAAAAAGTGTCATTTTTCATTATTTTTAATGTATCTCGAAAACGACGCAAAATACAGAAAACCTCAAGAGAACTTTTTTGTTGGAAGTTCCTATTGAATTTCCTATTGAATAGGTATATATAAAAATATTTTTCGATATTATGAGCCCAAAAAAGAAAAAGAAAAAAGAAAAAGAAAACAGAAGGAAAAAATATAACGAAAATTTGCGAAAAATACAAATTTTTACTTTTTTGCGTATAATTTTTTTCTTCAGTCAAAACGCTTTTGTCGTTATTATAGAAAAAAATTAAACGTTCTGAAAAAAAATGAGAGTTTATTCAAGTGTTTTTGATCAATGACGACCGAGATATTATTAACGCAAATTGGACATTTTTAGTCGATTTTTCAGTGTTTTGGTTTTATTTTATGTTAATGAAACTTTTTTTTATTGTAATTATCAATCAAAAATAATATATTTTACACTAAAAATATTTTACTTAATTATATTTTACTTAACAATATTTATCTTAATTTTATGCTATATGAATGGAAATTTATTTTTAATGTGCAGGTAACAAAGATACAAATAAAAAAATTAAAATGACGAATTATAATACAATTTATAATTGTTGTGCTAAATATAAAATGAAATTTGTATGAGGTCGTCTGTACAATATTATTTGGTATCAAAATATCTCGGTATTTTGTTTATACCTGCACTTCGTTTATATCTACAATTCTATTCGTTTATACCTGCAATAAAGATTATATTAATCGACTTTTGTTGAAAATTACAATAAAATTTTTTTATAACATTCTATAACACACAATTAATTGATTATATACATTTTATTTGTAAAACATATTATTAGTGTGAAATATATTGATTTTGATTAATAATTGCAATAAAAGAAAATTTCAATTCATTTTTAAAAGATGTACATCGATAATTGCATATGTCGAAGTATTGTTGTCATTTTTCCGCGATGCCGATTGGTTCGCTTTATGAGCTGTCATTGCATATTTTGACAATTGTATGTCGAGGAGTTAATAGTGTAATATTAATTGCATTTATTCAAATATTTAAGCAAGTATAAAAGAAGCTAAATAGCGCACGCGAAGAGTGCGTCTGTAATGTAGAGCGATTGTTATCGCGGAGTTAGCAAATAACGATATAAATATGTGCATTAATAGAAAGTTATTAATGCAATTTATTAAAAAAAAATAAGGAGTAAAGAACAAAAAGCTAAATAGTGCACGCGAAGCGCGCGTTTGTGGTGTAGTAACATAAAATTAAAACACTGAAAAACCGACTAAAAATGTCCAACTTGCGCTAACGATATCTTGGTCATCAAAAACACTTGAATAAACCTTCATTTTTTTCGTTAGCGTCTACTTTTTTTCTGTAATAACGATAAAAGCGTTTTGACTGATAAAAAAAAGTTATATCCAAAGAAGTAAAAATTTGTTTTTTTGCAAATTTTATTTATTCCTTCCGTTTTCTTCTTCTTTTTTAGATTCATAATATCGAAAAATATTTTTATATATACTTATTCGATAGAAAATTTAATTTCTAACAAAAAAGTTCTCTTGAAGTTTTTTTCATATTTTGCGTCATTTTCGAGATATATTAGAAATAATTAAAAATGACATTTTTTGTTAATATCTCCAAAATCCATCGCTTAGTTTATTAGCACTTTTTTTAACTTATTTACGTGTCAAATAATCATATAAATCAATAAAATTACATTAAAGAATTAGTTTCTAATAACAGTCGTTTTTCAACTCCAGGCAATAACTTAAAAACAAAACATGTAAATGGACGGAGCTGAATGGTCCTACGATTAAGGCTCATCTTTGTGTCTTCTTTGGCTAATAAAAAGAGTGCCTAGTAGAAACAGACAATATCCCTTAGTTAGTGAAAAAAAGACACCATCTTTCAATAGAACAAGTCAGCCGTTTTCTAGTAAAATGAGACTGCATTTGTTCTTTTCTAGTGAAAATTGATCGAATTATAGAGAAAAAGAGAAAGAAAGAGATAGACATTTAATATAAAAGTTTTAATATAAAATATTTTACATTTATTCATTTAAAGAAATTAACAAGTACATAAGATACTACGACCATTTTTTTCATGGCTGTAAGTCGTTTATCATGGACTCCATTATTTTGGTGTCCTTTCAAGTGACTTACGTATTCGGGTCCGCCACGATCACAAATGGCGAACAGATAGAATGGAACATAGAAAAGTCTTTATCACAAATTAAATAATTATATATATAATCGCAACGCGCGCGCGATTGTTGTATAATTAATGTTAGAGATGTTATTTCGTTAATATCCGGGGTTTCTGGTTTACCCACAGAATCCGTGTAATCGTTTCTGTCGACAGACCGAGATGTATACGGAGCGTCTCAAAAGATTACATCGTTCAAGAGAAGTCTTTCGAGGCACACGGTATAATTATACGACATACTTCGATGCCGTGAACTCTGTATGTTCAATGTATACGAATCCTCCTCGGATGCGAGTGGTCTTTGCTGTCGGAAACGCAGATCCGCTTTCACCAATTCCTTTCTCTCATCTCCCGTGTGAGCGCCAGTGATGACTTCTTATCGTCCATAAGGATATAGCCACTTGTACTTGTTGTACCTGTAGCTGACTGGACGTGGATAATACGCGTACGCGTAGACCACTGCAACAGAGAGCACGGTTGCATGCAATAAAATACACATTGACATATTTTATTATTAACACGTGGTAGATATGTTAATCTATCACGAGAATCACGGGAATATGTACTAATTCTTTTTAAACTTATCAAAAATTAATTTATTTTGTTAGAATGGAAAAGTTAATGGTTCTTCAAGTGCGTCTTGATAAAAATCTACAAGTATCACTTCAAAGCAACTTTTGTTTTTTATTGCAAATAATTGCAATGGTTTCGGATAAAACCTGTGACATATTTGTCTTATTTGTTCTGTTTACCTAATTTTTCTGCAAATTTATATGTTTAATATTATGTATAATCGCCAGGAAAGTACATTTAATTTTTTTACACGTTCGGAATGGAAAGATACAACCTCACATTGTTAAGTACACCAATCTGCACTTTTCATTCTACTATTTAGGAGATAGAAATCTCAGTTCCGAAAAATGTTTGTCATACTCGACGAGTGTTGTAAGAAATTTTTGGAAAGTGGTATTCACACCTATTCCGTCTATCGTATTCGTCGTCGATGCCATTACTTGCCTCGACCTTACAGCCGATGGAGCCTCTGCAACGACGCATAACGCGCGAGTCGTTTGGCGAACGCCCGCCTCTGAAGGACGTTTCTCTTATGAAAATGATCCAGCGTGTTGAGAGTCGAGGTCGGTATCAATGATCCTTGGCTCTGCCAATAGTAACCTGATGGCATCGGGTTCAGAAGCGGTATCCTTAATGGGCCGCCCAAGCTGCCGTGAAGATAGTTCGCGAATTGAGGCTGTCCATGAAAATCTGCGTGCGGCTGCAACTTGGGCGGGTCGAAGGCATCTGAATGGCCCAAAAGAGATACCTTCAAGGGCGCGATCTGCGGTTCAGTATCCACAGACAAACTCGCGTACACTGACGTATCGTCATGTGGCAGCTTAGGCGGATCCAGCAGAGAGCCGTGCGCACCAGGGTATTGAATCTGTTGCAGCGGTAGATACTCGTTCGGTTGGATCGACAAACTTTGGTCCAAGCCCAGATTCGGGAATTGATAATGCGACGTGATCTGCGGTAGTTCGGGTCGCTGATACGCGCCGTCTTGAGCGGCAGGATAATTCTGCTCGTAATTATGCGCCACGTCGTGGTTTGCGGGATAATGTTCCGGTATACCGTAGTTCGGAACTGGATGCTGGGCGGGAGGATAAGATTCTACGTTGTTGTTGTTGTTGAGATTGTCTTGGCCAGCTACGGTCTGATCCTTCGACCCGCTACCTTTCGGTACACTATTCAATAGATTCTTGATAACTGAAGTCTTGGTCGGCTCCGAGTTCCCTTGCATCGCCGCGTTCATATGTTGATCGTTGTGCTTGTCAGATTTCGTCGGTGTCACGATCAGCAGGCCGCCCTGGCCATTGTCTGTGAACGTGACGTCTGTCAGTCTCGTCGACAAGTTTATTCGGTGCTTTAGAGTGTTAAGTACAAGTTCGTTAGTCGAGTTGGAGCATAAAAGCAGATACTGTCGAGACCGATTAGCACGTTGTTGCATGTGTGCGGAGGTAATGTGTTGTAATGTGTCTGTCGAGCAAGTGCCAAGTGTGAAACAACATGACAATCCAGTTCTAGATTCGCACGTTTAATACACGGATGGTACACTTATACATATTTGCAGGGAACTATCACAGGGTTTGTTATCATATGGAATAAGTGCGTTTGTGTCACGTTAAATTCTAGAGAAGTGAATTTTGGACGTGGTACAAGTGATAACGTGAAACAATCTTTATTTTTTTTTATTACAGAGTATCCCAATTATAACCGTACAATCACCTTTGCTTTGCCAAATAATATACTTTCACTGATAATTTTAATATACTTTCGCTGATGTTTTTGATATGTTATATTTATATCAGCGCCGTTACGGAAATACATATACGTACAAAATTGAAAGAAATTGAAAAAGTATGTCAGGTAACAAGCTTTATCGTATAGCTGCTGCCTCTCACTAACTTTCGGGGAAAGTGAAAGGGCGCGTGCTGATACATTCGTGGGAAAACATTGGATCGTGAAACGAGATGTTCTTCCGGAAGGAGGACATTGACATTCACTGCATCATTTGGCGATGATGACATGCGATACGGAAAGGGAAATTCGAGCGACAGTGAATCACATTAATATATTCTAAGAGAAGATCGAAAGTGTCGGCATTCCATAAAGATATTGTAATTGTCAGATTACATCGCACTAGCAGAATTTATTCGTGAAAGTGATATTCGCATGAATCGACTGTATTATGCTTTGAATAAGTTAAGAGATATATCTTGTGCAATTTAATTGTTTCGAAATTCGAAGAAAAACTACACAATAAAAAACATTTTGTATTTGTGTTAAAAACGGTCCTTGTAAAAATTTTTGTGTTGAATTTCTAATATATCCGAGTGTTAATTTAACATAATGTGATTATGTTATTTGGATATTTTGTGTTAAATTGATATTTAACATTTTTTAGTGTAAAAACATAATTTATGAGTAAGTGAACAAATAATATAAAAATAATATAATTTAACAAAATATTCTAAAATAAATGAATCAAAAATGAATGTACAAATTTAAACATATTAAAAATGTTAATTTTAATTTTACTGAAGAAATATGTTTCCACAAATTGTGTCCAAATTGTGTCAAAATGTTAAAATTTTTTATATTAATTTTTAGATAATGTTTGTTATTTTTTAACATATTCATCTTGTGTCAAATTAATATAATAATTTGAATGGATCATTTAGGACACGTGAAATATGTTAAATTTAACACAAATTTTCTAACAGTGTAAAGATTTTTGATTTAAAAAACAATTTTCCTTTTCCTCTAATATACTCAAAGCTGTTCTCTTTTCTCAAATAATTATTTAATGCAATTATATTTTATATATATATATATATATATATATATATAGACAAAATATTAGACGAAATATTAGACAAAAGCAATTATCACTCAAGATCTCATCACTATTTTGAGTTAATTTCCGATATCTTAAAAAGGCATGAGGATATAAAAACGAAATATAAGGAACTTTGCAGTGTTTTTACAATTTCATAGAAATGTGAAACCTACCGTCTGGCACGCCAAAAGTTTCATGAATGGAGAAGTCACTAGGCACTTCAGAATAATCATCGGTTGGCGGTGATCCCGGATAACTGGAATCATGCCCTGCAATTTAAAAAAAAAGTATTTGACAAAACACGTGTACGAGAAGAACTAGAGATCTTGGGCTACATAATCTTAGTGGCACAAAAAAAACTGTAAGCAATAACCAAATCAATTTTTTAAAAATTTGTTTACGTTATTACCTTACGTTTTCTACTGTAATTGACCAATTCGCTTATTGCTTACGTTTTTGTATGTGCTACTAGCCTTACTTTTAATGCGGTTGATCTAATAATTATAGATCGAGATATATATACATATATATATATATATATAATGATTATAACGCCATACAATCAACAATAGAATAATATGTATGTGTTAAAAAACTTAATATGACACCAATTTATTTTGAAGCTCTTTTATAACATTAATTATAACATTTGATGTTATCGCTTCTTCGAACGTATTCGAGAAAAGCGAATAATACTCGGTTAGGCCCTGAACACGTGATTACTGTGAATATCCGGCTTCACGAATAATGAGACGGCTCGTAAATACTAAAATAACTTTCTATAGAGCATACTATTCCTCGATATAAAATTATATCCTTGATAGATTTCCACGTCTAATTGGTTGAATATGGTGAGCGTACAATAGAAAGCAAATGCGTCAAGTTTTTAGTACCAAGTTGCGATGTTTATAATTTACGTATATATGCATGCAATTTGGTTTTTTTTAATAGCTTTCTAATAAATCCTTTATTGTTGTAATATCAAAAAACTCGAAAAATTCTGCTCAACGAAAGTTGCACTTTACCTATATGTTGAACCGGTGGATGACCATAGTAAGTTTCTGGCTTCGATTGCGCGCTAGCTGCTAAGTGTTTACCGAAGGATGTGATAGCATCCCCTGCTTTACTAACGACTTTGCCTTTGCCCGAGAGCAAGTAGCCACTTCCTTTAACTAGTTGACCTTTGAGAGCCAACACGCCGCCACCTATTGCCTTGAGAGCTTGGAACAACGTGCTAAAAATCGCCTTCTTGAAGTCCAATGGACCGAACGGCTTCTCTTCATACTGAAGAAATAACGAGATCGAATGTTAAATTGTATTACAACATTAGATTGTTTATTGCATAAGAAAATAAATGTGAACTTTGAAATAGCGGAAGTGGTGTATCTTTTTCATCTCTTCTCACCGACATCCTTCTTCCACTCATTTTCTAATTGACGTTGCATTAAATTGCTCATTATTCAGCATAATAGCTTGTTTAACACACGACGCCGCGATTTTCACTTTGCAGTGTCATTTATTTTAATTATGCGGAATATATCACGATATCCAAAGAGAAAAGTCTTGTATGAAGAGATTAGGAGCGTTATGAAAAAGGCAAACAGTGAACGAAGAACCAGTTAGAATTTCCCTCCTTTGCGGCAATGTGGATGGCCTACATCATGTTTCTAGCATAAACAACAACTTTTCCTCTTGGCTATTCTTGACAGAGCATACCAATTTATCAGTTTCTCTCTTTTTTCTAAAATCTAATTTTCTCTATGCTGCAATTTTATTTTTTTGTAACGTTTTTATTATTATTCGTATTAAAATTTACCCCATTTAAATAAACAAGAACAAAAAAAACACGACATTAAAGTTGTACTTGAATAACAAAAGTATCGATTACCGAATAGGTATGTTCCACCGTAGGAGCACTGTATACCGGTTTATACGCTGATTCGCTGCTGCCCGCTGATGCTTTCGCTGCGGAGCCACTTGATGCACTTGCGATTCCAGTTAACACTCCGCCTGCTATGCTGGTTAGAAGACCGGCGGATCCGACATTGTAGCCTCTCTTAATCCTGTCCTGCATCAGCGCGGTGTATTTCGGATCGGTAATAACGCTGATAGTTATCAACTTCTTGTCATCGATCCGTTTCGTCGCATCCGGCTCCGTTTGTTCGAGCAAAGCTTCGGGTATCTCCCAGGATATATTCTGATCTGCGTCATCTTTCGTCCCATCTAATTGATTCTGATCCATCGAAGACTTCCATGTTTCCAGCAAACTCGAGAGATCGGACTCCCCGCGATCGTCCGCGATTCTTCGATACGGTGCTAATCTCTCTAGCTGTTCCGCGGCCTTCTTCAGCAACGTCTCTTGATCGCTCTCTGCGGTTTCTGATCGAGCCACGATTATCGAGCACCACGTTATCATCAAGAATTCTGTTAGCTGAAACGCATGACGAAACGACAAATTCAGAGAATTACAATTAATCCGTAAATTCTTCCAGATCAAACAATTTTTCGTTAAATACAAGAACAAATTATTAAACAAATTTATTGTCAAATACAAATATCAAAGAGGCCAAATGTCGGTCTTGCAGCGCAAACTGCGGCGGATTTTGGTGCCCAATAATTTGTGATTTTTTTACATCTCCTGCTCATGCGAACTACGCGCTGCATATTCGTCGGTCTTGAAACACAGTCCCTTGTATAATCAATTCACATATTAAATTGATAAACAATTTAATAATTTTTGATATATTTTATATCCTTTTCCTTAATTTCTTTACTTTCGGGAAGAGAGGATATAATAGATGCTTATTAGCATAAAAAATTATTAAATTGTTTATCAATTTAATAAGTGAATTGATTATTTCGGCTTCATGCAAGGGACTGTGTTTCAAGACCGACGAATATGCGGCGCGCAGTTCGCATGAACAGGAGATGTAAAAATTCACAAATTATAATTGGGCACCAAGATCCGCCGCAGTTTGATATTTGTATTTGTTTATTTCAGTAGGTCCTAATTTCAAATATTATTGTGTCAAATTTATTGTTTTCTATAAGCGTATTATCATGAATCCAGAAATATGTAGCCTTTTATTGCGTAAATCATCTTTTAATTTTTACTATTAAAATTCACTCTTATTTACTACATATATTGTATATATTATTGATTGTAGTATTGATAATTTATTATTTTTTTATTTTTGAGATCATTCTGTATAAAAATTTTCTCAATAATTTCTAAAAAAAGTAAGAAGAAATAAGAATAACTAAGAAATTAAAAAAAATTAAATATATATGGATTCTTGATCAATAAAGAAAACTGTGACTGAGTTTTATTTTCTTATTGTTGGAGTGTGAGAGTTTGTAAAAAAGAATCACTCCACATGACGATTCTCAGATTAATTGTAATAGTGTACGATGACATCAGATTAACGATCAATGGCCGCGGAGCGGATCACAAATCACAATGTGGGAAGTTCCCTCTGGTTAAGCGTCGTTAACTTTACTATGGTATTTTGAGAATCAAGTGTTGATTCCCGAATTGGTCGAGCGTAGAGCGCATCGACGTGAGCGTAAGCAAGTAGAGCGATGCCGGGTGAAAGTCACGCGACTACCGGCAATTCGAAGTGCGCTCACCACGCGGATCGCCATACATGACTTGAGGCAAAAACAGCTATTTCGCGAATGCTGATGATTTCACACAGATACTGCGAGATAATGAAAATCAAGCTATTGTTAATTAGCGATAAAATTGCGCAATTTGCTTTTTTCTGCGGAACAATCTTGTCTCTTCCGGATTTGAACATCTCTCTCATGAAGGAGGTCGTTAATCTGTCGGACCAAAGTACAAAAACCAGAACGGTTCCGAACTTATGAAACAGATACAAAAAAATAATAAAATTAATAACAATTGAATAATCTGCGGTTTCGTCGCAGAGAATCGTCCCACTTGGACGAGCGATCACCCAAGCAACAAAGTTAAGTTTAAAATACGTTTAATAAACATGAAAAATCAATTTTAAATGTTTAAGTAAAACAAATAAACGTTTAAATTTAATATGTTTTTTAAACTATTTAATAAATGTCATGAAAACACTTAATAAACATTCATAATGTCTATTTAACGTTTGATTTACTAGTTTAAAATATCGTTTTTTATACGAGATATTTCGACGGTTTAATAAACGTATCTTTACGTTTATATGTTTAATAAACGCATTTTTATACGTTATAAAAATATATCGGCTAAACGTTTAAACATAACTGTGTTGCTTGGGCAACGTAACCTTGATCTTGCATGCGTAGAGTCATCGGCTGACCTAGTTTGCCTGTAATCGTTTGCTGCACGCATTTTCGATTTCTAAAAAAACGGTATAGCAAATAATGGTCGCTAAATATTTCTAACTTCCGTATTGAGAATAAAAAAACGAGCTTTTCGAACGAAAGCTATTTTCATAAAAAGGTGATAAAATGCGACAAATTTCCGGTGCAAGATTTTTCTATGGCCACGTATGAATTTTTTGCCACTCGCCTGAATTATATCATTCATTTGTCAATTTTTTCATCTTCCGTCTCATATTGGAGATACATAATAACTGGAAAGTGATCTAATTAGAAAATAAATAGAAGATATGAAAGCAGCATAAGTGCGAAAACTAAACTTTCCAGTACTTTCGCAATCTATTCGTCAATTCAAGGCAATTTCCGAAGGGTGCACGGAAACAACAAGTTTTGTTGTCTAAAAATTTAGCTAGATATATCTGAAAATATTTTTATTATAGATCATCAAAATAATTATGTAGAACGTTTAAGCGTTGACAATGATGCTGCAAAAATTTTTCACATTCATCAGCAACTAGTTTGAGTGTTCTATATAATTATTTTGATAGTTCAAACAAAATCATTTTTAGATTTCTATTTCAGCAAAACCGTGTGTAAAAAATTCTTAAAAAATTTAAATCTTTCTTTCTGCAAATAAAGGCGCTAAAAAGATTGGCACACCAATGAGATGTTTAGATTTGTTTAACAATTAATTATTTAACAAACAATCAATTGTAATCAAGTAAATAATAGGAATATAAACAATGCAATGCATATATGCACAAAGAGTTAACATTACGGATTATAATTAATAAACTTATTGAAGTTAGCATGGAGTTTGCCATTTTGTGGAAAATACACGGATTTTAACAAACACATCAACGCCGCAGTAATTATTTCTTCACGGTTTGCAGCCCTTAGCTACAAAGACTGCGGCGCTATTCCGCTATAATTTTCTTCATTGTTGCAAGTGTGAAACTCACGGCGGATATACTGAAGGAAGATTACGGCCAAACTTCAGAACTTTCACATGAATAAGACGCAAAGTGACTTGCTCTCGAATGGAAATCCGTGATAAGAATGAATGGTCGAAGACTGAGAAGAAGAAGCGCAAGAGGTCATTAATAATTCAAAGATTATGGCACTTTTTCAGTTGCTCGTCGCAAGATTCGCAAACTTTGCCATTACTATACGAAAAGTAAATCGCGAGAGATTGACGAGTCGTGGATTAATTTAATATTAAAAGTTATGAATGTGAAAGCTTCTTTCAATTAACGCTCAAGTATTAATTGACACTTCACACATCTCCACAAATCAATAGCTGATAACAGAACAAATGCATAAGAACTGTGAAGCGCGTACCTTCATATTTGACTTTCTCGGTGAAATGATCACGGCACTCTCACTAAACTCACTGACTATCGCCATGGAATATGTCCTTTCTTTATACCGACTCCCACTTTGTCGATGATCAAGAAAGTGACATCCACCTTGCCGGGTTGTGTCTGCCAAAATTTGCGTTCGTGCGGTTACGTTGCAACGCGCGAGATTGCTTTGTGAATTATAATTAAGCATAATTTATCATTTCGTATGTATAATTCGACGTCATTAAATAAATAATTAAACAAAGGAAATTTTAATATAAAATCGAAATATTTCAGTTTTAATTCAATATTTTTGTCAAATCGCCGACTTAATTTCATATTAAATCATTACAAATAGCACCCAAAAAAGTTAAAAATAATTTAAGTAATAATGAGAGTATTTTATGTTTTTTATTAATTTTTTTTTAGCTTGGCAATTAAAAGCAGAAAGTATTTAATTAAAATCTATACATGACTTTACCCATCGTCATAACATGAATTTTAATCTCTAGTAAAAATTATTTTTAGGATACTTTATATCAAAATTTTTATGTAAATTTCACAATTTTTTGTAAATTTCAGAATTTCCTTAGATAAAGTCCAAAATCAGGACGTAAGACGTCTTAAAGATGTCTTTCACAAATGTGTATTTAATATTAGAACTATCGAATCTGTTAAAATGACAATTTTAGATATTTTTCTTTAAAATTATTAACGTCATGTTGATATAATTGTAGGAATTTATGATAACTTTTAATAAGATGGAACAATTGTTATATTCTCTGTTTGTTTCCTTTCAAATTTTTTAATTATTAATAATCTGTTTAATTTATACTTATAAATACATCAAGACTCGTCAAAATGACGTGTCAACGCTGGTAGTTCTAGTGTTAAGGTATCTTTTTGACGTTTTTAAAACGTCTATGTCCTGATTTTGGATTTTGTGTTATCTAGATTTGTATAAATTATTTAAAAAAAATTTTCTCAGATTTTTAATATGAATTGGAACATTTTTCAAAAGTACTGAATAAGTGTTCTACATTTCTTCTAGAATTCTTAAATGAATCCTAAAATATTTTAAGATTTCTCTCATGAATCTTCTCTTAAGAAATCTCTCATTCTATAATTTCTGGAGAAAACTTATAAATCTGTTTCTTTTAAAAAATCTTGATAAATTAAAATATAACAAATTTTGAAAAATATTATGAGATAACATGAGAATTTTTTTCATTAAGAATTACAGCTGTATTAATACTGTTTTAATAAATACAATCAAGTAGCAATGATAAATAAAATTACATAACGCTTTGAATGCAACAGTGTTTTAAGAATATGTCAAGACGCAGATGCAGCGATACAATGAAATGATATAGACAGTTAGTTAGTTTTTCATTGTGTCATGCAATCACTCATTCGCTTTCATCGATTTTCATAATGCTAATTTAAACCTGTCACGCAGATCGAAATTTGCGACGTTGAATGCAATTACGCATTGAGTGCATAAAGAGCGTCGTAGAAAGGCGGAAAAGGAAGGATTCGAGATATCGTTTTTGACGAAATTCGTGAGTTGAATCACGCGAACGAAAGTCTCCGGATGAAACGCGTGTCGTCTTTTTAGAATATCGATCTTGCTCATTAAGTGACACGCTTCGTTTTTTTTTTTCATTTTGTTATATGTAGATTGTAACACACAAACTATAATAAACAACAAGAATGAAAATATTCGTTATATATGTCTAACAATTATATTGTTAATAGTCAAGACGAAGTAATATCTATATTCCTAAATTATTTCAATTGTAAATTATTTATTTAATAATCACACGTGAAAGCCTGACGATTCTTATCTTTGGTCGTATATCCTTCTTTGGTGAATGAATCAAAACTATTACAGCGTGATCTCTCTTTACTTCTATTGTCTTTTCAATGATGTGGAATAGAAAGTATGTCATTAATGGACACCGATTCATATCCCGATTTGCGGGGAGTGCGGAAGAAGTCGATTAACCTCGAATATAATTTATGAGCTGTATTTTATGTCCCGTAATAACAAGATGATTACCGTTAATTGTAATCTGTGCATCGAATTATAACGGCGGAATTCGGGGGCGTTTCCTGGCTCTTTTTGAACGTTGAGTCACAAATAATCGAGCCATCTCGCAGTCATCTGCAGTGAATTTTTGTTGCATGTTAATTGTGTTTATATGTATAAGTCGCATCTGATATTTATATCCGAAGACATCATAACATTTCGTTTCAAGATTAACTTGGCATTAATAAAAGAATAAATAAGAATAAATTTCTATAATAATTGATTAATTACATTCAGATTAATTGCATCTATTTTTTTTATTTGGCTTTTCAATTCATTATATAACGTAAAAATATAAATATAAATACAATAATGGTAGAATGATTCTCTTAATTAAAGTAGCTTGAATGCTAATGACGTAAGGCATTCATTTACATGCTAAATTTAGAAATTTTTTTTTAGTTTTGTCATAATATTCCTCGCGAGATATGTTTCCACTTACCTTAGTCATTTCTCTTCAAATCTTGATAGTTCTTCGTGAACCGATTATTGATTCTGTAGTAACAGCGAATTGTTATCAGAAGGACAAGCATTCCAATCAGTTTTCATCATTTTCCCTTTATTCCTAAGCCGTACTTTCCTTTCAATTATAACGTGCATACAAAAATTTTAGAAATTTCGATATTATTATCTATCCCTCGAATCTCTATCTTCTACCATTTCATATGAAAAAAATCAATAGCAGAATGATGATGAAAATTATAAAATATGTATAATTACGATCAAAATAATAAAGATGAAAAATAATCTTTTTTAGAATCTTATTCACATCAAACACCATACATAGTTTTAACGATCTGTCGTTAGTGATCTCATAAAAAACAAATTGTTGACAGTAAGAAAAAAAAAGTCGTGGGGCAGTACGGGGAAGCCGAGCATGATGAGGCAAGTGTAAATAAAATACGTATTGACATAGTGAAAATATGTAATAAACATATTTTATGCAATATATATGTATGTATATATATATGAAAACTTATAGATACACAACACAGCTTTGTCACGGTACTACCGCCTGCTCTATTCCCAGCGCCTGCTCCACCGCTAATCAACAATCGTTTCCGTTCGATCGACTCCATTAACTCACAACTTACCCGATAATATAGACACAATGATAATAAAATGATATTTTGTAAAATAAAATAAGTAATCGATATTCGAAATAGTACTTTGACCAATTTTGTTATTTCTTGTAACCTAAATAATTAAGTTATTATAATTTATTTATAATTTATATTTATAGCTTTAGGAAAAACAAAGAATTCAAAATGAATGAAATGAAAATCAAATGATGATGAATTAATTTCGATTTCCTATTGAAGATCATCAATTTAAGCTGTTCCGTCCTTGGGAAGGCGGATCGGGGAGATGGTGACGTAATGAGCTCTCAGGACCATCTCGCCCTGCGATCGGGTGGTAGCTAGAGGGCAGGAGCGGGGCGGGGGCGATGCAAGAAGTCTCTCCTCTGTCGCGTTCACTTTCGAACTAATCTCCATGTTACAAGTGTTACAAATCAGTGCGCTCGACGTACAATCGTACAATCCAAGATTATATCATATATTATATACAGAACAATCTCTTATAAACCGCTGAATCTGGATAAAGAACGCGTGATTAAATTCATCTATCGCGATTGGGACTTCCTTCCTTCCGTTCGCTTTTCTCGCACCACGCGCTTCGCTTCTCTTCAGCTTCGCGCGCGAAATCCCGACGTTTTCGCGAGCGCGAGAGAAGACCATCGTCGAAATCTCGGATCCAATTTCGATTCAACTCTTAGTACGAAATTAGCTTCGAGCTTCGTTAAAAGCGCGCCTTTCGCATGAGACTCTGAAATTGAAAAATTCAGAATTGTATCCGCACGCGCGCGAATGAACCAATCGCGGTAGAGAAAAGCGAGAGGCGGCTTCGATGCGAGATCGCAGGATTTTATTTTCATCGGCGAGCAGGCGATAGAGAGATTGAGAATCTGAGGGATCGAGGTACTCGATGATACATATTAGTCGTGCGTAGCCACTCAATAGTCGAAAGACGAGGGACGAAAGTATGCGCCAGGCGAAGTCGCGAAGCTCCGATGGAAGGACCTCGGATGATCCTTTCTCGATGACGGATTTGCGCTCACAATCAGCATTCTCTTTTAAGCAATCTCGAACTTCGGAAAGGCTAGATAGCGAGTTCTTCGGAATTACAGGGACACAGACGCGATTGGAACGTACTAATTATCGCATTTGGCGTACCGATGATTAAGAAGTCGACATAATTAGAACCGAACTCTCTAATTGCATTCGTCCATTATTTGTCGAGATGGGAAAAACTAGCGGTATGCTAATGCCGCTTTTGGCAAAGTATCAAAATAATTTCAATGAGCTCTCTTCAGTTCCTCTGTCTATTTAACTACCAGAATATTAATAAAAGTAAAAGCGGAATATTTGTCAAGATGTCCATGGTATTTCCAGGACAATATTCGATGAGAACAGGTACGTGGACTCGATGTTTCTGTCACGTGGAATATTCAAGTGGAATCTATATGATCTGAGGACAGTCGACATCTGCTCAATAATGGAACTAGAATCCACGTAGTTTGATCAATATTTCTAATCGATTCTCCTAGATAGTTTCTCCGTAATATCGTGAATATGTAAGAAATGTGAGCCTAGCAAATACAAATATATATGTAACATTGTCTGAATTTTCACACAGAATTAAGATATACTATCAAAATATAATCTTATTTACTTTCATCTTGAAGTCCAATTTTGGAGACTCACCTTCAAAAAATTATTTTATTAAAATATGGATTAAAAATGATGCTGCGCCTAATCCTATGTAGTTTTTTTTTACTTATAAGAACTTATAAGAACTGCGTTCCATATAGCTCGCGGTTGAGCAATTTAATGAAGAGTAATTTTATATGGATCGTATATATTATATAGAAGTGTCCACAAGCATCGAATTCATATTAAAATAGAAGAAAATTTATTTCGATTTGGCAATGAAATCTTAACGTTACGTTCGTGTGGATATTATGTCAATGAATTTTTGTCCACGTAATTCATGTAAAATATGTGGATACAATGTGGATTCCACAAACCTGTTCTCATCGAGTGGTTCTCCCCGTGGGACTTCGAAAAAGAGAAAGTTCCATTGTGGCGACTTTTTAATCATAATCCATCGATTAGAATATTTCTCTCTCGGAACGTCCTCTCTCGCCGGTCCCCTGCTTCAGAATTGAAAGAGCGACGCATTAGTCTTGCACAGCATGAATTTATAATTGGGCGCAGACACTATGTGTTATAAAATGTTACATATGTTTCCTCGCGAAGAATGTACCGTGTTAAAATACCTTTTAAATGTCTACTCGTAAACCGTTTGCTCGCGAGGGAAGTCGGAGTCGTCGTTGTCATAAAGTTCGCGATGCAATCGGTGTTGCCCAAGTGCGACTCGCAATTTCGACGCAAGGAAAATGGCTCGATCATATATCTTCTCCGTTTTGCGCGTATCGCTTACTCTTTGTCTTCGCCAGCCGCGTTTGTCTGCGCGATCGAGGGCGGCCACGTTTGGCCAACCAAAGTCTCTCAGTTTTTCACACGAGCTTAACTCTCCCATTCTCACATTATTTCCAAATATCAGAAAAAAATTTACATAAAGCTTTACGAATTTATTCTACATATCTTCAATTCAAGCGGATATTAATTTTCGAAAATGTCTTCTTAAAAAAAACTTGAATATTTTTCATAATCTTATGAGTCAGAACGAGAAACTTAAGCAAATGCGAATAAAACGTGCGAAGAATATTTTCTTAATTTGTCGTAATTATTTAGTATCATTCAGTATAGTAGAGATAAGATAAAATTACGAACATTCTATGCGTATCTTTCATCCAACTATAAAAATAGTGATATCATATTTAATCATTTGAAGCAACCAAAATCAATCCTTAATTGGCACGGCAGGAACACTGCACTTGATACAGTCGCATTTATGATCGAAATTAGAAAAAAAAAAAAAAACAAGACAAATTTTGAATATTTATTGCTACAACCAGTAATGAATAAATAAAAATCTTTCATTATGAACAACGGCATTCGGCAATTGATAGTGAAAGAAGAAAGAGAAGAGAATGCCATACCAGTCAAGAAATAATATCTTTCTAAAGACCGCGCGTCAAGTATTCGGGGAACCAGCCCACATAAAGAAGTCAAGAATAATTTCTTTCAATGCAAAATTTTGAGATACGACCGGCGACGGAAGGCCAGGCGGCGATATGTATTTTCGTTACATGGTACAGTGATATACCAGTGATTCGAGATAAGATTTGCGCGGTGAACGTGGCCGCCCTCGGCCGGGACCACGCCGGACTCTCTTCCCTTTTTTAAAAAGAATCGCCTAACCGTACGTACAACTCCTGTCGTGTATCTAAGTGCGAAAATTCACTTGTGTACTGCGTTTTGTGTGTGTGTGTGTGTGTGTGTGTGTGTGTGTGTGTGTGTGCGTGTGTGTGTGTGTGTGGTGCGCGCGCGTGTACTACTGATAATTTAACAATCAAGAAACCGCTATTTGCAAAATTGAAAAGCTGCGTTTTTCACCGTATTAGCGCTGCGCCGTCGTTTCGTCGCAGAGAAGTAACTACGAATCGTGTGTGTTTTAATCATTACATCGAAAGTATTCGGTATCAGTTACAGCCTAGAATACTGAGCAAAGAACGAATACATAAGCGATCGGTGATCCATGAACGATCTCGAAGCGCCATTCCCGTGAATTCGATTCCTCTCCCCCTCTCTCTCCTCCTTTTTCTCTTTACCGAATAGATAATGTAAAAATCCAATGTAAAGTCTCGTGCGGTCGGGGTAAGATCTTCAGAATAGTTTTCCAGCTTGATTCGCGACGGAACGGCGGAAATAGAGATGTAGGAGGACGAAAAATGAAAAGGGAGAAAGAGAGAAAAAGAGATCGACGTTTATACGCGTTTAGGAGCAGTAGCGACTCGAAATGCTTCGTAAAAAATGTATAGAATATATATATACATCTATCTTCCTTTTTGCATGTGTATATATATATATATATATGTAGAAGTATATATTATTGCGTAGGCATTATGTCATCGGTGTTATTTCTTCGTTTTCTTCTCGTCGCGCTTGCGTTTTTTTTCCATTATACAATACTAATAATAATAACAATAATAATAATCATCGTAATAAGAGTACATTAATCGTAGTAATTACAATAATAACAATTATAAGAATACAAACTTTGTGATAATTGCCTAATGTCGCCAGCGCGATACACTCTCGCAATCTGTTTGTATAAAGGACATGACTACTTTATACGGCGGCTGAATCGAGAAATATTCTTCTATTTCTTCATGTTCCTGTTTAAATTACTACGTGATAATGTGACATTTTTTTTTCTTGTATGTACCGTTACCTCAATACTGTGATCTAACGTCGTCTATAAGCAAGAATAAAAAAGAAGATGCTTTCACAGTCATTTTAATTAACTTAGAAATCGAAAATGTTCACGCTCGAGAATTCTTTTAAGATAAAATTCTGCGATGAATAAATTGATTGTAAAATCTCGCATTTCCACCTCAACTTCCATCTAACGCCGAGATTCCAATCGGGAAATCGCGAATCGAAGGCTGCCCAAATATTCATGCGATAAATCAGCGGAAATGAACGTTTTTCTTAACACGCCTATAACATCATTCAATCGTACACTTACCGTAAGAATATTTACGTAATATATTTAACGAGCTAAATACTTCTTCTCCGGCAACCTACTCTCAGGACGAGAGACGATTTCGTTCACGATTTCATTCTCGAGTTTTCGCGATCGCCGTCAAGATTTCTGCAATTTCATCGCGCGACGTATTGTGTACTTTCAATGCGCTCTTTTTCGTCTTTATGTCCATCCTATGATATACAGCGCACATACACACATAAGGTGTCTCTCTTAACGTGTAAATATATATAAATAATTATTTGCGATCCAGTGAGTAAAATAATTGGCGTCTAATTGGCGAGATACGATATACTTCTTTCGTTCGCTGCTCTTTGACGCGTAAAAAATCGATCTGAAGGAATATCGGATTGTTTGAACCGCTAATTCGTGAACTCGAAAGGGACGAGCGCTCGATCCGAAGCCGAACGTTCGAAGAGCCTAAATCGTATGACGATTTTTAATAAGCGATCGTTTAATCCGATTAGCAAAACAAGGGCGAGCTCTGCGCTTACAAAGTTGCCTTTTAGAGCATGTGCAATTGGAGAAAGCATCTATTTCATTTCATAGTCTATAAAAAAATACCGAAATGTTTCAATTTCATATAACTTTACGAAATTCTTTTGTTAGATCGTCCTCCTAACTTACACATTTCCGGAAGTATTAATATAAGTATTTGACATTCTTTTTATCATAATTTCTGGGTTAAAACAATTATTTCGATATACAGATAGCTTTCATTATGTTTCAATTCACTGTGTCGTTCCTTTTAATCTCAATGAGTTACTAGCAAGATTACATCAGGTTGTTTTTGTCTTTGATGCTCCCTTCAATAGTACGCGCTCCTAAGTTAGCCTATGGATGTCGTGTTACGTTGCAATTCAGCTGCGAGATTTGACTTCGAGCCAAACGTGGCTACGATATATCGAGCGGATTAAGAACGAGATTTCCTACGGAGGGATCGAACGGCCTCGGTCGCGCTCTCCTGTCGCTCTCGCGCGCCACAGCTTTCCATGTCTCGTCATCGGGACAAGTTGATCCTCACGGTGATGTCATTAGCTCCTAGCTATTAGGACGCTAATAGGACTTCCCCCGTGCGTGTTTTCTCTTAACTACCGTGGTCTTGATCGAGCTCGTCCAGCGACTCGAGCCTTGCGATCGGCGCCTCGTTTATCGTAAACTCCCACGACATATCATCGCTGGTCTGTCTCGAGGAGTCCTGTTGCCGAGGCCCGCTCGCCTGTCCCCTACTATTACCCTCATGTCTGCTCTCCGATCGACCCTGTTGCCCCGATGTGGACTCCGTACCCCCGCGATGATTCGACGAGTCCTTACGCGAGTCCCCGCTGCGTGGACGTTGGGCGCCATTCCGATCCTCCGGCACCACGCAGCTCCAGGGATCTTCACCTTCCGGCTCCGATCGTTTATTGAACGAGCTGTATCTACCACAAGGTACACTTTTGTCAACGGCGTAATAGTGGCGTTCTGCTAAGTGTTGAGCGCAGCCACTAAACATGGACGGAATCGACGCCCATGTTTAGCAGCCGACGCCAGCAGTGACATGTTTTCTAAGGCCGACATTCATAGTCGATTTGTTTAAAGGATTCTTAAACTGAAGGAATTATCGACAATTACAGAATAAATTATTTCGAATTGGCTGACGATATTGCAAAATCTTTTTACACAATTAAAATACACAAAAACAAAGTGTGAGACGGTCGATTTCACGAGAAAATCGAAGAATACATGAAAAATTACATGAATAAACAATACTGAGCTTACAGAACTAAAAAAGATTGAAAACCTAGAAAAAAAATTTACTTGCATTACAAATTACTTATGTGTGCGAGCGATGTAGATAATGTGTCTAATAAAATCTTTATTTCTTCATAAAATTATTAAATTAAACAAATCTTATTAATTATAAATAAAGAAACTAATAAAATAATATACATCTAATATTATAATCATTATAAAAATATTCATATAAATATAAAATATTAAAAATTTTTTTATATATACACATATACACTATAATTTATAAGTTCAAGAAGTGAATGCGCTATAGTTTGCAAGTTTCTCATATTTCACAAAACATTAAAATTAAAAAAAGGCTAAAAATTTTTTTTTAATTTATGTACATAAATTATAACATTTGTTTTCTTTTTTCTGTGAACTCAAGGTTAAAAAATATGAATTTATATAAAAAGTTTGATATTATTAAATCATTATATCAATTTTTTTTAAAAAGTATTTTAAAGCTTATTTTAAAATACTTTTCTTAATTTTTATCCGATGGTATTTCAAACTTCAAAGCAAGAAAAAATATTTCAAAAAAATTAATTTTCAATTTTATAACATATAATAATTAAAGCAAAATTGATCTATTTGTCAACATACAAATGCAAATTCAATGGCCAATATGAGTTTGGGACGCAATTATACGTGTGATGAATTAAATTTAAAAAAATAAACAAATTTTTATAATACAATAATTTTGCCTATAATAAACAGTCTATTTTAGGAGTCTAATTGAAAAGATTTTCATTGTCAGTAGAAATCGAAACCGATATTGAACTGGTTGTTACAATATTATCATAGATAGTATATATTATTATAACAATTTTTATTTCTTTTAATTTAATTTATCGTACGTATAACCGCTCTCTGATCATTAAATGCATTTCAATTTTATGTTATTTAGAAACCGAATATTGTAGAAACGAAATTAAAAGATATATTTAAATTTCTATCTCTTCTCTTTAAAATGCATTTTTAAAAACATTTTTACGATTTTTTTCGAAAAACTTATCTCTTCTGAGATGCGAGAAAGTCAGTGAAATGTAGTAGATATATTGAGTTAGGGAAAATGTCTTTTTACAAATTGCCGATAAATAGAGATTGGTCGATTTTTGACATGGCTATTAATGTTACATATCGTTGAAAAGGTGCCATTTCATAGAAAATTTTAAGATAGATTTGAACGATATTGATGCATTCAATCAAATTTGAAAATGAGTGAAAATCAAGAACATTTTCGACACATTTTTACGACTTTTTTTTTATTATAAAAAAGAGAAAAGAGAAAAACGCTGCAAGCCAAAAAATTTGGTTATGAGAGGCTTTGTTCTAGTCGGCATTGTGGGAAATGTCGATAAAATCTTTTCGATAAAAAATTGAAGAAAATCATCATGCGAGCAGCTATGACATAGTTAAGAACATTATAGTTAAACATTGATCAAAAAATCGTTTTGGGGCATTTGCGTAAAGCTGGATATACAAAGAAGCTCAATGTTTGGGTGCCACATGATTTGACGCTAAAAATTTAATGGACCGAATTTCCATTTGCGAATCACTGCTGAAACAAAACAAACTTGAGTCATTTCCAAAAAGATAACGGGCGATGAAAAGTGGATAACATACGACAATAATGTTCGAAAAAGACCGACCTCGTCAAAGCGAGGTAAGGCATCGCAAAGTCCGGATTGATGCCAAGGAAGGTGATGCTGTGTGTCTGGTGGATTGAAAGGGAATTGTCCATGAGCTGCTGCCGCCAGGCAAAACGATTGAGTCTGATCTCTACTATCTAATGCGATTGAAGCGATCGATTCAGGAAAAGCGGCCAGAATTGATCAATAGAAAGGGCATTATCTTTCATCGTGACAACATCAGACCACACACATTTTTGACTCGGCAAAAATTGAGAAAATTTCGCTGGGAAGTTTTGATGCATCTACCATACAGTCCTAATCTTACCGTCAGATTACCATTTGTTTCAGTCTTTGTAGAACTCCCTTAATGGAATAAACTTGATTTCAAAAGAGGCCTGTGAAAACCAAACTTGTTTTTGTTCAGAAATCCCAGAAATTCTCCGTCGATGGAATAATGAATCCGAAAAATGGTAGAAGATCATCGATCAAAACGGCACATACTTGGTGCACATACTTTTAAAAGATTTGTAGACAATTTAAAAATTATGTATTTCAATTATGCTCCGATTTGTAAAAAGACTTTATCCCCTAACCTCCTATATATACACACACACACACACACGCACGCACGCGCGCGCGCGCACACACACACACACACACACACACACACACACACACACACAGGGTGTCATTAGTGAGTATTCACTGTTTTTCAACAATTTTGATTAAGAGGGAGATAGTTTCACTGATAAAAATCAGTGTATTATTACTGAAAGACAGTGTATATTTCACTGATTAATATAGTTATGAGTATAGTATTGAAATCGGTGAAATATCACTGATTTTGATTTAGAGAGTAAGATCACATTATTGTTCTTTCATGTAAGCCAGAGGAAAATTTGATCTTGTTCTATATATATAAAGTATAAAACTTTTATATTAAACCAATATTCTTGATGCCAGAAGCCGATAACAAAATTGTAATTTTTCAATTTTATCGTTTTTCTTATAAAGTCAATCAATGTATCCGTTAATATTTGTTAACTTTAATTGAGAAAAAGGATCTTGAAATCTATAAAAACATTAAAAAACATAGCGTTTTTGAGAAAAATCGCATTCTATCGATAAAACAGAAGACTTTAAGATCCTTTTTAAGATGTCATAAGCCAATTCATATATTAACATCTTAAGATCTTAAAATAAGAAGATTAACTATGAATATCGATTTAAGATTTTGAAATAAAGTTGGAACAAGTGACAAGATCGAGTAGCTAATTTGAACAGCGAAAAAACGCGCCACTGCCAACACTTCAAACATACAAAATTTTGCCAATCTTCAACATACAAGATAGATTAAAAATGACCAGGTTTTTGTATTGCGTTCTGTTAAAAATCTCTACAACGTCTTTTACCAAACTACCTACCCACTCCGGTATTCACCCCTCCTGAAAGCGGCGGGCTGGCTGTGCCAGGCATGGGCCTGATGGGCCTGTTGCTGTGTGCTAGTCGACACCGCCAGGTCAACCGGTTGGCTCTGCGACCTCGTGGGTCCGGTTCGACCGTTCAGCGCCGTCTGCAACGCTGTCGCGAGCGCGGACGTGTCTGACGTGACGGTCAACCGCGACGTTCCCGACGAAGAGGTCGGTTCCCTCATGGGAGGTCTATTGCAGAGGAGAGCGAAGCTCGTATCAGCGAATTGATGCGCAAACAGTTTTTTTTCCATAAGAGAATCGCTAAGGATAGCCGAGCGAGATATATATACTTGAAGCGTACGTGATTATATACAGTGGGATATTCGACACAGGCCTCTAATCCTCTAAGTTTGATCCCGAGCAGTGTCACGAACCCCGCGCGCTTGGGACTGCCGGCCGCGCAGTGGGACCGACATTCGCCGTTGGCTATAATCGATGAAAATTACGAATGAAAAATGATTATGAGAGTGATCTATCTAAAAATCGTGCATAAAAGATGATTTATCCTACCATGAAATCGGTTCCATCAACATCGATCAACTTCAATCAATGTTCAATTGATTACTTTAAGAAAGATAAAAGGAATCAATCAAGATTAAAGTTAATCGAGATTGGCGAAATTGCCGAACAAAGTATTTTCTTCGAGAGAAATAAAAAGAGGGTAATAGGAAACTAGAGTTAATTGAAAACTAATCGAATGTGTGAAGAAAAATATATATCAGCGAGTTTAGAAAGAAGAAAGAAAGAAACAAAAGAGAGAGAAATACGTGCAAATTAGAGGAAATATCTTCTAAAAGAAATGAAAGATTACTTTCATTTTAACACAATGCTTCTTACTTTTTTTACGTTTCTAGATACTCTTTCTAAATACTGAATGAGCTACGTGATTAATGAATGTTAAAGCTTTCGAGGCGTGCGCGACGTTAGAGATGATAATCTACAGAAAGAGAGAGAGTGTGCCAAAAGTATACTACGGTCCTAAGAATTACAGAATCCCAGAGTAGCGGCACATCATCTCTAGAAAAAATTTGTTTGCTTTAAACGTAATTGCTTTATACAAAATTGCAATTATTAACGCGATCCAATTGTTGATTTTTAGACAGATTATGATTATGCTTGTGAAGGGAAAATTTAGAATCTTCGTGATGGATATGTTAACGTCGCGTGCCGTTCGCTTGGACTCGATCTCCGTGACACTGCTCGCAAAGAGAGTTCAAAGAAGAATACGTGATGGTGGTCACCTTCGGAACTTGTCCAACTTTTCCAAAATAAAAGACGCCGAAATCAAATGCAACTGATCCAGGGATTTCGAAAGAAGGCTTTTTAAGAATAACAAAATATCGATTACTTCTTACGGGTCAGATTTCACTTTCGGAGTCTACCGCGAAACATCGCAAACCCTCTCTACCGCAAGATCGTTGTTGTCGCGTGACAGTCGCACGCGAAACTAGCACTAACATCGAATCTCAAACGCGCGAGAGAGGTACGCGATTATGTCTAATTAGAATCGTGGAAAATTTGATCGCGCGGGATCTTCTTCACTTTGTTCTCACCTGAACAAACCGTGCGACGTACTGGGTTGGATCTTCCCGTTTCCGTTGCCTGTCGGGACCGTCGGTGGTTGAGGTTCGCTCGCCGATCTCTGGACCAACGCGGGTGCACGGCTACTCTGCCTCGTGCCGGCTGGCGCAGTTCCCTGCATCATCTCGATGCTGGAGCTCTCCTTCGACGAATTGAATGTCTGTTGGAGCAAGCTCAGGATCAATCTGATATCGCTGGCCATCGAGTGCTCCAATGAGGACACCTGTCGCGACAGCTGATCGATCCTGGCATTGATCTCTTCTACAGGCCGACCCGGGCCGCTCTGAAAGTCGCCTGAAAGGGGCAAACATTTTCATCTCACGGCATCTCAATCGCGATCTAGATTCGACACACATCTCACATCTCGCGACAATCTGTTAACGGTTGTTGATGTATGCGATTTTCTATAATGAATACATGATGATAACTTAAGTAGCATTTCATATCGATGAATGAGAGAAAAGTGAAAAGTGAGGTCGCGTAAGTTACTGAGATTAAGAAAAAAATGAGGCCCCTACCATGGGAATGAGGATGCTGCGGGGGCGATGGTGTGGTGTAGTGGCTTGACGTTGTCGAAGTGGGATGAACGACATTTTGACTGAGGCAACTCTCGCCAGCGGCGGAACTCCGACGCGCTGGTTTCGTCAACGGCGTGGTCACTAGGTTTTAAACGCCACCGGTGAGTACCACGAGTACGGGAGAAATACAAAAATTGGATGCTACTTATCGCATATACATGTGCAGTCGCGCTGCGAGATATTCTCTATGGCATGCGTCGCGATGAAGAATTAATCTAAATGAAATGATAGTCGTACATTCTCTTCAGGGTTCTGGAGCGATGTAGGCAAAATTCGGCATAGGGGATGATTTTAAGGTGAAACAATCTACGTCGGGCCAATCTACTTCAGGATGTTCGGAACGTACGGAATACTTACTTTGTTTTGCGAGGTAATCATGACTGGTAAGCGGCTGCAGGTGAATCTTGTGCTGGCGTAGATCCGGTATGCTGCGCTTGAGATGGGTTAGCATGCCTGAACAACCAGGTTTCAAGGTGTTATCGAACTTGGGACTCAAACAAAAAGCAATACGCTTAGAGGCGGAAAGAAACAAAAGAGAGAAAGAGTTAAAGTTGGAAGGGAAAGGAAAAATCGTTGTAATAGATTGAAATACTGATATTAATGACAAAAGCTACATCGAGCTGGAAGCAAAATACTTTTAGAAAGTCTACGAGAGAGATAAGACACGTTTAACATTGTAAGCGGATTTAAATAGTTAATTCTATAGCCAGTCTTATTTTATAGTCCATTGATATTACAAGATCGCCTTAAGTAATATCTTATACGCTAATATGATTGATTTATGACATTTTAAAACTGTACTTAAGACGGTCTTAAATATAAGACTCGACTATAAATATTGGCCTAAGATCCAGTTAACATTGAGCATTTGGCGCTAAATAGTGCGATAATATAAACCTCCACCTTTAATCACTGAAATTTTTTTGTTAAACAAAATTTAAGATCAGATGAATTTAGCTGATGTTTGACATTTACGAATATATTTAGCGCTAAATGCAAGACATCAATGCGCAAATGTTTGCGGTCAGTTTTTACAAGGGATATTGCTGTTAATTAATGAACAAAGATCGAAAACATCCGAAATAAAATATCTTGATGTTAAAAGGAAATATCCTGTATAGAAGATATCTATATCGTGCAATAAATAACATTCCTCAAACAGAATATTAGAAGCACGAGAAAAATCGCTTCTTCGAAGCGAGGAGGCGAAACGAAAGAAATAATGATTGCTCACCAGTTATCGAGTTTAAGGTTGAGCTTCTCTGTTTGGGCTCGTCGAATTCCAGATTCAATGGTGTCACGTCTTGACCCGCCTTGTCCGTGCTGAATTCTAAAATACCATGACCGCTACCTTTGTCACTGCAACAGGTGAAAAAGATTGATCAATCTGTCATCTTCGGCAAACACAACACATTGTGCTTTTGTTTTTTTCCTCTAATATTCATAAATTGTTTGTCTTACTAATCTTATTAGTCAAATATTGATCTTTCTATTAACGGTGAAATGAGAAAGTTAATTGAGAAATTAACCTTTACAATATCATGTGAAAAACGGCATCTTATCCATACGAACAGGTGTATTTTGAGTCCGGTCACTGTTTTATCTATTTAAAGTGATTCAAAAAATCTCTAAAAATTCATGAATATACTTTAAAGTTTGTAGAATAAATGTTTGTACTTTATTTTTTTTAGAAAAAGATAAAATATAAGGAATAAGGGACCTTTCAAAGTTACGAGAAATTTTCATGGATAATCGATCGGACTCGAAATACCCCTGTTTGTACAAAATGGTACAGTTAATATGATACGGTATAACGGTACAGTTAATACGATGAAAGAAATTATGATCTTACTAATCATCCTGGTCATCCTGCAAGGAGTCTTGTCGACCTGTGGGAATAAGATTTGTGCCAGGACCACCACCGGGTCCTCGACGATATCTTGGTGGACGGAAAGCGAACCTCCTAGCGTCAATGTCGACGTCGGTCGGAGTACTAACGGGAAACCTTGCTGATATTGGATCGACACCAGCCTGTTCCTCCTGAAGATAAAGCGGTCACTCTCGAGTTAGATCATATATCAGTCCAGAACGAATATAAATTATCACACGCAATTAGTTTAAGATTTAAATAACAGAAGCACGAAGCGAAAATATATTTAAAATAAAAATATCAAAATCATAAAACGTAATATAAATATAAAAATGTTCCTTTATAAATTTTATCACAATAGTGACATTTGAAGAAAAAAAGGAAGAACAGAATTATATTAAATCATAAAATTGCGCGCGAAGAAAGTCAAAAATAGTACTTACGTCTCGCATATTAAAAGTAATCTCGAGATTCTGACTGAAGTGATTGGAGAATTCCGGATAAAGTGCCAGGACGTCGAGTAGGTCGTCCCGGTGGATTTTGTGAAGGTCGCAATATGTAAGGGCGCGAACGTTACAAGATGATTTTCCGACTGTCGGATAAATGCACGGATTCTCGCCGAATATGTCGTCCTTGCCCAAAATGGCCATCACGATATCATCCTTCAGGATCTCGATACTCCCGCGGGATATAAAATACAGGGAAGTCAGCACGTCTCCTCGGTGGACTAAAGTGTCACCCGGAGGCGCGTGCGTCGTCTTAAATTTTAAGGATAATGCCCTGTTTTGCAAAAGAAACGAGGTTCGATTTTCTTGTCATCATGATTTGTCAATTAATTTTGCGTAAAAGATAATCACATCTGTATTTGCAAAAAATAATAAAAATAAAATATTGTTTTACATGAGTTTAAAAATGATTTTCCAATTTGTCAAATTTTCAAAGCAAATTAGGGGGCAAGTACCTTAAACAGCCTGGACTGGCCCCCTCGAAGGCTCGGCAATTGTTTAAAAGATTTCTATTGAGATGAAGACAGATGTCGGCCTGAAGGCACTCGGGGAACCCTTTCAGAACACTGTTCATGTCAATCCCGTTTGTATAGGTCCACGCGTGTTGAAAGTATTCCTCTAATCGCTGGCGAAGCGGGTTCGGAATCTGGTGGAACCTTATGAATTCCCTGACCCTGAGCATCTGTGTGTGATATCGGGCGGTGCCGCTGTATAGCCTCTGGATGATCGCCGATACGTTACCGAAGATACTGGCGTACATCAGGGCTAAAATTGATGTATTGTGAAACAAACCCGATATCTGACGACGAGTTAAAATATTTTAACGGTCTCAGGCACAAATTAATGTCTCCTAATCTATTCAAGATTAATTATTAAATTAAAATCTGAAAAAGTCTATATTTAAAGAATCTCTAACATTAATATTTTTGCCATAAAACGTTCATTGTATTTTATTTATTTTTATTATAATTTAATTAGCTTATATAACTTATATTAGCTTATATAACTGTCTCTCGTAATTTTGTTAATATTATTTTAAATAAAAAAAGATTAAACGCGCATGTTCCTATTCGTACATGGGCGATATTCGTTATTATTTATCGACTCACATCCGATCAGCATGACGATTATTGTAAAGATTTTCTCGGCGTCGGTATTCGGCGCTACGTTCCCGAAGCCTACGGACGTGAGACTGCTGAAGGTGAAATAAAGCGCCGTGATATAGCGACTCTGGAAAAATTACAATATTACACGTTGGGCAAAAGGGTTCGCGTATCGCCATTAAGGAGTGCGAACTCAAATTGAGCGTACTCAAGAGGTACTCGCGCGGATGGCTTACTTTTATACTCGGTCCGCCGGTGTTATTGTGAAAGTAAAACTGATGCGTGTCGTTGGCTAGAATGTCGAGCCAACCAACTTTGCTCTTCAGAGACGGTCTCTCAGCGTTTCCTATGGCGTACCTTTAAGCATAAGCGCGGAATACCGAGATAATGCATTGCATCCAGAATAATGTCTCAAAATGTATGTTATATAATTCGAACCGAATTTTCCGGAACCGATTAACTCTTAACTGGTGATGTCGTAAGTCCATTAGACTCATATCAAATCCTTCAAGCATCTCTAATAGCACAATTCATTGGCGCAATATTGATCCAATATATCAACGCATGCCAATCAATATTGTGCTACTGAAGATATTAATTAAAAAATTTATTTACATACTTTAAATAAGAAGCAATGTAAGACTGATTATTAGTTTCTATTATTAGTTTTGATAAAAATAGGTGAGAATCCAAAATAAATGAGAATCCAAATATCAAAAAGATATAATAAAAATATTTTCAAGATTAATGAGTTTCATTTTAGCCTTTGAAAAATAAGGATCCAGTAGATCCATGACATTAGAAGTGTAACATTTTTTCATGACAATAGTTAAGGATTAAAAATTTGCGATAAAAGAAGACGGCTCTCCTAAATAGTTTTTGCTACTTCAATTCATTAAGGAAGTTATAGCTGAAGAAACAGCTATAATATTAATTACTCGGTACGTTACATGAATTAAGGACGTTGTATTTCCGAAGATATATGGATATCACTCACCATATACACGCCATCCAATGAGCAATAAGGGCAAAAGTGGCCATTAAAAGTAACAAAACAGCAGCGCCATATTCGCTATATCTGTCGATCTTTCTGGCCACCCTGACAAGGCGCAGCAGACGGGCCGTCTTCAAAAGTCCGATCAGGGTCGTTGTCTGAAAATAATTAATCATTTTTTCTATCTTTTGAATCTGCGAGCTCGCGAAATCAACATCAATCTCGCTATGCAGAAATCGACTTTACTCAACGTCGTCCGTTGTTACTTAAATGACCGATGTTTTTTATTGCTTTATGAATCTTCATGAAATTGCTTCATGGAATGCAAAGATTTAATGTCATTGCAGCAAGTGTTTGCATAAATGATGCTTATATAAAACAAACAAAAAAGATTTCAGGATTCCACAAATAATCATTTTTTCGTTTTTTTACAAAGATATGATTTTCATGTAAAAACTGTAAGACTGTTTGTTATAAATATATGGACAGATCTGCCATTTCCATTAAGCGCGCCTTGACATAAACGGACATTTATCTGAAACCTAATCATCCGACGTTCGCGTAAAGGCCATTTCCGTGTTGGAAGTGTCACTCTCGCCGGAAGTCGTCATTCCGGTTGCACATCAATCGCTGAAGCCAAAGAACGTCGCTCGCCGGAATATCATAGTACGATACGCACGTGACATTTTGTCGAGTCCCAAATATCAAAGTTGAAGTTATCGTCTTCGCGGTTCCTTGGCATCAATTTAGCCGCGGGCTTGCGTTAAAGGATTGATTTTTCAATGATTTGCAGCGGAAATTAATTCGATTTCATTAAGGCATCGCGTTTTCGAGGCTGCCTTTCGAGTAAAGTGACGACCTCCTTGCGGAGTTAACTGTCGCAAGTAAGCTCGATTCGCGAGTAAGTTTCGATTCGAGTCACTTACATCTTTTTTTTTCAAATTTACATAGTTTTAAGAAAGATAGAAATTAAAAATGACTTTTATAAAATACATTAAACTGTAGTGCGAATACTCTTGATGTATCTAACTTGAATAAAATATATAATTACAAATCCGGCCGGTAAGCACAATCACCGAAATAAAAAGAAAAGCCATACGTTGAAATGATATAATTTGCAATTACGTCAGCTTCGAAAAAGTTGTCTGGCATGAATACAAACGTATTCGTGCTTTCTTTTCCTTCTTACCTGCCGAGAATTCGAAAGCTCTCGATTTAAAAAAAGCATTTCTAAGCATGCAAATGGATAACAAGTACAAGCCTATACATTGGTTGAACGTCTTTCAAAAAAGAAAGAGCTCGAGCTCGATATTTTTGCGATTATCATGCATTGTGTTCCAGTCGAAATAATTTGATCAATATTACATATTTCGCGTGCGTTTGAAGCGAAATTTTGAAGGCGATATAATAGTTTGAGACGAAGAAAAGTATCATTTTTCGAATGTGAAGTTTCTTGATATACTCTTGATACGCGACTCATTGCACGTTTATTACAAAGCGCATAAGCGATAGAAAATACGCATAATCACACATGTACAAAAAGTCTTAAACGTATAACAATTGAAGGAGCAAGTATATAAGAAAAATAAATACTACAAAAGTTAGTTCATAAATTTATTTAAAAAAAATCCAATATAAAAATTTTAATTAAAATTAAAATTGAAAATTGGAAGACAATCGATTTGTGGAAATAAATCGAAGATTATCGCGATATTAAACTTCCGTTATTCGCTTGCTCTTTCAATCGCTACAAATATGGAACGTAAAGTTCCATCAAGCGTAAGAACAAAACACACACACACACACACACACATGGACACGTACAAAAAAAAACACACACACACACACACACGTTTTAACCAGGAAAAATCCGCTGGTTAGAAAACCTTTCGCTTTTTATATCGAGTACGATTTTGTATAGCTTGCAACAGAGACGTAACAAAAAGATACAAAAGAAGCTCGAGAACAGAACGGTAGGACCAACATAATATTAGAACAGAATCGAGAGAAGAAATAGCTGAAGCATACGCGCAGTTGCTGATTAAATCGCGATGAGATATTTTCAATCGAAGTGTTTTCAATTCTCATCATGTATTACTATAATATTGATTGTTACAATTACAATTGATACGTATTTGCTCGGTTCGTATTGTATGCGTGTTTCTTTATATCTGTGTGTGTGAGTGTGTGTGTGTGTGTGTGTGTGTGTGTGTGTGTGTGTGTGTGTGTGTGTGATCAATTCATATTCTATGAAATTTTATTTTAGTCTGGAATGGTTTGATTTATTTCCCCATTTGTGAAAACGTTCTTGTTATATCCTTCGATTGTTATACCCTTCGAAATCCATCAATATTTCATGAAACTGCGAATGAAAGAAATAGTCGGATATGTACGCGTATTGTTTAAGATTGATGAATTAACGAAAGCGTGTATGCCGAAATGCTTGCCTATGGATCCGATAAAAGCACAGTTTTGCGAAATATGATCGAGGCAACCATAAGCAGACATATTCGTCCTGCAAATCCTAAAAAGAGATTGAGTCGCGCGATACTTGAGCGAGTAAGTAATCAAGCCTAACATTAATTTACTTGCTAGAAATCAAATTCGACAAGCTGGATGCAAGAAAAATAAACATAAGATAGTTGTCTCATATTCTTAATCGTGCGATCAATATAGACATGATTCTAAGTTTGACATTTGATAAGATATCTAATAAAAAAGTAATAGAACTAACTACAGCTAACTTCTCACCAAATATTAATAGCGCAAATTTCTTTATCCCATACGCTAAATCAATTGACAACTATCGACAGTAAAAATTTTCGATTGTTAGAATTCAAATTATTCGCTGCAACTGAAAATTAAACGCGCATCTGTGCCAATACGCGAGAAATCAGTGTTCTACATTTACATAACTGAATATTAATCTATTCTTTTATGTTCGATATTATGTAAATTTCGAGAATTTACATTGGCGCAGACGTGCAGCCACTTGTCAGTTGTAGTAAAATTCAGATTCTAATAATTCTTGTAGCACACAACTTGCGAAACGGACCGATTTTGCGAGGACCCATAACGATGCAAGCCGCAATGCGCCATAAACGACGTAAATTTTATTTCAAATCTTGGACGAACAGTTGATCAAAAGCGAGTCATTATGATTTCATACATATTTCATACTTAATTTCAAAAAAAAAAAAGGAAAAAGAAACATGCACCTTAGTAATTTTAGTATATCGTACATGTGAGAATAGAGTTGATGAAAACCCTGCCTTCTCGCTTTACAGTTTATTGTATCTTTACGAACTGAAGAAAAAGAGAATTTATCGAAGAAAACCCGAACAACGATTTGCCATCAACTTTATTCAAACTTCCTCGGTACAAGATGGGGTTGCAGTGATCGAGTGAGGTGTTTGGTTCGTGTGGTGAGTCGCGTGAAGATTCTTGATCACCGAGATGGTATCGCCGAGAGGGGATGATATTGCAAGAGAGACGGTGCTGAAAGTATTTAAGATGTGTAATATGTGTTTAAGCGTTACATGAGAGAAAGAGAGTAAAAGAGAGAGATAGATTGATAGATAGATAGAGAGAGAGAGAGAGAGAGAGAGAGAGAGAGAGAGAGAAGAAGAAGAAAAAGTTAGTAAAGAAAACTTGTGATTGCGGTAGTGATTTTAATCGTTTAGTGTGTGAGAGAATGTGGATTATAATCCTCATTAAATAATAACGAAAGAGAAAAGGCACGTGAGGATCTCTTGTGTATATTGTGTTAACTAACCTCGTCCTTGTCCAAGCCGAGCTATGAAAACGTTAAACTGAGGTTAAAATTTGTTCTCTTCACATTAGGAGGATGATTTATAATTTTACTTTCCAGATTGTTATAATTGAGGTTTCCCTTAAAATAGGAATAAGAAATTCGCATTCTAGACTCGTTTGAACAAATTGCCGAGATGTATAACTTCGTTAATTACTTCGTTACGGAAACTGATCAATCTGGGATGCAAATGATATTCTGGTTTCTCTTACAACGGCGCAATAAATTAAATTAATTACAGGAAAAATTATTTATGTACACCATTTTTTTTTTCTATATTATTTCCACCGATAGCGTTCACATAAATCGAGGGGAAAGAGAAAGAGAGAGAGAGAAAGATAAATAAAGATCTCATAAGAGAAATCTCATAAAGAACTCATGAGAGAAAATAAAAAAGAATCACTTAAATAAAACGTATAAAAAAAGAAATACGAAAAAAAATTAGAAGAAAATCTTGACGAAAACCTGATATATGTATAGAGTCCAATACTTTGACAATCAGAGCAGAAATTTTCACAGCGACAAACTATATATTTACTTACATATTTATGAAGAGTGTATGCTTACGTGTGCGTACAGGTACGAGTCAATCGAGACAAAGGGATCGTTCACTTATGTAACAGTTTCAATCACGATGTTATGTCGCATCGCGTAATACATAACATCGTGACTGACATAATTGACGTTAAATAGTTACGTCGCATAGTTACTTGATGATGGGTTCATAATTCTGTCTGTTAACACGAATCTGGATGAAAATGGAAAATCGGGTTTCGCTGCGTGATTGGTTCTCAACGCACGTGTAGCACATGTTAAACGTTGTGTAAAATCGTTCCGGACAGCGAGAAGCCATTAGAAGCCGTCTCTCGCTGGCCCGTACGTATACATTGTGTGCACATTAACACGACGACTCGACTAACTCTCGACAAAGGAAAACGAAATCATTCAACACCGAGAGAAATGGTCGAAAATAGGGAGAAACGAACTAAGCACCAGTCCGGTAAAGTCACATCTATGGGCACGTAACTTGGGCTCGGCATATCATCCTAATCATATTTACCAGCTAACACCGACATTCTAGAAAATTCTGTCTGACGATTTGGCGTTCGCGAGTCCGCCTCTGACTTTCTTATCTTCGTTGTTTTTGTTTCGATTCATCTGAATAAAGATACATGATTAAAAAAAAAATACTACAAATATATTTAAAGAATTTGTAAACAATAACTTGGGTATTATTGGAATTAAGATATGGACTCTTGAACGCCAAATCCGACTTAAAAGAAAGATAATCTAAAAATAATGCAAAGCGTGCGACCGGACTTACCTCATCAGTGTCCGAGCCGACGAGTAGGAGGTCGAAGGGAATGGCAGCTACCAAGTCGATGATGAACCAACCCTTCAGGTAATGGACGGCTATCTTTCCAGGATGGGAGACCACCTCATCGTTGCTGTTGACGAATGTCGTGCGAAAATTTATGATGATGTCTACGATGAATGTGACGTCGACTGAAAGATAAAGATGCATTGCTGTATTCTAAGGAAATCGATAATTTCCTAATATTTCTGTAATTATCGAATCTAGTAAATTTCTCTATAAATTCACTATAAATCGCCAATCTTTACTTTATTTCTACCGTAATATCGAGTGTTCATTTGCGTTTTCCAAAGTTTCAACGAAAATCGATCTTTGAAGCGTAATAATGTGAGATAGCATCTCCAGAATTATTCGTTTGGACATTTCTCCGATTTCTTCTCCATTTGTTCTATTCCCGTACTATTGTCTCTTTGTCCACTCTATTGTTTCAGACAGCCGTGACACGTATTATCCTACATTGTATGAAACATTATATACAATGTTGCTCGGGCGTCGATATCAATTCAAAACTTAATATTCTAGGAGCCGGTTTTATCTTTCAGTGTCACACAGATATAGTTTTATAATATTTTACAGGGTTGAAAAAATCATGATTTAAAAAAAAATCAAAAAAATTGAATTTTTAAAGTTAAAATCGGACTTTTTTAATTTAAATCAGATTTTTTTAATGTAAATTAGATTTATTGTTTAAGTTAATTATTTTTAGTAGTAAGAAAATAATTAAATTTTATTATAAAATAATAAACATGTTTTTTTTTTTTTTTACTAAGCTTACTAAATTTTAATTTATTGTAAATAATCAGTGATTTCAAACACTATAGAATTCAAGATAGTCAAATGAAAATCGTTCATTTTAAATTAATTTTTATCCATAACTCTTATAAATAAATAAAACTTATTTTTTAATAAATATATTTGAATATTTATATACTATATATAATTTTTTATTCACGAAGATGAACGCATACACTTAAATATAAAAACTAAGTTAACTGTCTTTTCGTTTTCTAACGCATTTCTAAGTTTTAAAAAACAAGAAAAAAAGAAACAAAGAAGTCATAGCAATCTCGGAGACACCAATATATAATTATATATAAAATATATCCATACATATTCATATATCCTTCTTTCTTTTGTAAAATTACTGCACAGCACAGCCAGTATTGGGCATAATTAAATCATAATGAAAATTAACAATTAAAATTTTAATCAAATTCGCGATTTAAATCACTCATTTTAATCAATTGATTTAAATCATTCCAGCCCTAATATTTTACTTAATTTATTTCTTTTATAGAATTTTATTCTAGTCTCGAAAAATTAAGCTACCAAAATATCTCACTATTACAATTAACCGATATAAAAACAATTATTATCATTATAATTATCATTATTATTATAATTGCACTTGTAATAGTCAACGCATCTTTTACTAATTACTTTATTTATTTCTATTATAAAATTTAACGATCTCGAAAAGTTAAACAACCATTAGACCATCTACTAATGTTCGTCACACAAGAGTATCGGTTAGACTATTTTAAGATAAAACTATTAGAAGGTTCTAAAGGATAGAGGAGACTATACTATATTACGCTTTATGCTAGAGACGCTAATATTACTTTCCGTTTATAACAAGAACACAACTACAAAAACAAAAAAAAAATCGCAGTCGCTTGTGCACTGTATGGAAAGTGATATTCAGATTTTGGATTGGCCTGCGCAGTTGTCTGATGCGAATTCAATTGAAAATGTGTGGTTCATCATTAAGAGGAAAACGTGTATTCACTTTAAAGCAATTGTGTCGCCATGTTTGAGCTATCTAGTTGTCGCAACAATATGCGGAAAATCTTATAGAAAATATACCAAAACGATGCCAGCAAATTCTCGATAATAATGGGAACTGGACGAATTACTAAGTAAATGCGTAATAGTGTTTTTAGTGCACTTTAAATCAATTTATAAATTTCTTAAAAATAATAATTTTTCTTTCAGATATGCAGACGATGGTCTTGTGTGACAGACTATATTAAAATTAACATCTCAAGAGCAAGGAGAATGAGAGAAAAAGTACTCTTATTCGAAGCAAATCTTGATGTTTAATATTTTCATATAAATTTTAAATACATTTTATAGTTTTATAAACTACCTATTTCTACTAAAATGCCTACTGGTTGAATTTATTGGATTTGTAACGCAATCCTAAACCGTGTAAAGCTAGAATAGTAACATCCTAAATTAAATTAATTGTCTGTTTTAATTATAGTGCTAATAACCATCTTAAAAATCTACAAAGAATTTATTGTGAAAAATATCACACTAAGGAATTTGATAGGATTTGAACCTAGAATTTTTCTGCCTATTCAAGAGTGTTTTTCCAACCGTTTCCGACCATTGTGTGAGGCATATGATATTTATCGCAATATTTATCATAATAACCAGTAAATAATAATGAAGGAACGCCATTTTTCAAGGCAACGTGTATATACAATAATAAGTGAAGAAACAGACCGATAAGTGAATAACACAAATAAAGAAAAAAGTAATAGTAATATTTATCGCAATATTTATATCGTAATATTTACCGTAATAACAAGAATAGCGATACATTTTCAAGATATGTATATACAATAAATAAACAGTAAATAACATAAATAAAGAAAAAAATACTTTTATTTGTTCGAAGTGGATTTTGGTGCTTAATAATATTTTCATATAAATTTTTAATACATTTTACAGTTCTATAAACTGCGCACTAATCTAGTTGCAACGCAATCCTAAACTAAAGTTAGAATAGTAATATCCCAAGTTAAATTGATCGTCAGTTTTCATTATTCTTGTCGGCTTGTTTCTTCATTTATTATGTATTAAAATTAATCATCATAAAAACTTTATTATTATCACTACTAACATAATTGTAAATTGTCAATGCGTCCTCTACTTTATCTATTTTTATTATAAAATTTCACTCTAGTCTCGAAAAGCTTAAATTTAAATCATAATTAAATCATCTAACTATTAAAATTAACTGACATAAAACTATTACTATCATAATTGCACTTGTTCTGATCTACATTTTAATTATTTCGGGATATTATTATTCATCACACAGTTTTGCGTTAAAAATAAAATTAAGTAATAAATTTTAGCTCACCTATGAAGTCTATAATAACAATGGGGTCGTCACTGTATTTCTTATTCTTTCTGCTGTTGTAATCCGGATCCGATAAAACAAAGGCGGCAACGTACGGCGTAAATATGGCGGTGTACATCACGAGCAGCAGTATAATCCAATCCCAGACCGCCTTGAATGGCGAGTAGTGTAGTATAGTCCACTTATGGATTCTTGGGGATTGTAATTTGTACTCCGGGAGGACGTCTGCTCCGAGAGACAGCACCTGCGACAGGCGATATTGAAATTTTGAGATAGGTTCGCTTCATTTCTATTTTTTTTTTCACATTTTTTCGCTCTAGGTCGTCACGTAGAGTAAAATATTTTTCCGGCAAAAAGAAGATCTATCGTGTTATATTAATGTAACGCGGTCCGAACCGAGAGTTCCATACGTCACGTAAAAAAGTCACGTTTCAAAGAAATATCGGGAAATTTTCCATCGGTACGTGGTTTATATACCTCACGGCGAACGTTCCAGCAATGTTATCGAAACATTGTTACGTCGTGTAGCGACACCAACGTTGTTCGCGCTAAATTGCATTGCGAATAAAGTACACTTATAGGTACCGCGCGTGGAGCGTGATGTACGAGCGGTATTCACATCTCTTACACAAGATACACGAGAGAAGAGAGGAAGCGCCTTGCAAGCAAAACTATTTGCTGACCTGTCTAGCGCAGAAGCGTTTCGAATTATTTATTGAACTCTCTGCCATTTAAGTCGCGCGCGGTTTACCGGGGATCGATCAGCGAAGACGTAAATCGACGATAGGAACCGCGAGGTCTCCCCGAGGAAATAGTTTACACCAAAACTTCCCGTACATCCATTTCGTCAACCCGAACCGGCTGGTGGATGAAAGTAGATCTTTCGAATCACGCTGCTCCACATTTCCGAGAGCATCGCCAAACAACTGATGAATTCTCCCCCCCGCCGCTATTGTTTCCCGGGCTACTTGCTGATGTTTGAAGGTGTTCGCACAAGGGATTACAAGTGCCCGACGAGCTTAAAACACCTGGCTTCGTGCTCGAGTGGGAGCTTAAACACTTATTCGCTTATTCGTAATCCGCAATTCCTTCAAAGCTTCACGCTCGATTCCGTTATAATACTGAACGACGGCAATCGTTGTTAAAACACGCGCTCGTCGACGAGCCTCTATATTGGGTCATGAAAACAGCGGTTCGCGCGTGGTGTTCGCCAAACACCCAGCACCGGAAGAGACATCGGAAGCGTCAATATCCCTCCGGGAGCAATCACTATCGATCACCAAGTGGAAGTTTTGAGCGCGTGAATTCGGCGTCGCGATGAAATGGATCGGTTCTAGAGCTCTCTCGAAACAAGGGCAATACTTCGAGTTATCGATCTCACGCGGCGCTGAGAATCGAGGACGCTTGTTTACGGCGCGCGAGAACGTGAGAAGAACCGGAAGAGTGCCGTCCGAGCGCTAGTTTCACACTGATGCAATGCGGCCCGACGAAGGGAGGCGTTCGTTCGATTGGCTTGGGGTTGGTTGGCTATCCGCTCATGAGAAGCTATGTGCGGGTTAGGGTAGCATCACCGTCACACCCTTAGCATATTTTGGTCCGTGAAGTGTCGGAAGCACAACACTGAGAGTCGAGAGTCTTCGATCGTCTAGCGAGAATTAGCCCGGAGTTCGATAACGATAACCCGCACTCAAGAGGCTCGTAACATGAACTGACGATCCTATCCTCGGGCAAAGTCGCAGCTCGCTCCCTTCTTCTTTCCCTTGCCGTCGATTTATTATTATCAACCCCCCCGCCGATAAACGACCGATAAGCGGATAAAAATGGAAAATGGGATATTGCTGATGTGGATGCCAACATCATTATTCATCACTACGTTGTCGGTACCTTATGGTGATTCCGAGTGATCTATTAACATTATGTTCTATATTTCAGTATATTCGAATCAATCTCTACGTAATCTATCCTATCCTAAATTTATTATTTTAATTTTTCTACTTCTAAATAATAACATAGTGTCGTATCTTTTTTTTTAAATTCAGCATATATTTTTCTAGATTAAGAAATTCAACATTTTTTTATAGATTAATATGTAATTGTTGTCAAATTTTGATCTGGAGCAGCGCGATTGTACTTACATTCTGATCTCATCGGATTTATCGGACGTCGAATATTCAATAAATCCATTCCGCTAAAAATATTGTTAAAGAGAAAAGGATAGTTCGCTAGCTTTCTTCCTTAGCTTCTTTATCGATTTTTTATTATCAGCTTCCATCTGGTGGAAAGCGTGTAGTCAGGCGGGTCAGGGGGTGAAATAGAAACTCGCTGGTTGGCTCGTCAGAGACAGCCGCGAGAATGTAAATTCAGGTAGGTCATGTTTTATTCATGCGCTCGATTCTAAGTGAGAAGGATCGCGAGGGCGACCTCATTCCAATGACCCGGAGTTATTGCAATAGTTTGTGCCGTCCTTTATAAACTACAAGAAATCTTTCTCTACCTTAAGGTAAAACAAAACAAACACATGCATACTATCTGGATTAATAAATGCATCGTAAAAACAGCATTAATTTTCTTTTCAAAGTTAAGTGCCTCTTTTTTGTTTATCTTTGCATTTTATTCTTTTGTCAGTTTTCTTGAAATAAGAAATAAGTGTTTCAAATACACAGTCAAATGAGTAATTTATCAAATGGCGAAAATGAAGAGTCAGAAAAGGATCTTTTAGCGTAATAATTGCAACTTGAGCGCGATGAGATATTAATTTGTTTGTGTTTCTCCTTAATCTAAGGTGCTTCATCTGGATGTAATGAAGATAAAGTAATTGAATACATGAAGGAGGATGCGGCGGATAGCACTAGTTAGTTACCACCGTTACGCGCCGTGATCTGGAATTATCGAATAACTCCTACGTTACGTGATCATAATCTATCAACGTTCAACGAACCAGGAAAAATAGCGCGAAAGTATGTCACGCGAAAAATATTACAAGCGATGATGGCACAAAATTGTTATTTTTTTCAAAAATTCGATTGCGCGTTTCAATTGTTGCATTGTTGAAAGAATGCATGAAAACTTTTGATGTAATATCGAACACGAAAAAAACGATTTTGCTGAAGTATCTAAAAATTTAGCTGGGTACAAATCTGAAAATAATTTTGTTGGATCATCAAAATAATTATGTAGAACGCTTAAATGTTGACAATACTGCAGAAAGTTTTAATATTCCAGCAACTAGTTCGAGTCCTACATAATTATTTTAATGGTTCAACAAAATTATTTTCAGATCTGTATCTAGCTAAATTTTTAGATACTTCAGCGAAATCGTTTCTTCCGTGAAGAGAAGCGTTTAAAACTTTGTGCGATGCTAAAATAATCGTGTGGGGACAAAACAGGCGAGCGTACAAATTTTGGAGTACTTCTACTGAAAGCCATACAATAGCTATTTACGATAGGCAATTCGCGATTATGCATTCCTTTACGATGGCCCGACTGCCTCGCAAGTCGGATTTAATATTTGCAGACTCACGGCGGAGCCATTTCCCGCGTAAATATGTACCCGACATGTACAAATAAAATATGTATTCGCAACTTCTGTAGCGATAAGAACGTTTTTAAGGTAGCTTCTGGAATCTTCGTGCATAAAGTGCTTGGAAGCTACTTTTTGAGCCACGTAAATAATGACCTCGCGTAATAAATATAGCATTGCAGTTGAAAAATAGAAAATTTAGGCGTCGCATTTAAAATCGCCTTTAGCGACGAGAATAAAAACGACAGTGTTACTCATCGTGCTAATTTTAGATATGTTAACCGTTTTGCGAATATAATGGCGTTTCATTAGTGTCAGTCGTCTAAAATTAGGGATTTATCTCCCTAAACTAATTTGAACAAGTGCCGAGACAATGATGTCTCCCATATGGAAATTTCACAAGCAATTGAATGTATTTTCGCAATGTGAGCGACGCTTTTCGTGCTACCTTGAAAATGAGGTCACGTCAACAATAACGCGGAGTTATAATCCGCTTTAACGGGAAGAAAGCTCCTGTCAAAGCTCCTGTTAGCGCTCCTAAGATATACGGCCTCATATACGTAATGCATAACGGATTAGTCCGATGAATGCATCTGTCAGATTTACACCGGGCTACGCAATATTACAATCGATATCATGCGGAATGCACGCGCCATTCCATCGCGAATTGGACGAGCACGTTCGCCGCTTGATAGCCCTGAATAAACATGAATAAACAATGTGTAACTAGATTAAGATGATATGTGAGAGAGAGAAAGAGAGAGAGGAGGATATTGCGAAAGTAAACTCTGAAATACAAATTGCGCAGTTTAAATAATAATAATAATCCAATTGGCATTGTAATATTTTAAATACGATGTGTAATGATTAAATATACAGATTCATATACAATTCAGATAATTATTTCATAATGTCGATAAGTAATAAAAAATTAAATTTTGATGAGGTGACAGTAAATTTTAATTAAACAAATAGAAATGCACGAGGTTGTGCTAGAATACATTTATTGATTTACATATATATTGGATTGGAAGAAAAGCAATACCGTATTTTTTCAACAGGTGTTTTATTAAAAAGAAACTTGAATTAAAATGGCATAAATACATGCTATTGTGACAACTGAAATTCTAAGCGTTATTTATGTGAAAATCGTATATAGAAACATATTTGTATTTATTTCAAGAAATTAAAAGAAAAATGGAATAAAGCAAGCTGTATTTTTGCTGTTTGAGGCTGTTTTCCGAAAAAAGGGAAAAACGCGACGCAAAAAAAAAAACGAAAAAAAAACAAATGCATCTTATATGGAGAGGATGCCAAACGCATGTGATAGAAATGCTTTTGGTTGGTAATTTTCTCTCGATCTCAAGTGAACACAAACGCTTTTATATACGATTTCTACCCCCTAAATATACTTAGAGGTTTCAGCTGTCACTATAGCATGTATTTACGCCATTTTGATTGAAGTTTCTTACTAATAGAACACACTAAAGCCTTCTCTATTGAGAAAATATGATATTATTTTCCTTCCAATAATTTGACAATAAATTCACACAGTAATTAAATAATATGGAGGGTAATTGCACGTTTCCTAATTCTATTAAAATAGTATGTATTGCAAGTAATACAAACATCGATTACCGTTGATAAGGTCGAGCCAAACTTCTGCTTCTTTCCCTTCAAGAAATACGAACGCATCATGGTTGCAGACACTCTCACGAAGAATTCCAGTGTCATTCTCAACCGTGGCGGACCTCGTTCGGACGCTACTGCTGCCGATACCTTGGCGCTTTTAGCATGCGCGCGAAAATGAAAATAAACAATATTGGGGAAACCACCTGTTCCACTATTACGTTTTTCGAACTTTCTTGCTAAGCGATTTCCAACGTCTCGCCGGAATGTGCGGTACGCGAAATTAAACTCATATTATGAGCGGAACTTCCTGATAGATTGAAATTTCCGAAGTTGTAGAGTACTTGCGGTTGATAGCAAACAGGATACACGACAGAGTTTCATCGGTGCCCCCGTATCTCTACAACGGTTTACTTAAAATATCCGTTCACGATGAAAGTTTCGGGGAGAAACTTGATACTTCCGTATTAGATTTAACATGTCCGACTTGTAAAGTTCTGTTAAATCTAGTGTAAAGATCTTTATGTGCATTTCTTCACATGACAATCACGAGAGGTAGATCGTATTTCCTGATTAAACAGCATCGATCTTGAACGTCGGAAAGCTCTGTAAGCTTTTCTTCTTCAATGCGCAAGGACAAAGAGAGAGGTTTTATATCGTCTTTATGAGAAGTTCGATCGATTCGCTAAAGCGAATCTGTGTCGAGTTCCGAGTATTCCGTACAAAAGATCTCATCATCGGTTCAAATAATCTTTAAATCGAGGTGGAAGGTAGAACTAAAGAAATACTGATCGTGTATGTTCAAAGAGCCTTTTGTTTCGCAAAAAAAACCTTCCCGTTGCCTCTGTCATAAACATTCTCATTCAAAACTATTCAGTAGAGTTATTTATCTCAGTAACTTTTCCGCTCAATGTATGCTATTTCCTATTTTCAAGTGTTTAATCAAGACAGCAAGAGATTTACTGTCTTTCGTCACGAGATTTTTTTGTAAATAATCAAAGGATCCCTTAAAATTGACCAATTTAATATGGCAGGAGAATTAGAGTTTAAATTGTCTTCAATTTCTTGATTTATTTGTGTATTTTAAGCGAAGATTCTTTGGGGATTTCTATGTAATCTCCTGAAAAATCTCCTGGGGATAAGAATTTTTCGATATACCTCAAAGTACCAACGATATTTGCGACTTTGTAGTGTTAACACGAAATCTTGAATGTTGGCTGATTCCAGTTGAATAGCCTTCGGGGAGCAAATCCCAGCAAATTTCATAAAGTCTCCTACTCACATTTTGTGGTTTTAGCTTCCGCAGAAGGATCGATTTAAAATGGGCGATGGTGATATTCATCAAAATAATATTGGAAGGGACCTTCAGGTTTAAGAATTTCAGTCCATCAATTTCCGACGAATTTCACAGGGAGATTTTTATGACTATATTCCTCCCTCACGAGACCGCGATATAAAATCTTTCATGCCGATGTTTAAAATTCTTAAGATCAAAAGAAAGTCTGATTCTCTCAAGCTCAATTAAAGTATTTTTGAGAAATCTCACGGAATCCTCCTCGCACTGATCCTCGATTGAATCACCATTCATTTTCCATAGGAAAATCGAATTACGGCACTTAAATAACGACAATAAAATTAAAATAACAATTGTCGCTGTTTCGTTGCGTATTGCGGAAGATTTACTCGTTCCAGTGTGACTTTCCAGAAGTGACTTTCGGGGACGTCGAACGAATTCCAGCGGACTTTGCGAAGTGATCTAATTTCGGCCGACTCTCCGAGTTCTCGTCACGGTTCCGCGGCCGCACGCTTGCGTACGCGCGGCAAAACTAAGCGCTCGAGACGGAGAGATCTGTTTCAGTCAGCCAGCGCAACGGCGCCAAGGAACGCTTTCAGAAAACATTCGCCTCCGACTCGTCTGAATGCTGAGGTTTGGATACATAAGGGTAGTAAAAGTGGATCGTAAAAATTCGAAATGAGGCTAAAAGATAGGGAATCGGGAGTAGACATTTGTTAAAAGACACAATCAAAATTTATGAGATTCGATTAAACGCACTCCTAAAATTTTGGATAATATTCGTAATAATACTTGCAATGTGCATAAAAGTTAATTTGTTATCCCGTCGTGCCAGTAATTATATCTTATTATCATCCTATTAACTTTGTCAAATGTAAACTATCGCTCTTCTTCAATGAAGAAGAAATAAAAGTAAAAGAAAAAGTAATTTATTCACTAATGAATTATACTCTTAGATTTAGATCGGAGCATAAATTGGTGACAATTAATAACACAAAGTGAAGTAGAAATATGGTTGTCATTAATATCTAGAATATTGTCTGCGAGAAAAATGATCAATCGTAAGCTCTGCAGAATCTATAAGTTAATCTCGAACTCGCTCAGATAAATCACATGTTCGAGTTTCAAAGGAAATCCGAACGCTGTACTTCATAAACATAA